>JAODUP010000034.1:0-322500 GCA_025642065.1 Paralvinella palmiformis | reverse complement strand
GCTATTCAACTATCAAAAGCGCTTCAATGTATATTTTAGTTGCGCGTACGCAGAAATTCAGATCCTGGGCAGCAATCACGTGCCCCGTAAGGCATCCTCTTTAAATATTCGGCACAGTCCCTTTTCACTCGGCAAGTTCCGCATGTGCTTGTTATGTACGGTTATGTGTGTAACGTCACCACTCTCTGCGTCCGAACAATCAGTATGCGTGCACATTCTGCTTCATAATTAATTAGCCTCCTGGTGACCTCCTCAAAGTGATCTGTGTAAAGACCAATTGACCGCAGATTAATTCTGACTGCATCTAGAGTCAACGTTTCAGGATTTTGGGCAACATTGTCAGAGTATTTGTTTTCACTCCCTTCTCCTGTTCCAGCAATCCTTGGCAGACTGGCTCGAAGTACAGGAGATGAGGGGATACAGGTCGAATAAAGTTGTTGCTTTTATCATGTGGTGGCAGTTTCTCTTCGTTTTGCACCTCCTCGTAAATACTAGTAGACATAATTAGCGAAGTCAACTGCTTTTAGCATTTGCTTTAAACCTGCCTGTATTGCATTCAGAACATGATGCGAACTACATCGTCCCAAATACAGTAATGTTGGACTCATTTCCTTCAGTTGCTTGAATACACCCCCTTTGGTGTTCTTTCATTACATTTTGGGTTATCTGACATTATACCCATCACTTGTTCCAACTTAATATCAAATTTGTTGAACGTTTTACTGTGTGCCTTCCTCGGTATTTGGGTGGGCAGTATATGATAGTACTCGGTCTTTTCAATAGCAGCCGACGTCTCCCACGCTATACGTCGTCTATTTTACAGTCCCATATCACCTACTTTATCGGCAGAAAATCGGTCGGCTACTTCGGTTTTGGCAAAATAGTGGCTTAGAATGCACTAAATATACCACTGTTACCAATCTTTTCAGGGCAGAGCCGCCTAACCCTTTCAATGGAGAAGGGCCACTACTGTGTTAGTGTGACTATCACTACCCTACGGCCATCCCTTCATAACCCTCTCCCCTTCCAGCATCCATACCTCCCCCCAGCAACGCCGCGGCAATGCGCGTTGCGGTGTTTTTACAGGCCACCACAGGTGAGGTGTTGCCTATTTTTGTAATGGGTCATCTACTTTATTGCCAACTGTAAGGCTGAGTACCTGACATGAATTTCTAACTATTTATAATCAATTGTATAATTACTCTCATCCAAGTCTTACGACACAATTGTTCCTTTGAGTTTCACCTTCAGTTCCTCATCGAATGTCTCACCAAAGGCATGTCTTATAATATCAGATGTTTTTGTTCTACGACACGAGAAAGACTTCGCCATCTTGAAATCAGGGCAAAGATCTGGTAGAAGTTTTGAAACTGTATCAGAAAATCTGAATGGTATAATTGTTCTGTCACATCATCATCGCTGTTAAATATTTTCTCCACACTCTGATTGATTTTCTTTCGTTTTCTACAGTCTATAAGTTTGTCATTGCCTGCATGTTGTGTCAGTCCTGTTTTTCCCATGCAGGCAACAGAAACTTCACAGACATACTGCTTGCATCTTGCACAACACCAGTCCTTATATTTGTCACCATTTGGGATCAGTGTCTTCTTCCCATGAAGGATTGTATTTGCTATCATTTTTCCCCATGTTGAATTCGTCAAGCTATAGATCTATATTACCTGAAGTAAATCATGTATTAGGAGCCATGTCCAAGATTTTCCAAATGTTTTTCTTCCTCAAACAAAACAACAAAAAACAACGGATCATTTGTAACTTTCATTGACAAAATGTACAACCTTTTAAATCCAATGTACAACCATTTAAATCCCCCCCCTTCTATTTCTTCAATGCAAATTCAACATGAATGGGGATACCTCAACCCTTATCTTAAGCATTATCTAGAATACATACAGGTAGAGGGCCAGTACCATATGATTTCATGTTTTTCATTTTTTTTAAACGTTCTGTGTTATATCTTAAGCCCGCATCGGTGCTCTCATCCCATTGAGTACTGGCCCTCTACCTGTATCAATCCTGCACAAGACTAAAGATGTAGCTGGCATGGCCAAGGATGCTAATTTTGAAGGCTGTTATTATAATTCAGCTCTGCCCTGCCTACCCTTTTTTAAACCTAAGGACTGGTGGAGACCTATCTTGTTACACCATAGTCATAGATGGAGACCTGTATATAGACATCAATGGGAAGATAGATGATACACCTTAATACACCAGTGTTTTATTGCAGGAGGAGCTCAATTTGAAAGTATAAGTCACTTGACTACAATTACACACTCAATTGTGAGGGAAATGAGCAGATAAAAATGCAGACAATCTCCTTTATTCCAAAAAGGAGATTTGCCTCCATAAAGATCTAGCAGAATTATGAAATAAAAGAGATCCTTTTGAATAAAGGAGATGTGGACACACTGCATTCAGTTAATCACTCACCTATAGCCCGTGTAATGTTCAGGCCTTAATAACAACAATTAAATCACAATTCATATATGCTATTCTTATGTTTTATTTTCAGGAATTACGTGGACGGCGAGATGTTGTGTTGTTTGGACCAAACCATGCTCGTAGATAACTTTGGATTCAACAAATTTGAAGCCCAAAAACTTGTTCGTTTTTGTAAAGGTTGGCGTCCCAAGATATAGGGAATAGAACAACTAAGGAAGATAGAGAATTCAAGACATGTTTACACTAAGCGACCTAGTAAAGAATGTTGTAATTCGTTTCAACCATACAATTATAGTGATAATAAAAAATGATAATGAATTTATTCCCAATAGCCGCATACATGTATAAACAATATTAGGTAAGGACATTTTTAATCATAGCTTTTGATCAATTAAACATAAATGCCAATCTTACGACCAGGTTCTTGCACGTGATATTCTACCACAAAATTCAGTACTCTACTGAAAGAGTTTGGTGTCACCTACACCGAGATATAAATCGGGATCACTTTTTCAAGAGGCATAATGACAAATTGTTCTCGTGTGATATGAAGACACATTTATACAGGACGGTAACAAATATATTACAGTTTTTCACGCACATACACGTACACGCACGAACACACAAACAAAATATTGGGGATACCTCCATCCTGTTGTTAAATGTCTGAAATGGTGCACCTATAATAATATATTACAGTTTTATCACCCTACCGCTGTTTTATCACCCTACCGCTGTTTTATCACCCTACCTCTGCCATTATAACAAGATGTTAATTATAACTAAAATCTGGCAAAATATACATTTCTGGACTATCTGGAGACCTCCCATAACCAGACTGGCCAGAACATTTTATATTTAGATGGATGTATGTCTAGCTTTATTTATGTTCGGATTTATGGAGGTAGAGGTCTCAGAGGATGTTTAGAGATGTTGATGTTCTGAGCCAGTGCCACTATATATATATATATATATATCCTAAACCACACACGGACACACACAATAATTCTGTATACTGTACGTGAAAAATGCTCGGCGAAAAAAAAGTCAACATGGATGAAAAACAAACATAAAGGAGTCCCCCGAAGAAAGAAAATGACCGTATCTTTGGCAATGGTCGTCTGAGTGGGAGGATTGTAAGAGTAAGTGTGAGAAATGTTTATTTATAGTTGACGTGGGGCGAAAACAGACAACAATATAGCGGCTAGTACTACTGAGTCGACATAGATCAAATGACGATGATATGTACAACAAATTATATAATGGATATATACAACGACATATTATCATAGAAAATGCTAAGTCAACGAATCTAAATTTCAATGCAGAGTGTTCGGTAAAAGCGATCATTTAGACACGTTTAATATTGGAAATTATTATATTGTCCCTGATAATAAGGAAACATATTAGGATTGAATGTGGATAGTAAACTCAATTTTAGCACACATATCTCCCAAATCTGTGTCAAAATAGAAACAATTCTGGAAAAGGGATCTTAGATAAATAACTACTGATTTCATAAGTTCGCATAATAATTTGTTAGGAAAATGTAATAGGACACCATTGTATGTAACCAGGATTCGCAAATTTCTGGAGATCGCGCATAAATAATGAATGTTATGTGTCCAGATATATTTAGCAAAACTTATCACCTTGAAAAATGTAACAGTAAATCTACGATCTGAAAACAATCTAATAATTCCTAAATATACCGAACTAGTAGCATTTGGTACAAATATCTTTAACAATAATGGCCCGTTTTATTGGAACGCGTTGCCTAATGACGGGAAGAAAGCAAACAGTTTATATTCTTTTAAGTTTCATATACGAGAATGGCTACCAAAGTGTAAATGTGGTTTCTGTATTTATGCAAAATAAGTAACAAATAATATAACTAACAATATATAGAGTATAGACATTGGTATTTTCGAACACTGCCAGAATTCGGACACTTCGTTACAAATTTGTTTGAGGCGCACACAAATCAATGACATATTCGCATAAAGTAATGACGTTCAACACACACGAATCTCCTCTTGGCGCTAAAATTAAAGCTTGTTTCGTGTAACACTCCGTTAAGGTATAAAACGATTTCAATTACTCCTCCATTGTTCAGCGCAAGAGACGTCTCTTGCTCTTACGCAGTAGTAGTAAGAAGCAAGGCTTCATTTGAGCCATCTCGGTCTCTTGTTAGTCTTATTTCGTCTGTTTTTGGCCAAAACATATTGACTACGGTACCATTTATTCAAATGCTGTCATTTTGAATATAATCTCAAACGCAATATGATTCGTTGAAGGTGTCCGAATACTGAAATGCGAATAAAACGTTCCTTTTAGTTTTCGAACACCACACTAAATTTAAATATCAGCTTTACAATAAATACAATAAAGTTGAATAGAGTTCAGTGACATGGAATTAATTAAAGAAATAATGAATAACACAATAAATTGCATGCACAGACACAAGATATTATTTGATAATTAACAAATTCACTTTATTATATTCAGAACACCCAAAAACTATCATCAGAAAGATGAACAAGTACCAAATTGTGATTAGTGTCATTCTAGTTGTGGGGACTTAATGTCTGTATTTTATTTAAATAGTATATGACATTTATTAATAGTTGTTTTAAAGGTTGTTTTCTCGAATTTGCAATTTATTTTAAAAAAATACTGAAGTGCCCGAATGCTGCCGGAAGTGCCTGAATTCTGCCGGAAGTGTCCGAATTCTTCTTGGTTACCCATGCTTCACTTTCAGAAAATTTAGGGTACTAAAAATATTTAATTAAGAACGAAATTCACATTTATGGGAATCTTCAAGTTGGATAAATGTTTTGAAATGGATTCTACTTTTTTAATACGAAAACGTAAAATGTTGTGGTTAGTTATGTGCTAAGTGTCCGAAAACTGCCATATCTTCTAACTAACAAATAATCATCGGATTTTATGACAAATGTTTTAAATTATTTTAATTCAAGTGAAAATTGAATGTATGATAATATGCCATTGTATATACCCATTATATGATTCATCGTACATACTATCGTCGTTTTATTGATGTCGATTCAATAGGGTTAGTCGTTAGTGTTGTCTGTTTTTACCATATCGACTATAAATAAACTTATCTTGCCTTCGTACCCATTCTCATAGGGTGTAGTGTTCTACTCGTTGTTCAAACACCTTGATATTATCCTCACTGTGGTCATCATTCACAACCATTAATCCTTTCATCAAAATTAGCACATTTTTCACATGAGAAACTTGACCTTTTGCCAGTGACCATGTTTTGTATATGCCTGGCACTCGGCCTTTAGGCACGGCATGGAATAACTTTTTCATTGTTTCAGAGCGAGCACTGTACGTTGTTTGGGTCAATTAATATAGCGGTTGAACAATCAGTAGTCCAAATCAGTGAAAATAACAATCATTATTTTCCTTAAAATAGTCATAAAAAACACAAATTTTCCCATCAATTGTCAGTCCAATCTGATTAGTGTAACCTCATTGAAATGTCCATATAAATTTAGAGGCTAGTGTTTGAAATACTCCACAATAACCTCTATATTATTCTCTAATTACAATCGTGTATGTGTTGTTCACAAACAACTCCTAGACCAGAATATGCTAATCAATATGACGTTCAAGTAATTAAATAATTACATCAGGTCTTTATATACAGAAGTCGCGAGTCAGTGGACAAATTTAGAACATTCATGAACATTTGCAGCTTGGTTTCACCGACCATTGATTCGTACAACATCCCGCCAAAATTTCTAAGCTCGCTTGCCTGTAAAACGGTTGATGCTATGATTTTTTTGCTTAAACATAAATTCTATATTCCTAGAAAAAGCATAACTATCTAGCGATTAACATATAACAACGATAAATTTAGATTGGTTCCAATATAGGTACATTTTGTTGATATTATTTGCCATATATGGAGACCGTTTTGCTAAGATGATTGATTGATGATGATCGAAGTTTTACGGCCACTTTTGTGCACAAGGTAGGCTAAATTGGCCGAGCGACCCTCAAAGGGTAATGAGGCGAAGTCAAAGACGAAACAACCTTCAGATATGCCCACGCCGAGGTTCTAACACGGGTTGTAGTGATCTGTGGTCCAACACGCTACCCGCTAGACCACGAAGATGCCCTCGTTTTGTTGAGTTAAGATACCTTAGTGTCAAGCTATCTTAGCTTAGCAAGAACTTAAATATTTAGGATATCTCATGAGTAGCGTTATACTAAGAAAAACTAAAAATAACTAAAATATTTAGAATGAAAAATTCATCCTAAGTTCGCATCCTAATTTAAAAGCTCTCAGTGTGATTGTTGCGGATATTTGACGCTAAATAGTATAACCCGCATAAACATTTTGCCATGTCACATCAACAAATCGTCTGCTCTCTTTGAGTCGCAGTTTACTGTTGTGTACGTCGGCAGTTTACACCGACTGAACCTAGACTTATTTATTTAGGCTATGTAGATCTAATTTTAATATGTGACAAACAAATATATTTGTAATTATTAATTATTCTGGTCCTTGCACTTGCATCGATTTGGGTAATTAGAAGATTTAAACCGGTGACGATGTTCCTTGATTTGCTGCAATTATCCAAATAACGGACACGACTGATTTACGACTTTATATACGATTTAAATAAACTTATAAATTCTTACATTACAATATACGGTGGTCGCTTATTGCACTTACTCAATAACAATTTACCCTAAGAACTTTTAAAATATATGAATTTTAAAACTTTGTTTTTAAGCTTTACAAGGTTATATGTATTACTATTAGCATTTGAGACAATTGAAATAGCATTACAGACAACTACTGTACAGGAACGTTTTGTTAGATTCACTATGTCTAAGAACTCTACTTAATCTATAGAGAGAACTGGTAGATCTACTTGCTTTGCTACATAGTTTGGATACATGTTTATTAAAATTGTATTTATTATCTAAATATAATCCTAATATTTTAACACAATTGTGAGGTATAATTACGTTGTCTCCGATAATGAAATTATTAAAGTGATCAAATTTATCAAGACTAAATATACTAAATAAGACTAAATTTGTCAGGATTTCCCTTCATATGATTGGCTTTAAATCAGGAAATAACACTGTTTGCATTATGTAATAGTTTTTCTTTGACTGAATGACATATTGTTACGTATATGGTTCATTTTAAAAATCTAACACTCAAGTCAACTCAACTTCTACAGTTTCAAAATAATGTTTTTACACTCTAGTATAATAAAAGATTTTCGGATAATAAACAATTAGGAAGTAAACAGAATAATGCCCAGCTTGAGCACCCGTCTTGTCTGACCAGTGTCCAGGCAAAATGTACCGACTATCTCTGTGGCCTTCCTGGTTCACTATTTACCGCTTAAACATCGACATCTGTTGATCAGTGGAAGTGAAAGGATACACACATATAACTATAACAAACCCAACAACCCACAATACATTTGAAATACCAAACCATAACAATATCTATATCCGATACACTCCAAAGTATTACCATCTGCATAATTATAAATCTGCACTCGATCGTTTACATTGGCTACCCGTTAAACAACGTATTCATTTAAAAAATTTAGTAACAACTTAAAAAAGACATGACACCTGAATACATGTGTGAACTGGTGTACATTAGAATGTCATTCCGAAAACTCAGGTCATCCAGTCAGATACTATTGCAGGTAGCCGTATTTCGGTTAAAGTAATATTATTAATGATTATGCGTTTACTATTACAGCTATTGATTGCTTTTTGGAATGGGTTGTCGGTGGATATTAGAAATGGGTCATCTCTTGAAAAGTTTAAATCTTCAAGATTGCTGTCACAGATAACTAATGATTATTATTAAAATCTCTTATTGTGTTTTTTATAGACATATCATTAGCAAATATATTATACGTTTGTGCCCAGTGATTGAGCCTTGGAGATTTCTCTTTTATATACAATGTGATTCACTAATATTGTTTTCCAATTTTACTTGTTGTTTTCGGTTGCAAGAGTAATAGTTGCTAAAGAAATAGGATCTAAAATAGTCATAGCAAAGACGTGATATCCTCTTTATTCCCGTCCAAACGACTCGTAAACTAGGGGTCCATTATGATATGTATTGTTTTTTTTTAAATATATATATATATATATATATATATATATCATTTCTTGCCAGAAGTAATTAAATTATGACATTATTATATTTGGAATTACATTGAAATTAGGCAAAAATAATTAATGGTGGTTAATTAAACCGAACAACTTCGGGAAAAACAAACTTTATGATTCAATACCATTTAAACGATATTGTCAAGTTAGTGACATATCCACGGAAATTGATCATCCTTAGAGTTTATAACTTTGGAATTCTTCATTAACTTGTTGTTATTTTAATATTACCACTAGTATGATAAATGTCACATATTATATTATTATGTCTTGTGCGCCAAGACATATTCACTTTCTCTGTTGTTTTTGTTTAAATCTTATTTCTTAATTTGTTGTTTTATTATTATTATTATTATTATTATTATTATAGCTAAATGATATAGATGACAAATGTTATTTATGGAGAATCACTATCTATATGGTGATATTTTAAGCCTTAGTCAGTATTATGATATCATACAGCAAATATAGAACTGCTGACTTAACAAAAACATTATAACTATATAAGGTAAACAATTTACCTAGCAACTCAGTGAGCTCCGGTGGCCTAGTGGTTAAGCACCCGGCACTTGGTGCCAATGGTCGCAGGTTCGAACCCCGTAAGCCGTGTAAGAGGTCGAAACTTTTCCAGGGATTAATTTCTCGGCTCACTACATCGTGGGTGGCTGACCACGTTAAATGGCGCTACCGTCTCCACTGAATTATTTAAAATAAAGGGGCACGTTAAAACCCCCCCTGAGGACGTAAAACACTCTGGCAGTGACCATCCTCAGGTTATTTCGGCTCCATCTTTCCGTACTGCTCCACTGTGAGTGGTGGGGGAGGAGGTTTATCAACCACTCCAACATAGAGGCTGTGCTGATTAAGCGACAGCCTGGGGATTCTCCCCCGAACAACAAAACCAAAACCACCACCTAGCAACTTCAGAGGGACAGATCGACCCATCTGTGAGCAGCATTCAGCTACAAACATGGATGTCGACTGGGTGTGGGTTGTACTACTCACGAGAAAGGTTAATCAACGATAATGTCGCTTACCCTCTCGGCCAGTTAGTGATCGTTACCATAGCGGCCTCGCTATCGCCATCTGGCACTTGAGGTTGGTACGAGACTTTCTGGTCTCTGGATCCATACACGATGACTCTTCTTTGACTTTTGATTAGTGGGTGTCACGTGTTGGAGACAGAGGACAGATGGACCACCAACACGTGGTAAATATGGAGTTATATGTAAACGGAAGAAAGGTTTTGTCTGATTGAGAAAATGCGTCTTAAATTGGATGTTGTTGTGTAAACTTTACCTTTGATGTGTTATAGAATACAATTCCGGATCCAGCGTGGTGACGTCAACTTTTGGAGATGACAACTAGGAGAGGAACGAACGAAACTTTCTTGCATTGAGGAAATCTACAAAGACATAAACAGGCTTTTGACCTGACGAAATGTTTGTATTATTAGAGCCACTAGCTACATTATCTCGATATAAATGATAGAGGCTATATATATCATGGCCAAAGAGATTCAATAAAGTCATTAGGTGAAGAAGTCGATTATGAATGGTTTATTATAAGTTTTCTCTGTGAGATCATTTCTATTTTGCGTTAAAAATACATCTTTATGTTTACGATTTTACTACGAGAAAATAAAAGAGCCATTTTTTATGAAGTTTCGGAGATGGTAATATCTGAGACTTATGCCTGAGGGAGAACTTCATAGGGAAATGAGAACGTTAAGCAGACTATCCTACAGATAACACTGGGATAGGATGTTTCCCTTCTGTATGAGAACTCGCTTGCCATCAACTATTTCTCTGACCAATTCACGACTTAAGCGACTTAAGTGATAATAACCAAATTATTTCAACTTTATACATAACATGTTTTTACTGCTAGTCATCCCGTTAATTTGTATATATGGTGCTGATTGCTTTATACAGATACTATATTGCTGAATAGTATGTATTCGGTGAATGTGTATTTTATGTATTCTTCTTTTGAAAGCTCAATAAAAACATTTAAACAAACAATTCTGCATCGGAAATATCTTGAAACGAACTTCTATTAAGAAATATTCGTAGCCTATGCTAATGATATAATAATAATAATAATAATAATAATAGCATAGCAGTTATTATATCTCCATATATCCTAATGCTTAGTTCAAGGGCGCTTAGCAATATGAAATAAACACATTTACATTATATAGAAGTTAACAATAATACCTATGGTCAGCTATATGCCTGTGTGAACAAGTGAAGCTTTAGCACAGATTTAAAGTTATTTAATTTGTCCGTGCTCCTGATATGAAGTGGCAGATCGTTCCACATCCGTGATGACGCGCCCTTCTCAAATATCATCCCAATTTTAGGGTGAAATTTAGGATTAATCTTAAAAAAATTTTTTTAGTAAAACGCAAATTCATCCCGAGTGCGATAAATGGTGGATGGTGGGTGGATGAATTTTAGGATGAAATTTGGGATAGATTAGAACTTAGGATATCTTAACTACCTTAGTAAAATGGTGCCATGACATTATGTTTAACTTTATAATGTATCATGTTATGTATCATGACCAGCTCACAAAGACGGTAAATAACGGACAAAAAGCTAAAAAAAAGAACTGATTTTGCAGTTAGTATCACGCGCGCGTGCGCGCACGCACAGATAATGTTTTTGAAAGTGAGTTGAAATGAGTTATTTAGCTTTGACACGGTCACAAGTGTGATATATAACTGAGGAGAATTTCTGTGAATAAAAATGTATTTTTATTTCAACCCGAACAATCTTGTTATAAAATTGTACCGAAGTTTGACCAGCTTTGATGCCACGCATAATGACGTTAGGTCGACGTTATGACAAATATAGATTAACATTTTAGTCGTCAGATGGCAGTAGCGGCGTTGTAAATGCCATTACATAACCTATTCTAGCTGGCTCACCGCTACCACCGAGCTATACTGTATGCACAAACCCTTGCCGTGCACACCATGTGATGTCAGTTATCTGCGCAAATGATAACAATCATCTGTCGAGATAAAATCTACAGAAGGAAAACATCGCAATTAAGCGGCTTGCGACATTATTCCACTGTAACACTCGTACTCTCATTTAATAGTTAGCTCAGGTAGATATCAATATGAGATCTATATTAAGAAAATGGCGTGTATTCCTGGATATCAGCGTCAGATAAAATGGGGATAGATATATTAATCGTCTTACTGTTAAGCCATTTGAAGGAGTTCTAAAATAATTAAATGTTGCCGTTTCATGGCCACGTTTGTGCTACTAGTAGACTAAATGGCTCCGAGCGACCTCCAAAGTTAATGAGACATGGTGAAGGATGACATGGCCCGGCCGCGGTTTGAACTAGTGTGCAACAGATCTTTGGTCAAGCGCGCAATCAGTTAGCTCATCCAGGAGCCTTTAAGGGAATTACAAGTAAGCCAAGTAAAATAACAAAAACAATAATAACAAAGAATAATAGTAACAAAAACAACAACAATATTAGTAATCAAATATCTGCCTACAGATACGACACTCTATAATAAGACAGTGGTTGTCTATATTCCTGATTCAGCTGTCATTGGCATTTAGCCTTTAGACTGGGATCAGTGATATATATATATATATATATATATATATATATATATATATATAGTGTTGAGCGATATTACCAAATTCCACACACACACACACACACACACACACACACATGCCATCTATGGCACAGTACGTAGATTTGAACCGGAGACCACTCATGTTGTTACCACAACTCTACCCGCTGACCAGATAAGAGAAAGTGGAGAGAACAAAAACATTAATTTGATAAAGAACATGCATGGTATCTCACGAGGGTCGATCGACATTGGAGTCTAAGTACAGGTACAACATTCAAGTTGGAAACGCTTTGAAAATAGTAGAAGACGGTTTACAATAAGGACACCAACCTATATTGTGGCCTTCGTATATCTATTTCTATATAAGATCATATCTGATATTACACTAATATAGGATAGAATGAGCTATAAACAATGATGGGCAAATATTCAACTATCGTAGAAGAAGACAGAAATGCCCCACAAAGCAACAATAGTTAGCCGTCTTCAAGGTTGGGTATGACTTTGTCCAAGGTCAAAAGGACATGTAGGACGAAAGGACAAAATGTGAGCTCCTGGATGAAGTCATAAGAGGTCATAGATGTGAAGATTTAATGATTATTTTAAGCGAATATTTAAAAATACTCAAAATGTGGCACACATAGTTCTCGTAAATGTCTGTTGTAATGTATGGGGAGTTACGCCAGGTGCTTATTTTTGTATTTGGCTAATTGTATGTATATACGTCAGCGCCTTGTGTCGAATGTGTATTATAAATTATCACGACAACACTGTTTTACACACACACACAGAAAGAGAGAGACATATAGATGAGAGAGAGAGAGAGAGAGAGAGAGAGAGACACACACACACACACACATACACACACGAGCAAGCAAGCATGCACCCACCGACGGGCAGACAGACGTACTTAACATTCTTAAACATTTAGAAGAAACGATTGTAACTGTATGTATTTATACCATGCATTCCACCCTCACACATGTGGTGCAGTTGCTGGCACACTGCGCTTCACACCTCCAGGCCAGGGTTCGAATCTGACCCATGCCTGTGCTTTCTCCAGTCGGCACCTATTCATCCATCATGCATACAACCAAATACAAACTGACATATATGTAATTAAATAAAACAGGAACATATACAATAACATTCAGACATGTATTGTGTCCGCATGTTGTCATATATACCGTCATATATTCGTTCGTTTGTGTGTAACCATATATACGTGCAAAAACATGTAAGCTCATGGAGTCGATCTCATGACCCTGAAGTCTGTACTGTAATGCGGTACCAACTGCACCAAGAGAACGGGCTTGTGTACGTGCATAGGAATGACCCTAATAAAATGTGTAACGAATCTGTAAAATTTCACACACCAACTAATTATTATATTTTTTCCAAGCAGCACTGTGACAATTGATGTTTATAAATAGATCTATGTTATTGTTTACGACAAAACATCTTATATACAATGATGAGTTGGATGCAAGGAAAGAAATAATTTCTTTGAAACCTTATTGAAAGACTCTCTCTCTGTGCGTGTGTGTGTGCGTGTGTGTGTGTGTGTGTGTGTGTGTGTGAAAGGCACTGCCGGTGTCCAGATAGTGGTGGAATGTGATGGCAGCATCTGAACGATTCATCAAGGGCCAGGGTTTGAATTCAAAATAGCGAAGATACGTAACGTTTATTCTCCAAGTTTTACTGCGTGTTTTAAGAGTGGTTGGGGGTGGGGTTGAGGGGAGGCGGATCACGTGTGTGCATGAACATTTGTGCGTGTTTTCAGTATTATATACCACTGTGGTAATTAAACTTTTTTATAATTAGGCTGAAAATAATCTGCATATTATAGTCTACCTGTCGACGAAACAAAACTTTAAATGTTATGTAAAAGTAATGGAACGAAGTTAAAGACTAGACACCCTATTGACATAGCCTGGCCAATGTTTGGACCCGAGTGCTATATATATGTGGCCAACCACACTACCATCTAGGCTATAGCAAAACGAAAAGACAACGCCAATTTTAGCTGTGATATTTTGACCACAGCTAACGTGTTAATGTTACGATATTTTCTTTTATAATTTGTTTACAATCTGAGAAAGATTTGTTTGCGCGCATCAGATAATTAACATTTTATATTTACCAAGGTTTCATTATCTACACTTTACTAATCTATACGGCTTTCTAATCAGGTGAAAATAATGTCGTCTGCTAATTGACCCGATTATTCAAGGCCATTTATACAAAGTAATTTTCTCGCTGTCCCAAAACAAACAATTGATAAGTAAACAAACAAACAAACAAAAACAAACAAAATATTTTGGAGTAGGCTACTGTAAGAAGGATTTGATATTGATTTATACGTTATGATGACACTCTATGGACAATACAAATTCCCCAAAAGTCATTATTTTAATTAATATATATATATATATATATATATATATATATATATATATATATATATATATATAGAGAGAGAGAGAGAGAGAGAGAGACCACTAAACAATATATTACTTAAATAGTGAACTTCAAATTTATATTTATATACTGAGAAACCACACATACAAACCACACACACACACACACACACACTTATATATATATATATATATATATATACGACTGATAACTTTATATAATGTATAATGTATATGGGCAGGTTTACCAGAAGGTTATACAAAACATGTCAATCTTTACAATTGGCCAACTCTCTAGTATTAAGGCTGGATGCTGAGGCTCAGACTTTCCTCTGTAACAAGCATCAGAGGTATTGGCTAGTTGGTAAAACAAAGCAGACACGTGTTGGGTGTACACATTTAACAGGCTGGCATTCCACTGGTGCCGCCCCTTCACCATCATCAAAAGGGATAGTTATCGATGAAATTCGAATAATCGATTTTTTTTCGTGCAAATATAGTTACAGATAGCCCGATATCTACTAGTACCACGTGTTCACCGCTTCTGACGTCACACACACACGCGCGCGCGCGCGCACACACACACACACTTCTTGATAGTGGAGAATGATGACGTGTATTGTGTACTAGAGGTGACCTCTGGCGGTGTAAACTATGTTCCTTGGTACTGATGGTCAACGGGTTGTCATTGAGAAATTGTTGACGTTGATCGAACAAGGATACATAATTCAGGATATAAGTTCATATTTACATCTACTACCTAGAATTAGATGAAGCAGCTATCGAGATAGATATGCTACATTTTGGGGATAAATTCGACATTGTAAGTCAAATACTTAACGCACGGCAATCGGCTCATACACGATGAGACAGTTCTTTAACAATTAATGCAATACGTATCACAGTTAAATATAATTGTCTATGTGCTGTCAGGATACCACGTCATAGGTCACTGAAAGGTGGAAAAATCCACCAGATATCATTTCCAGAAGTTCAACTGCAGCCAAGGAAACACTAGCTTCATTTAACATCCACTCGCGCGCGTGAACCATGGAGAATACGAAAAACGCCGCAGGAAATGAGAAAGTTGACGCCAGTAAGGAAGAGTTCGTTTTGTTGGTTGATGGTAAAAAGGCGCTAGTGGACAATGTCCAAGAAGTGGAAGTACAACCGAGATCCAGAAAAGGCCGAATGAGACGAAGATGCAAAAGTAAGAAATAATACATACATATATATATATATATATATATATATATATATATAAACGAAATATATTGACAAATAGATTATATAGCTAATATTCATATTCCAAGTTAATAACTAGTAACACCATATTAGATTTGTTTTATTTCATTATCCATGATCATGGAACTGTAATGTCGCGCACAAACCTAAACACATATTTTCAGTACAGTCTCTATATTATTAGTGGCCATTTTTATCTGCTCATACGCCATTCATGGGGAGGGACAAGTACAGGGATACTGAACCGAAATAATGGTGTGGATGTTATACGTCCAGAAAGGGCCTTTTAACACCTTACTTTTTTGGTGAGACAACAGCACCATCTAACGTCGTCATATACCCCGGCGCATCGTGAATGGGATCAATGATTCCGGGATTGTTCTGAATGATTTTGATTCTCTCCGTGTCAATCGAACATACGATGATCGACATAACCTGACACCCAGGAGTTCAATTCTTGAAAGATTTCTACCGCCTTCTGACACTAACTGCTTGTACAACTGCCACGGTGGCATTTATCTTCCTATTTCAAGAGACACCGGTTATCTTCTATAAACGCCCACATGGAGATGTGATCTGATTAGATTACTGATAAAAGCAATATACGAATAACTATTGATTAACTTGATGAAACGACCATTATATATATATATAATACTTCATTAATAATGTTGTTAATACTGTTAATACTTTTATATATAGTGAGCTCTGGTGGCCTAGCGGTTAAGCATTCGGCACTTGGTGCCAATGGTCACAGGTTCGATCCCAGAAAGAGGTCGAAACTTTTTCCAGATATTAATTTCTCGGCTCACAACATCGTGGGTGGCTGACCACGTTAAGTGGCGCTGCCGTCTCCACTGAATTATTAAAAACAAAGGGGGGATGTTAAAGACTCCCTGAGGACGTAAAACACTCTGGCAGTGACCACCCTCAGTGTATTTCGGCTCCATCTTTCCGTACTGCTCCCCTGTGAGTAGTGGGGGAGGAGATTCATCAACTACTCCAACCCGAAAAACAAAACATAATACTGTTACGTCTTTTTACAAATCTGACATCGGTACGAATGAATGAATATTTGCCTCGGCTTGTCTCGCCTTAAATATTACTATTATTGGCTAACTAACACACAGTATTGCTCCAAAGTCGACTTAAGGCATAAACCACATTAAGTGCCAAATACTTGGCGTACAAATAGAGACAAATTTTTCGACCAAGTTCTTGGATGTTATTAATAAATTCGAGGCCCAAACGAAAACAATACGTCCAAGCGTACGTTATTTATTTCTCGAAGCGCAAATAACTCGGTTAACAAACGGAAGTTGGAGGGGGCGTTGTCCTAGCCGCGTACAGAACGGCTCCTCTAGACTCGAGCCGAATGTTAAGTCTGTTAGCTTCGGGGATCGTATCCTAACGCCAGAAATACACCATTTCGAAAGACTCGATCGGTGAACTTATTCTCGAAACGAAATGTTCAACTTTGGTCTAACATTGATCATAGTACACAGATAAAAGTTAGGACTTAACAACATTATCTTAGAGCACGCGACTCAACTGATTGATAGGTGTGTATGTGTGTATGTGTGTTACTGATACGGTCCCCAGGATTACACAACCACTATTAGCGAAGTAAGTGTATTTTGAGCTCTGACGTGTTACGGTTGCCCTTGGTCTGACTTTGTCCTGTAGTACAGGATCCTGACCGATATATCGAAAATAAATAGGTCTCCTTCTTATCGGAACAAGCCTGGTCAGTACACCGACCAAACTGTGGCTGGCGACATCTAGCGGCAAGTGGCTGAATATTATTATCATATTATTATTATTATTATTATTAGATGAGTGGATTATTGATTTTTCTCAGCTAACCAGGTGACTACGATTTATCAATAGCAACTCGCCGGTGGCTGTGGCACCAACTCTGTGTGGCTTGTTTCTGCAATGTAATAATAATTCAAATCCATCGGCGTGTGTTTGCGGTACAGCCAGGTAAGTGCTGCTGCTGCCATACTCGTACCTTCTGTTCTAACGAAGGTCGCGATTGGGCGTTCGATTGCAGGTAATTGATTGGTCAGAGATCGATCCAGCCAGCTACTAAAAGCTGCCACGCTGGAACAGGTCATGGACGGTAGAACGTGGTAGATGCATGCTGGAACCAAGGCGTTATCCTGGATACAATTATAGTGTCACCTTCAACAAGATAACGCACTTATAGTCATCTTTAGCCAATATAAACATCAAGTTTATAGTTGTGCCCGATATTGGTTGTGCGCGCGCGCAAACGAAGCCTTGCTGCAATCCGGTTTTGGTATTTATTTGTTGATGTCATATTTTTGTCCGTATAGGAGCGATTAATTATAATATCTGCACACTATCCGGTGCACTCTGGTCACGTTCCTAGGCGTGGGAAGAAGGCGCCATTGTTGCCAGTGCCTGGTATTGTGGTACACGGACGCGGTGCGAGGAGACGTTCACCCTCTCATCGCCCCAAAGATAACGGATCACCGCCGAAATAACATTACTATGCTAGCGCCACCTGGTACTCAGATGCCAATATTGTTCCCACAACACACGTGGTGCTATTGTAGGACTCGGCTTGGAATGAAGTCGGGAACAAAGGCAGAATAATTGTCGAGCGTGAATCATAGATAAATAAATACATACATACAAAATAAACAGAAGACGACGTGGAACGACTCGGAAACGTTTCCTAATCAATTATCAGGATTATTATCTGTTGGCGGATAAACCGAGACATACATCTCACAAACGTGAACCCAATAAGCGCACACCGATCCAGTTATGGCCGCCAATGTCGCGAAGGCCAACGGAAGCTTGGACGGACATGTGAATGAGATAGGTCGAGAACAAGTGAAACCATTAGTAGTAGAAGATGATACGGGCCAGACAGATGTGGAGCTTATCATTGAAGACATCGAATTAGACAAACTACCGAAGAGGCGGAAGAAACGATGCAAAGGTAAATGATGGCATTCCAGTTATATGCTAATGCGACGCACACACACACACACGCGCGCGTAGATCATCATCATCACCTACATCATCACAATTGTGTTAAGTATCTGATGGCAATGAACAATGACAGTTTGGGGGTGGGGTCAAGATGCCAGGCAAAGTATATTTTCTCAGTTATAATTAATCCGTTAAGTACACAGCTTTCATTACACACTTGATAATGAAAATACAACAAAGTTCTCTCTCTCTCTCTGTGTGTGTGCGCGTGTGTGTATATATGTGTGTGTGATATTCTAAGCAAAACCCGACAGACGGATACTATAAGCATATAACAATATATCTTGTTCTATATGGCTATGATGACATATAGGGTAAAACAGTGTTACAGCTTTCTTTTAGATAACAACAGCTTCGTCATTTTGAACAAAAAAAAACTTCCAAAAAACAGCGCTGTAGCCGGAGTAACAATGCCACATTTAAACACAGTACCACAACAACGACCTCTGCACTTCACAATGACACAATAATACCATTCTGAGGTCGAGTACAGCAAGTCGGTCCGAGTTTCACGTGTCGTATTGTAATATGATCGCTTGGTAGAGCCACCAGTAACAGCAATGACTCATCGAAAACGCAATCGATCAGGCTGTGTGTTGCGTGGCTAGAGTTTATGGATAACTCCCCCCCCCCCTCCTCCCAGCACGCGCAAGAACACAAACAACAGCTCGTGTTATAATATGCTGGCCTCATTTTAGTACCCCGAAGCAAGAATTAATTACATCTAGTCTATTACGCCAATTATCACACAGTGAGGAAGTCTGCCAGACATGATTTGCTATAGGACTGTCGTCTTGTTATTAACAAATATATTTAACACTTTAGACAATGTGAATTTTAATTTAACTCGTCATGGACATTTTCATGTAGAGCATGTGTGTGTGTGTGTGTGTGTTAAGATAACGTTCACGGGTCAATATCATGCAGACTTGACACATTTAAGGCCGACACACGACATGTTGAGGACATTTAAATATTGATATCTGCTTGTTGTTAGAATGGTGTTATTTTTATAACTAGATCTAATACACACACTCGGCAGTGGATTTCTCCCTTAAACGGGCAACGCTTAGTTCATTCTTCGCTTGTCATGTTGTCATGAAGCTTTACCAGACTGTGATTGAGCAACCTAGTTTATTGATAAGTCTACTACACTGATGTCTTCAATGCCGATCTTAACAAGGCACTTCATATCGAGTGACCGTATTTGTGAAGGACATTGCCCCTAGGTGGTGTAACGAGGACACGATGTCGTAAAACCTAAACGGTACCTATAGTGTATGGTGGGAGTAAGGAGCGGCTTATATTTGGTCAGCACTCACACGATATAGACTTAAATCACCCAAAATTATCGTACGCGACGTAACCGTCCCCAAAACGGCGTTGTTGCTTGTCTTACCTTCTGCTGTTTGTTATTAAGGCAGATGGTCGGCGGTTGGTGGTCGATGAGGTACGTCACCGTTGACCGAGTTTTACCGCACAAACAAAACACACTCGCGCACGAAACGTGTTCGCTGTGTACCGAGAAAGCGGTCACCCGACTGCCGAGATCGGCATAACTCGGCCAAACTCGGCAGTCTTCGGCTACCTGGGACTCGCCGCCGCCTCGCGAGTTTCCGCCATTAATATAAAAAAAATAACGCGCTTAAATTTTATATAGAGTAAAAACACGGGCCGGAGTCGTCCATAGTTGAGCTAGTTGGCCAACATGTTTGTTGATGTCTGTAGGCCGACTAGGGAGAACGCTTTAGATGTTTGCGTCAGTTCAGAGCATCGCCATTACGACGAACGAGTACATCTGTTGACGTGGTTTTAATTTTAACTACCATTGGGTATTACCGTCGTTATCGTCATCAAACTGTCGATATCACATATAGTGGCTGCTGTATCCGTCGGGTGCTGCTTCTTACACATCGCGGGCTAACATCTAGATATTGCTATACGCATATGATGCTGGGATGGACATCTGAACTGAAGCGATTCCAGTTGATACTTAATGCGAACACGATAACCGGTAGAATACTTACTGGCTACAATCCTCAGCCCGCGCAGTTGGCTCGCGGATGATACACACATCGGTTTAATTAACGTCCGTGTGTCTGTTTATTAACTAGCACCGCTCGAAACACATCGACGACGGACACCAGCTTATATATATATGGTGGCGTTTCATCAGCACACCTGACCTAATATAAACAGGGCCAATTATTGATCCCACACCCGAGTTGGATATCGTACTTCTGGCGTGTCAGGACGTATAGGTGGGGCGTAGTCGGACTAGGTTATCACCGTCATTAATTGGCGTCTGTTTAGCAACAAACAAACCATCACGTAAAACGAGCAATCCTTGCCCTTGGAGTTGGCGTTTGTGAAAAGGGATTTTTTCAATTTCTGGGCACGGCGACACGATTTCACGCGAAACAGGTAACAACCTCGTGTAAAATCGAAAACCGGCAGCTGATAATTAATCCCGAATAGCCACGAGATTGGGGAAGGGCCACGCGCGAAAATCATACACGGCCAACAAAGGCACGACCATTGCCCCCGCAGGGTTTTTAGTCTGATCTAATAATTGGTTTATCGCGAGGTGACCAGTTCTCTGATCTGAAGCGTTAGGGTGATACAGTTGTTGTGACTTGTTGTCTTTTGACGCGTGTCATCATGGCCGACACAAAGAAAGAGAAGAATGAAGTGGATGGAATCCATGACAACGCGATGCCTTTAGTAGATAAACAAGACGATAATGGTATAATTATAGAGAATACCGACTTGGATGTGAGCTCACATCGACGACAGAGATGTAAAGGTGAGTTAGGTGATGAGGACATGATCCACTGCTACTACTACTACTACTACTACTACTACTACTACTGTACTATTACTGCTAATTAAACACTGTACTGATACTGTGACAATGACAACAACTAGTACTATTATTACTGTTACTACCACCACCATGTTATAGGTCCTTGTGATATTATAGAACAATAGAGAAAAGACACGAAAAATACCAACAACCAATCATGCTGCCACTGCTACTAGATATTTTTTCAAGAGCTGCCACTGTTTATATATATATATGTATATATATATATATATATATATATATAGTGTATGTGTGTGTTATAATATAATTGTGACAAACTACCACTGCCTGCATAGAAAACTAGAAAATATATATATATATATATATAATATTATATATTAGTACATATAATAAAATGTAGCTATCATTTTATTACCTCCGACGAAGGCAACAATAGCAGATATTTCATTCAGCCGAAATAGGACGACGACTAATACTTTTGGTTGTAGAAACCTTCTTCAGGTACACGTCTTGCATATTACAATAGGAATAAATAGTTTAAAGTGAGCCGTTATTGTCTTTTAGAGATTTACGTTTCGCAATTGTACTGTAAGAAAACGGTAACTCGTCTAATACGCGGGGGGGGGGGTTCTGAGAAAACTGTACCGTAAAGACAACGAAATGATCTTCAGTACTCTTGTTGTATAATACTTCGTTCCCTGGATTATAGCATCATCTATCCTGACTACTGTGGGTATACTCCTGTCCCGAGTACCGTCGGTTGCTGGTACTGGTGGATACAACGGTTGTCGAGATTCGTCGAGCTAAGCAATTAAATAATATTCTGGTTCACTCCGGATCGGCTCAATGGTTGATTATTATGACGAGTGTGTCGTCATATTACAGGCTCAAGTACTAACCTATTAATTGCAACGTCGTTATCCGAATGACAAAGCGGAGTATAGCAGCCAGATAATTAACTAAGAATCATTCATATTATTCAACCGTCATTTCTTTATTAAAATCAATATGCCGATGTAAGCTGTTGGCAAGAATTTGCCTCATCTGACAGCCATATCAGTGTATTTCTTCAGCTCGGGTAACAACGCTCAGTTTCAGCGAACTGAAACATATGGGCAACCGAAAGACGTTGCCCATACTTAATACTACAGGCGTAAACCTTAAACCACGATGACCACACAACTAAGTGGTAAATGATGGTCATGTTCCCGTCTCCGTTGTGTCCATTATCTTTTGAAAATAAACGGACGAAGTCACATGACGATCTGGAATTAAAAGATGAAAAAAATATTAAAGGTGAACTGTAAGAAGATAGTAACACTAGATTTAGATTCAGTGTGCACGACCGATTCTTAGAACTAGCATAAAAATATGCCAAGGTGACCTTTATCATAGAATAAACCGAAAACTAACTTTGGCATGTACCCTGAGATATTCCTTAGTTTTCCTTTTGTATACCGATGTTCCTGTTTGCAAGTTATGTTATCAGGTATGTATGATAGAAGATAACATTCAATCCTTTTTAAAGGATGAAAAGCACAAACATTAATGTTCATATTTTCATTGCTGCCAACAATCATCATCATTGTCATCATCGTCATCACCAAGAACAAGAAAAATAACAACATGATTATAGTGATGGAAGTTGTTCAGGATTTCTGACAAGAAAGAAACGACTTTCAAAGAATTTATTTAAATCAAGCAGGATTTGAAAGAAAGGAATTAAATAGAAATAAATTTACCTTGTGAAAATGTTGTCCAAATTAATGCCAAAATAAATTTAGCTCTGGATTAGATTTAAATTTCAGTTTAAATAATTTCTGATTGTGTTTGCTGTCAAAAATAGTTTGGCTTCAACCTCAAAATAAATCGAATTGGTCCCGAGATAGGCCTATGTTTTGTTTAAACTTTTATCGCAACTCATTAGGTTTATGATCAACATAGTTGTGGTCATTGTATGGAAAGGGAATGTTGGGCGTATAGTAGGGGATATGTGGCAATAAATTCACAATATAGATTTTATATTTTGTTAAACTAACAAAAAATTACATTTATGCTTAAATTCAAGCTACAAAATAGATCATCTAGGTATGCAATGATTATAATTGTAGAATTAATTTTTCTTGTGTTCCTAGCTATCCCGATTACATCCGTCTATGCGATAAAAAGTGTGTGAATGTTATACTTCTTCCGTTTACCGGCTGGTGTAGTAACTGTGGTGATTAAAATTAGCTGTTTTGGCGCTTGATATCAGTTTCTTAAACTGCAACACACACACACACTAACAATGACTAATAAAGAGACCGACACATACACAACTGAGTTTTAAATTTAAACTTGAGGTGTCTTAATTATATACCAGGGTACTAGATCAGTTTTTGAAATAATTTGGGTAGCTGTCCACGTTATGATGAAATATTGCCGCACTAAGGGAACTCTTCACATGTCAGAGGCACGTGCTCGTGTTGATATGTTTAGCGCATGCGCAGTTCGGCTATGTTTACATCCGGCACCACTTCTGTCACTGGAATAAGTGGAGGTGTCCAGTGATGTGTCGTGGTTAGTATGAATTGTACTTGTCTCGTGTTATATATCTACCTAAAATTAAGCTAGTTAAGATATGCTTCTGTGATATATAAATTGTAATATAGTTAAATAGCTAAAATAGCCCTTGGCCTATTTAGCAGCACTGAGGTCATAGGTAATTAGGTTATGTAGGACAGTATTATCTAGACTAGTAGTACTAGTAGCCGGTAGTTTTAAACATTTTTTTCCCATCAGTATCGTGTATTTAGTCTTAATCGAGAAGCTCAGGATAGTACAATTGTTTTATACGGAATCGTGGAGAAAGTTGTGTTTTTAAAATAAATATAGTCTAGTTTATTTCTTATTTTTTACATCCTCGGGCTTGGCTTTGAACCTTTCTGCTTTCAAATAGACCTAATAGTCTACTAGATCTAATATGTTTTAATAAGTAAATCTATGCATATCGATTTAAGCTGTATATCGATTAATTGAATGATTTTCAATGTAGGCCATAGTAAATTCAACTCATAATTATGTATATATATGGTAATTTGCCTTTCAATGTTTTGCTATAAGTTTTACATAGACATCTAATGATCTATATGTCTCGTGACGATGATGTTGTATTTTGAAATAGTTCAGCTTTTGTGAAGTAACTAATCAGTATGCACTGAACTGACAACACACACACACACACACACACACACATATATATATATATATATATATATATATATAGTCATGGCATATGATAAGTGTGACCCAGATACATTTCCTGTTGTTGACGGACGGACACACACACACACACTTAAACAGCCCACACCAGCTAAAGAGAAAATTTAAAGCACCCAAAATAAGTGGCATTTAGGCTTTAGTAGTCTATATAATTATCATGTGCTCCTCTCATAGCTGGCTTTGTCTACATATCACTCACTGTAATACGTGCATTAGTATATTCATTTAAATGTTCTATTTACAATTATGGATTCTTCAATTAAAACCAATTGGAAGGTTTTTGAATAGTGTATAGCTTGGCCTGTAGTAGTTTGGTTTATGAATTATGATGAATTAATTGTGAATTAAATTTTATGAGATACATGTGACATGCTTACAATAGGCTATCATTGTTTACTACAGTTAGGTTCATTTCACTAGTTAGATTCATTTCAGAGTGATTGACGTTTTAGTTTTGACAAGCATTATGCCTTAGAAGATTAAAGCCTCTGTCTTTCATATGCTTTATATCATATGCTATTAGGGGATGCTCTCATTGTGCCAGATGATAGAACACTGCACTATAGATCTCCAGCATTTGAATTATGGAGATAAACTGTTTTGGTTGTGCTTTGTTTAACTTCAGCATTGGTAAGATCTGGGAAAGTTCACTGGGGTCAATCTCCTGGGTAAGCATTCAACAAATATGTGTAACACTAAGATTGAAACCCTGACCTGGCACTTTGTAGCACTGTGCTTTATCCAATTCACCATTGGATTACTTTTTCTGTGGGATGTTTCATCTGATCTACTTATCTGTTTACGGAAGATCTTCTTGGCCATATCCCCTAGTTATGATCAGCACTGGGACTAAACAAAGTAATCACTCATTTAAATACTCACTCATTTAAGCCATGCAGTTTTTGATGAAATTTTCACTGAAGTAAGAATTATGTGTTAAGATACCTTTTCTGTTCTGTTCAAGTTTCTTTCTTCTGCAGCAGTGAAGGAAGTGTAGACATATTGATATCTGTCAGTAGGTGTTGTATCTTGATACCTATGTGGCAAAAGTGGTGGATTAGAATCTGGGAGGTTCTTGGTTTGAAACCACAAACTGGCTCTTCACTTCTCATGTGCTCAGTGCTTGACTGAGCCATAGTATTAGTGGTTGATATTGGAGACAAAGATGTATTATGGGTCTCTAGCTGGTAGGGAGAGACAGTATACACCACAGGGAGATAACATTGATGCTAGATTCAGAGTAAATTGTATAGAACTATATTGGGTGGGGGGGTTATAGTACAAACAAGTGAATTTCTTAAGATTGGCCAGAATGCAGTTCTTATATCAAATTAAGGAATTGATTTTCCAGAAACTCTTATAGCTTTCAGATTAGGAAATTATACAGTGCATTAAGGAATTTCTATTAAGAGAATATTATATCTGATATAATCTGAAATTTTTGAAATTTCATTACTTTAATATGTAATTAATATGTTATGGAAGCTTATAGCAATAATTACACAATTTTTTCTGGGGAGTAGTAACTCAGTAATATGTCTGAAGTTAGACCAGTGCCACTCACTCATTCACTCACTCAGATGTTGACCAAACTACTAACTTCTCATTTTCTAGTTGATTGCACTATAATTGAGTGACCATGATTTTGTATTAGGTTTAAAAATAAATCAAACACAGATAATATGAGGATGACTGGATGTAGAGGCTAATAGATTGTATTAATTGTATATGAGGATGACTGGATGTAGAGGCTGACATTTATTAATTGTATATCAGGATGACTGGATGTAGAGGCTACTGGGTTGTATTAATTATATATCAGGATTACTGGATGTAGAGGCTGACAGGTTATATTAATTGTATATCAGGATGACTGGATGTAGATGCTGATAGGTTGTATTAATTGTATATCAGGATGACTGGATGTAGAGGCTGACAGGTTATATTAATTGTATATCAGGATGACTGGATGTAGAGGCTGATAGGTTGTATTTCATAATTAATAATTTGTATAATTGATATTAATAGATTACTGTTTATCATTTCTAACATATGTGTGTATGGAAGTAACGTGGCAAGTTCCTGATGGTTTATTGGGCATCATAATTAAGGTCTCTTTTCAGTGAAGAATTAAATACCAATAAGATGAAACATCATTTCAATACATGATTACTTTGATAAACATTGCACTCTGCTGCACTTATATTATTAGTGATTACTGTAGAAGATGTATGTATAATCGTGGTCTACCATACATGATGTAATATAATAATAACATTTATCTAATCTATTTTACCTGGTCTACAACACTTATCTATTTCAAGCTTATAAAACTATCATGCAGACCCAGAACTTGGAACCTCTAGTTATATGTCAACTAATTATAACAATGGGGTTACTGCGTCTCTGCTGGTGGCCACATATCTGTAGGATATGTATTTCAAAACACTGCCAGGTTATGTCAACATTTAGCTGTTTTAGACTTCCATGTCCACAAATGTAGACCCAAAACAGCAACATCTAAACATTTTACAGATCGTCTGTATTTTGATTCACTGGAGTCAATCGATTAGTTTAATCCAATTAATGAAACAGTTTACAGAATGCTATGTTATCACCTGCTTTTCGGGGGCGCCTGTTCTGTTCTGGTTTACACTTCTATGATCAAAGATTTCATGTTTTGAGCGAATTTACGCTTCCCAGGTGGTAACTAGTTAAGTTACTGTATTTCATGTTTTGTTCATCAATCCTTGGAACAAAACACTATTTCTAGTACCACTGTCAATATGGACGTATAATACAGGGGAAGTTCTAAGTGTGTGTATGTGTGTGTGTGTTGAATTCTGCTCATATTTTGCATGAAGCCCAAGATCTATTGGTTTAGTACGCAACAATCACCAACCAAACAAAAGGATACTCAAGGTCATTGTTAATGTCAGGTAAATGGCTTCATGGTAGCATCCTATTGTATTGACATCCTGCGCATTCTGTGGAGAACATAGTTAGAGATTATGTTGGAATGAAGTAGACAAGTGAAGCAGTGATCTGTGTATGGTGTATACCATATGTACCCAATTACTGACAGTTAACAGATAACCCTTAACGACGGCTGGGCGAGGCAGTCTGTCTGCATTAGGTTGCTACCCTCATGGAAATTGCTGACGTCATTACGGCACATTATCATAAGGCCGTTCTTATGTTAACTGAATGTTTTGGCACCAGTGTTTTCTGGCTGACTGTAAGTGATTGTGTCCACGAACTGAGTGATTCATACCACTCTGAATATGGGCATATAACACCGGGGGGGGGGGGGATTATAAATGTGTGTGTGTGTGTTGCACGGAACACGATGACTAGTTGTTTAACAGGAGGATTCTTAACTATGGCCTATGTGATCAGAGGGTGGTGTATGCAGTCACCCTCCTTATCCACCCTGCACTGGATTTGTTCTTCTCTCCCTTCCACACACAGACACATACGCACACATCCTGCAGGAGGCTGGTGGTATTATTACAGAGCACCTCCCCTATGGATGACTGGCCATTATAATTGATATGCCATTGCTTGAGTCCAGTCATTGAGGAGCTTCTGCTACATCATTAAACATTTCTGGAGGTTTATACTGGTGAACGTCTATCAGAAGACATGTTAAACCATTGGTCCACACCATATAACAGAACATTACTCAATAATTAAACGTCATTTCTGTTTGGTATTTACCAGACTTTTAAGGCTCAGTGTTTTATTCATTGAACTAGCCGAGATCTGCTGATTATATTGCATATACATATACCATGGGTAAGAATAGAGAACGGTTGTTTAGCTGAAGTAGAAAGAACACGGTGCCGTACCAGATTGTAGTGGTGGAAGTGGATTATGTATTTGGAAAACTGATTGAGCGGCGGGGCGCGTAAATTTCTTATTAATTCAATAGACCATCATGGACACATTGGTGGTGATGGATGAGGCTGAGGTGTGTAAGATACTGCTGGGAGATGACGCTATCAAGTATGGAACACTGGATAAGGAGCACGCACGGGATGTAAATGGGCAGACACCAAAAATTGGACCGGTGACGAAGAATGCGATGCCCCTTAATGGCGTGTCTCAGAATACGTGTGAACCTTCTCATTCCACAGAGTGTACACATAATTTTTCTTGTACAGGTTGTCGTGAGTGGGCAGCCTGCTGCTGTGAAGTTGGTCAGGAGATTGGTAAGCTGTGTCATAGATGCGACTGTAAGAGCTGCGTGAAGAATTGCTGCTCCGTTAAGAAAGTGAAACAGAAATTGCCAATCTTACAGTGGCTTCCAAAATACAGGTATGTGCATGTTCTATATATATTATCTTAATCACAAAACTAAACAGATAGTTAGTGTAAGATTTAATTACCTTGTTTTAAAATAAGGCCAATTAAAAAACCACTTAAGGGTGCTGTTTTTTATGAAGAATTATCACTATGCGATTGCAAAAGATTGAAATTTATAAACAGTAGTTTTACGTTTTTTAAGTAGCGACTAGATTTAAACAATACAGTTAAGAACCGAGTGTCAGTAGCAGTTGATGGCTTGATATGGTTCGAAGAGCATTATGGATTGTCATAATCAGCTGCTGCGTTAATGTAGATTTTAGACAAGACCAGGACTAACTTCTATAATCCATATATTACATACCACAGTATCGTGGTATCATAACATTGTTTAATTTAGACACAGTGAGTTTTGTGGCAGCCAAGGTTGGAGCTGATGAGAAAAATAAGTTGTTACAATTTTATTTCTATCGGTATTCATCTATAACTATGATGATGTTCCAGTCAGGGAATATAGTTACGTTTCACTCAAGGAATTCCATTATAATTATACTGTAATAGTATCTAGTTACACAAATAACAACTATAATTGACAGTAACCGTGAAATATTTCTATAAATATGATAAACAAGTTTACAACATCCAGAGTTATTTACTTCAGTTATTTACTTATTGTTTACTTCAGACAAAAGTCTGTTTTTGACATGTTTGGAAGGTTAATTACAACAACAACAAAACAATTATAATTATGCTGTAGTGGTGTGTCTAAAAATAATAATTGCACAGTTATTAATTTTAATTAACCTTGACGTCAAGAGTGGTTCTACCGATGTTTATTAGATGACTAAAAACTTAAATCAGTCATTTGGTTAATTGAATCATTTATGATACAGACCAAACAAGTCAGTATTAATATGACACGTGAATAAATCAACAACAGTTCTCGTCAGCTATTGGTCAGGAACCTTACACGGTCGTATTACGATGTCTTTCCCATTGGTAGATACGTCGGTGTCGATGCTAGGATCCGTTTTGGGGGATTCCCGTGAAATTTAGACGAGGGACACAAATATATAAAGGAACTGGACCCAAAGTGGCAAAGAAGTTATTCACCAGCCACAATTTACCATCAAACCTGTGTCCGTTATGATACATCTACTAAATATTTCGAATACTGAATGACTTATTGCAAGTACTTGATTTTGTTGTGTTATTGTTGAGTGATCTTTGATTGGCCAAGACATAGAAAACCCGTGACATCATTTGACCAAGGAGCACGGATCTTTTATGTTTTCACAACTATCGTCATGATTACAGCCAACAATCACAGTGAAACAAAAGGAAACTGATGCCCAAGCATGCATGTCCCTGGATAGAATGGATTTGCACCTTCGGTGTTCATATGGGTCCCTTCGGGGCTCACATTAACTGGGACCATTCATAACAATCCTATAATCAACAGTGATGCTGTAATTTTCACTTTGTTAATAATGACAGTTGATCCACGTCTGATAATACTATAATCAGTCCTTGATTCGGGGTTCTTTTTGTTTCAAACATTTGTTATCGTCAGAGGACCCACATCTACTGCGTTATCTGTATCATCTGTATCATGAATGCTATATCATACCCGGTCTACCCGCTAGCACTACGTTAAGTGAAGCTTAAAGATTTAGGTTTAGTGATAACCAATTGAACACCAAGCAAATAATATCGATCCACATCAGCTGAAGACAATCTCCGGCTGGCCATCTTTACGTCCGTCTGTTGTGGCCCATGATAATTGCCAAGAAGAACCAGACGGCACGTGGCCAATTGTCTATTAACATGTATCAGATTACTGTTATTAACATGTTATTAACTATGTTAACATAACATACAAGACAGTATTAAGAACAGTAATGATTGATAACCTAATTCATTGGTGATATATTTTTGATTAATATGGGTATAATCGATGTTGTGTTTATGCAACCTGTAGCTGTAGATTCCTTGGTCATTATCTCACCTGACCTGTGAGCAGACCTCCGTTTGTTTGTCAGTATAATATATTCATTACGGTGGTAATACCAGCATAAATAACACACTTGTTTTTTTGTCTTTTTCGTAGCACATTATAATACATGACTACCCTCTGTAAGCACACACCACACCACGCTCCGCCACACCACATGACAATAATGACTAACTGCCTAGACTACCATCAAATGGATCTCGATTGAAATTGAAATTTATTAATTAACATGGGTCGCAAAGTAGTTAGTCACAGCATCCTGACACTACGACGCATCACTCTGGTGTCTTGTGGAGATGGTGAAGGTAAAACAGGCAACCAGCTTTTACATTAATATAGTCCAATCGAAAAACGACAGTAACATAAATAGGTCCACGTGCCGCTGAGTAACCAAATATTGTGTGCTCTTATCGGCGTCCTGTTTGTTTGGTCACAGCAGATGTGTCTTTGTTAGTTGACACCGAGAATTGTCTTTGATATAGGATAGGGCCACTCCCACTGTTTACTGCATAAGGCAGAGTATACTGCATGGTAACTTCTCAGTGTCGGCATATATGATATAGGTATCCCCGTTTTCGATGTGACTAAGAGATATTTCACTCAATAATAAAAGGGTTTGTCCTGATCCGTTAATCTCCCGATACAGACGCCCCTCACCCATAAGTTCCAGCTGATATATATAGTCGATGTAAATTTTTGCACATGATTTTTAAATGCTGTCTACATTTGAATAAGTCTCCCCGACAAAGGTTTAAGCTTAACCAACATGCGGGTTTGTGTTGTTAACTTAATTATCAAACAGTTCTCTATACGTGTAACCCGCAGAGCTTGCATTTGCTGTTAACTTGAAGTAGTTAGGTCGTGGTAGTCACGTTAATTGTTAAGCCCTATCTGTGGGGAGTCACACGAGGAGGTAATACCACGACTATCCATAGCTTGACATGCTGGAACTCCCAGTACGTGTAATGAATGACCCTTGAAATGTTTGGGAAAGCACGTACGATTGATACCTAGTTAGCATGTTCCACACACACACACGCACACACACACACGTTCTTATATAATTATGTAAACAACGTGGTGCAGGTATCATGTGGCCATTATCAACCTTCACTTTGTTGGTTAAAGCCAACATGTCTAGGACTTTCTCCATAAAGGTTGGCTAATTGCCAACTCGTTCCTGACCATGATAATTTATTTGACCATTATATTCAGTATTAGTTTTGTTAAGTATGCCTCTGAGAGAACTACCTGTTAGATGATAAATAAGTAATGATTTCCGTTGACTAGTAATATCATGAACCTGTATCTCGACCATTTCTGTCTCTAAACATATACTACCTGACCATTTTTGTCTGTAAACATATACTATCTGACCATTTTTGTCTGTAAACATATACTATCTGACCATTTTTGTCTGTAAACATATACTATCTGACCATTTTTGTCTGTAAACATATACTACCCGGTACATCACTGTCAATCCGTCATCTGTACGTCTTGTTTTGTTATATTACTTCCACAGTGTAATCACACATGGACTGTCGCGCAGTCCATATGAATACTTAACATAGACTGTGTCTTTACCTGATTTGGCTTTTGGCACTGTTATATTCAAATAAATAAAATAATCTACGAAAGACACCAGACTGGAAATAAGTGTTTGCACATTTGTGTGTTTTCCAAACATTCAATTATCCTTAATAATTGTGTTTTTATAACAAATTATAGCTGAGATTAACAATTTGCAATGTTAAGTGTTAACAAGTAAATCTCTAAAAAAAAGGTCATAAAACCTTCGCTGCTGTCTAATAAAATATTCTGCCCCTGGATATGGTTACTGATTGATATTTTAGAATATATCAGCTGGTATAATCAAGTCAGCATGAGATTAGTATATTCTAAGTTATCTTGGCATTTTAAGTGAGCCAGTTCTTTGTTTGGCTTCAGCACTGGGCACACCTAGAGCATATGGCCAAGGGACATATCTGACGAAACTGCCATGGTACTCGTGGGGTGTTTTAAGCATTTTCTGAGAAAATAAGAGAAAATGCACAACTTGAAACTATATATATATATATATATATATATATATATATATATATATATACCATAAATGCAGATGAGGTGATTATACACAAGAACACAATGTCTCTTTAGATACTGTTGTCTGATTCTCACCATGCTAAAGTGGACAACATCACTTTAGTTCCTTCAGTGGGTTGAAGTGAAATCTCTCAGCTATCATCGGATATTGACATTATGCCATCATTTACGATGTCATAATCTAGCCTGACATCCAGTGTTTGATTTATTACAATGGTTGGTTAAGATTATTGCACAATCTGCCTGTTTAGACACACACAGATCGATTAATGTTAGTCGTTCCTTGGTTTATTGGAATGAGTTGTGATATATATTCTTCATTGGTAGCCTTCTTAAGGAGTGTGCAGGCACTGTGAAGTGACCCACCCTCAACATGGCCTCTAAGGTACTCTCCCCAAGAAAATGTGTTCTAATTTGTCGTCTTAGATCGTATTTAGTAACATGGGGAGCTGACATTTGTTTGTGGACTTGAACTGAATTGGTGTAATGACACAGATATTATATCTCACATAGACAGGTCTGTCATTGAACTACCTTCAATGTCTACCGCCTACCCATATTTTTGGGGGCAATCGGTGTATACCCCTGGACAGCTCTATGGCTTAAAATAAATCCGATTGTCAGTGACTGGCTGTTCCAAATACTTCATGAATATTCAAATTAGATTAATTATTTGTAACCTGCTGTGATTTACCTGAAAAATACATTATATATAGGGAATGCATTAGTGAATATGTTATTGAATATCTACTCTGTAGCCATCCTTTATTATCTTTACTAACCTTGAATATTCCATCCTTGTTTAGGTCCCCTAAGGCAACATTAATTGAAAATGACAGATTTACTTATAACTTGTAAATTTGTAAACTTCTAACTATATGTTTGTATTGGATGTCATATTTGAAAGCATCTCCTTTAACAGTTTGACATTGAGTGACCTTTTGGGGTCAAAATTATAAGTTTGGGGACAAAAATGGCAATTTTAACTGATTATTTGGACCTGAACCAAAATGGGGAAGTCTGCAAATAACATTTAACAGTTATATTGGTTACTATATAAAAATGAAATACTTAATAAGTCAGGTTTCACCATAACAAATATTTAATTAGCTTATAATCCCAAAGGACCTTGTTCTCATTCTGTAGGGTGATATGTTGTTTTTAAATTTGCCAAAAAAACAGCCATTAAAACGTTTTAGCAGATTTTTCTTAAAGTTAATGTGTGCACATTAATTTGGAAATCTGCTAATAAGTCTTCTTTCATCAGTTTCATTTTATCAGTTTTCTTCCTTAAGGATGATTCAACATCAATTTTGTCTTCTACATTCAAGACTATATCATATGACTTGTTTTGTTTGTGCATTTAATTTTTGGTCTACCAGTGATTTAATATTAACTTGTTTGTCTTCTAGTTATTGTAATGATAGTTACGTGAATGACATATTCCTACAAAATATCTGTCCCTGATTGTTTTAATTTAAAGTGTATGTGGGGAATATTCTCGGGTATTTTGCTCTTTATTCATGTGTCTTAAACTCTTATATAACATAATTAAATGCTGAATCTCATGCAGCACAAGTATTTTTTTAAAGAAGTACTCTTACCCAATGTGTATTCCTCGCATTGTCTCTGGTTTGCACGTTTGATGATTGATTGCTTTACAGACTTTATTTTGCATTCATTATTTGGTGTCAAGTTTTAACAGAGGGATATTAGAATGAATGAGGGAAATTTGTTGAAGAGTTACAATTGGAAATCTCATTACAGTTGGAATTGGGAAATCCTTTTTTGACGATCAAGGGTGTATGGGATTGGAGATCACCAGACAATCTAGTTATACTATTTGGCCCTCCTTCGTGAACCCTGTTCTAGTATCCTCGGTCTGTGTCACAGTCAAGAACACAACACATATATATGATCTCTTCATATTGCTCATGATATCAATACATTCTTTACTAAAGGTGTTTCTTTCAAGCTGCATGAATGATTAGCTTAGGTTGATGCCTGCTACCTTCTGTGAGCAAAACAGATGTTGATCTTAATTTCCAGCTTATTTATTAACTAATATAGAATAAAGTTTTTAAAAAAATCATTATTCTTCTGAAAGTAGAATATTGAGTGCAATGTCAAACTCTATGCATCCTCTAGTGAAAAGGAAAAAACCCATCCTGGTTCTATCAACAAATAAATCTGGTATTTTATAGCGACAACAAAATGTATAAAGTTAAATCCCAAATGATGGACCTTTATGATAATTATTGGTAACTGTCATGTCTCTAGCCCCAACATCCGTCACCCTCAAACAGCTGCCAACTGCACCTACTGCCAACCTTTGATAAGAACCTGATTTACTGCCATTTTAATATTCCCTACTCCCCCATTATTCAGCCAGCACCAATGCTTATGCAATCCAAATACCATACTCTGCCATATATCCCCACTATCTAGGCACCAAATACCGACTGTGAAATATTTATCATAATCTGTGAAAATTATGTCACAATGTATCACATAGATGCAATAATGATTTATGTCAGTGGTATAAAGTGAGTGCTCATTGGTCAATATCCTCAGTCATATAACGAAAATCGTTTGATGATTCACTGTAATATGTCATTCAATAATTGATTGACAAACTGTCAGAGTCATTAGGTGATGATCATGACAGTATGTTATAACTGGGGTTAACAAGGGATCAGAAACCACATGTAATTAGCCACTTGATCAATAGGCAATACTGCTGAGATGTTCAGTGATATGATAATCTTGACAGATGACGCCATCTTATCCCAGACTGACAATATGGATATTGCGGAGCAAATGTCTACCAAAAGTCAGGTGGACAGTACACTTGCTGTATTATTTTGTGCGGTAGAGGGAATTGAAGGGATGATTGAGGAGGACTTGGTATACGTTCATGCTTTGAAGTGTTCAATCCTTAAATGCGGAATCATGAATTATGAACAATCTACTGCAAAATCCTTTTTTGTATGGTGTGTATTATACATGTATACAAATTAATATGTAGTTAAATGAATAAATTGTTATTACAATCTATGCCCTTTTATTATCCTGACAATACACTACATGTATATTGTACACAATCATGTGTTATACTCAATTCATCCACCCCCACGGCTATCCCCCACCGGGAACTTGATTCTCCTACTCTAATGCCACACCAGCATAATGCGAGTTGCCTGGTTGGTTTATGTTTGTATGAGATGTGATTTTTCATCTGCTTCATAAATGGTACATGACAGTAACTCTTCTCACTGCGCTTGTTGTTACAGATTACCTCACTTCCAAGGAGATTTGATAGCAGGTTTCACTGTAGGTTTAACTGTTATACCACAAGGACTGGCCCTAGCTCAGGTAGCCGAGCTCCCTCCTCAGGTTAGTACAGCCTCTTTTACTGCTCTGTGGTGATCAATCACACACACACACACACACACACACACACACACACACACACACACACACACACACACACACACACACACACACACACACAAAAACCTGTTAATTTTCCAACTAGAGTAGTTCATGTTAGAACATAAGATTTGTTAAAATATTAAATACTGGTCATTTCAGTATGGATTGTATTCAGCATTCATGGGCTGCTTCGTTTACTGTGTTCTGGGCACGGCAAAAGATATCACACTGGGTCCAACGGCCATCATGTCCCTGATGACAGCTGAATTTGGTGGATCATGGGTTCATTACGATGCCACTGTATCCATTATTCTTACTTTGTTCTGTGGAATCACTCAACTTGTGATGGGCTTGTTGAATATAGGTAAGTTCCAGACTAGTGTCCACAGCACATGACGTATGAGTGAATTGTCTAGTCCAATGGAGCTCTCAAAATGAACGTTACCTTTCAGGGTTTCTCGTGGACTTTATATCATATCCTGTCATAAACAGTTTTACGACAGCGGCAGCCATCACCATAGCCTTTGGACAAACAAAGGTCAGTGAAATAAACGTCCTCTGGAGAAATTTGTTAAGAATGGGAACATCTTGCCATCCAGTTTCTACTGAAATATTCCAGTAGAAGGTCTCTTGACTCATTTAAACTGTTCATATAGTGAAACTAACTTAATACTATTTTGGCTTCAGCTAACCTAGAATTAGTAAGATTACTGTTATTAAACAGTAATTAACAATTTTTCATCAGTATAATAATAATAATGTATATTTAATAAAGCGCCCTTACTAGCAGGAGCCATTGAAAAGTGCTGTACAAATACTACGTAATATAATAATACCCCACATAATATGTCAGTATTAGTATTTGGCTTTCCTTCACAGTCCATGATAAAAGTTCACTCAGTGTGACCATTAATTTAAAATAAGCAGCCGACTGCTTTGTTAATACTAATCTGGGAATATTCGTTAGATATAATGATTCAGTTAATATCAGTTGACTGATTTTAATTGTCATTTGTGTTATTGTTCAGAAATGGTTTGGATTAAAGAACATACCTAGAGACTTTATACCTCAAGTGATAGCAACATGCAAGAAAATACCAGAGATTAAGTGAGTTTGGTTAAATGTGTATGATTTTAAAGTTTGCTGTTGATCTTTATTGTAACAAATTGTTATTTTCAGAAGAAATTATAATCTTTGTTGGTTCTGCTGTATCTGTCTGTCAGTCCTTTGCATATTACTCTTTTTGTTTTATGTGTGTGCGAGTTAGTCGTATTATACCATATTTATTTTAATATTTAGATTGTGGGACTTTTTGCTTGGACTTGGTTGCCTGACCCTGTTATACTCAATGAAGGTAATAGTATATAATTTTACTATATAATTTTTGATATAAACCATTACAGATGCAACATGGTAACATATTCATGTTTTAATCTGTTTTGAATTAATAACAAATTTTAATATTCCAGTTTAAAGTGTGAACGTTGTTTTTATGTCACTTTAAATTTAATTCTAATTAGAAAATGAAGAACATTAAATACAATGACAATGGACAAGAAGTTAGCCGTGGTATCCAAGTTGGTCGGAAGATTCTTTGGTTGCTAGGAACAGGTAAGGCAAGGTTTACAGTTCAGAATCAGTAAAAAAAAACATGGAATGAATGAAATGATAACAAACAAATTAGTCAGAGATGTTTAGATTTTCCTGGTGTTAGCTACTGATAATCTATATATATGCGTGAGGGACACAGAGCGAACAAACTTTAGTTCAATTTGCAAAAAGTTATGTTTTTGTTTTTCATCAACAACAATGTAACAGTTCCTTTTATGTTTGTTTTATCTTCTCTTGCATATCTCACTTATTCAGCCCACATTCTCGTATTATTATCCACCACCTGATTCCAGGTCATCCTTGGTCTCCTCTGATTTTCATACCATCCACCTCATCCACCTCATACACATATCCTCCAGTTTACATCTTTCTCTTGACGTAATTTTTTTATTCTTCATCTGTGATGTGTATCATATATAAAATTGGAAATAAACTCCTGTGTTATAAATTTCCAGATTTAAAAAAGTTGGTAAGCGCTGATTTGAGAAAAAAATAAGAATTTATTTTTGTCAATGTGTTCATTTTATTTTACTTAACTGTTATATATATATATTAACCAGGTAATAAGTATAGTATTTAGAATAGCGTTCTCATATTATATCAAGTGGTTTATAGTTCTGATAGTTAAGCAGTTCATATTAATGATTTTATAACCAGGTTTTATTCTGAACTAATATCGCATCAGTTGATAAGAAAAGACAATATCTATTGGGTTAAAAGTCTTAACAGTAGAATTTGTTTGATGACTAATGAAAAACAACTGTACCGAATATGTAGATATATAATTTTATAAGTGGTGTGACTAATACTGGGGTCATGGTGGGTAATTATCAACCTTGATTTGTTTTTGAAATGTTAATTTCAGCAAGGAATGCCATTGTTGTTGTTGTTGCTGCTGGTTTGGCTGCTATTCTCTTACATTACGGTATTGATGCACTCTCCCTCACTGAAGAAGTACAGCCTGGATTACCAAAGTTCGCCATACCTTCATTCGAAGTACACGATGGCAATACTACTTACACTTATGAAGATATTTTTGAAGTAAGCTAATAAGATAACGCGGCCGGGAAAGGTGTTTTATTTAGAGCAATATTTCTTCAGTACATCACGAACTGATCTTTACAAACGGACAGTCACAAACTGGGATTATTTATTGTAAAGTTCACACTGTTATGATGTAGGGTATAATTATTTATGTTGAGAACGTAACCAGTTAGGGAAAAAATAGGATAGCAGTAATAAAGTACTTACTGTGTACATCTTTATATGTATTATTGCCTTTAGAAAATCGGTAGTGGCTTCTTCATCGTGCCTCTTCTGAGTCTTATTGAGACCATAGCAATAGGGAAAGCCTTCGGTGAGTAGATATTAATGGTCTCTTATTTGTTATCTTGGTTACTGGATATATGGTGTTTTTGGATAGAAGAAAAAAAATCATCTAGGTTTAACATAATACCAGTGTTTAATGATAAAGGTTTATGATTGTGTGTGTAGTTTAATTTTTTTCAATATTTAAAAAAAATTATTTATGTATTTATTTTAGCAAGAAAAAACAATTATAACATTGATGCTAACCAGGAATTGTTGGCTATAGGCAAGTGTGACGATTATATTTCTACATTACTGTAATGGATGTAATAGTAAAGTATTAATAAATGCTGTTAAAATAATATACATATAGTGAAAGTTTTGATTATGTCATTGTCTATTTCCCTGGAATCACAGTTTATCAGTATTCAGCTTATCCAGCTAGATTTCTATTCACTCCCATGATAAATAAGAACAAGTAAACTGACATGGTTCGATCATGTTTCTTTTTTAGTGAAACCTAATTTCAGCTCTCCAACACTTACAGTACTTATAATGAGTGCTGTTTTACTCAAAATCTTTTTTACTGCAAAATTGTTCTCTATCCTTTCATTATGTTCAGTTATTTTAACTTTTTAGGGACGTCAAATATTCTCGGAGCCTTTGTGTCAGCTTATCCTGTTACGGGCAGTTTCTCGAGGTGAATGATAGTGTCTTGGATAAACATTTTGTTGAATGTTTTATCCAAATTGACATGTGATATGGTATACTATAATAGAGGAGCAGTTATGTTCTAAAATTGCCAGAATATACATTTTCTGTTTATTGGAGGACTATAATTTATAGGTTATTTACAAAATTTGGTAAATTAATCACAATGTTTACTTGTGTTTATTAAATTATTTAACAGAACTGCTGTTAACTCACAGAGTGGAGTGAAAACACCTGCAGGTGGAATCTGGACAGGTATGATAGCATCTGTTTTATATATTTTCATTGCATCCAGAAATTCAGTCCAATTTTGTCTTCAATTATATATCCATTTTTTCTCTCAGCATATACACACTCTGTTAAAGCTTTCTTTAATAGACACAGCAATTTCATGCATATAGTTTCATATTTCTTAGTTTAGATCCCTAATTTTTATTTTTGTTTTTGCATTACATTTGTTCATTCTAAGCAATATGTGTAAGCCATGATATGAATTACATGAATTATGTTTTGTTGAAATGTTCTGCATTGAATAAATATCAAGTGAATTAAAGGTTTAATCATCAGTATTTAAGTTTATCTTCACACACTACACACACACACATGCGCACATGCATGCACACACACGCACACTCAGAGTCTATGTTGACACACCACATATGATGTCTATACTGGTTTTTACTTCCAGCTACCTTAGTACTGTTAGCACTGGCATTTCTCACGCCCCTATTTAAATATGTACCTGATGCTGCTCTAGCTTGTGTTATCATCATGGCTGTGTTAGACATGGCAAGTTTTGGTATGCTGCTGAAACTGTGGAGAGTTAAACGTAAGCGATCCTTGTCATATTGTATTTCTTAATTAATGATTCACAAAATTCAAATAGAATATCTCTATTGTTCATTTTAAAACGATTCCATAATTCATTGTTAAAGTATTTATATTCACATAAATAGTAATATAATCTACAAGAAACCAGTAAGTTTAATGTCTTAATTATCATTTTCACAACTGCAGTATCACTCCTAGGAGATCAATCATGATTTATCATCTCTAGTAATTTATTTAAAAAAATTTAATGTACAAAGATTTTTCAAATAATTATGCACAATGTATTGAAACATTACTGGTGATCAGTTTTACAAAAATTATGCTTTTTTTGCTTACATCAGACTTCATTAGATATATTGTTAAAATGTGATATTTTATGCTTTTCCAGGACTGGATCTTATCCCGTGGCTAGCTACATTTTTCTTTTCCTTTGTAATAGGAATTGAGGTAAATTTCGTATAAAATTGTATTATAAGCCAGTATAACAAAAATGATTAAAAACAACTAATATTCATTGGCGTAATTCGCTTTTTTATAGACATTACAAGGTACAGTTGTGCTAATTTTTATATACGTGTATTAGATTGGGTTTTATGTGTAACATTAGATGAGAGTAAATTTAAACCATATTCCATTAATAGAAATTAAATTAATTGTGAAGCTGGTACAGGTGTTTCTGAATGTGTTTAATCTATTTGTTAACGCTGATCTGAAATAAATATATATTATAATTAGAAGTCTTTGTTGGGGATCCTTTATATTATTTGTTTTAGGTATTCCTTTTTTTTATTGAATTCAAACTTTATGAAGTTATTTCAGTATTTACGCATATGTATTCTGATGGTGGATAATTAACAATACCTGTTTTGTTGTTATTGTTTTGTAAAACAAACTATATGTTGTTTCTCAATATTCATAAATATCTAGAATACAGTACACTTTCGTTTTTCCCCCAACAACTGTTTAATTTCTCCCTTTCTTCCCATTCTATTTCAGTATGGTATTCTTATAGGTGTTGGACTTTCTATGATATTCTTACTTTTCCCATGGGCTAGACCAGGACTGGTTGTAAGTAACTTCTGTAATCGCCCATAAAATATACATATGGCATTTAACAACGTTTTGGTGAAACTGAGTTTTAGGAATAGCTGCATAACGAACTTGTAATTTGTTCTGATAACTATATTAGTGTGATACATCAAAGTTATCTAACTCTGGATTGTTTTTAAAGATGTCCAAATAGTATTTCTACATCAAAAATAATTAACTACAGGCGATGTAAATCCTAATTTCTAGACATTATTATGTAATCTTATGAAAACATGAGCCACAGAATGCTGATTTAACTTGTGTGTGATTTTCAAAGATGCGTAAAGAGCAGATGGGATCAGTACGTTCTGTTGCTGCGGATGATGAAAGCCAGGTAGACACTGTGTGGTATCCTGTTAGCTGTATGATTATCCTTGTGTACATGTGGACATGCTTCTTTGGTCGTGGCAAACAGTTTTGAGCTTGGCTAATTGAGTTAGGCTTATGACTGCTTTGTACAGCCTTTTGGTGCCTATATACCTGCATCATGTCTAGTTGTTACAACTGAATGAGCTGATGTAGTAAAATGTTTTCAGATCTACAGTGTATAGCTGTAAAAAAGAGGGGGGGTAATGTGGCATTATTTATTTATTTAAACTATCCATGTGTGTTAACTATCCACGTAGGTGAACACTAATTTGTTTTAAGTACACTGTTTGGTTGTAAATAGATGCTTGGAGATTCCTGTAGGACAGGGTTGTTCAACCGTTTTGAATAAAGTGCCATTTTGAATAGGTTTTATTCCCCATCAAAGGCCCAGATTGATGGACAGCTCTGATGGGTATAACCCTCGAGGAAAACAACAAATAGAGTTCTAGCAACTGGAAAGAATATTTGTTATCAAGATGTCTTTTGCTACTTTTTCAATATTTTGTACCTTCAATGAATTTGCATAACAGTTCCAAGCACAGGGCTGGACATTGGCTTATGAGCCAATTAGGTTGGACAACCCTGATGTGGAACTTGATCCTTTTCTGAATTAATTCTGATACTTGGATTACAGTATACAATGTTTGCCTACCGTTAGATACACGTATGTGTATACAGGTCATTGTTTAATAGGAAGGATGTTGTCTTGATGTATCGATGTGTGTTTTCATCAATTATCCTTTTATCATTTTACAGATTGATCTCCATATGTATAGTGACATCCTTAGATGTTAGCTAACCAGTTTCCTTTTTATTTCGATTATTTGTTTATAAGCCTGTTAGTTAGTGGTTGTCTTCTACAGTACAGTATTGCTACAGTATTTCGGCTATGTATGTCACAATATTTTTATAATCCAAGCAAAATCAACATTTCTTACTCCACATTTATGGTGTATCATTATACTGTAGTAAAATGTACTGTCAGGATGCTGCATTCTGTGTTATAGATCTCTTTTAATCCTTCCTCCATTTTTGTTTGTATTGAATAATAGTAATGACCACATCTCATTTACCTGTGTGTGCGTTTCTGTGTGTGTGTGCGTGTCTTCCTTAATTACTGTTATCCCAATATCTTCTCCTCAGGATTCCATAATCATTACTAGCGTTTGTTTGTTCCACTGATACTGTCCCATATAGCGTGGGTGCTTTGTTCTTATTTTGTCGTTACTTAGCGATTAATTGTTTTTCATTGTAGATTAGCACGCCTGATCCATAAGTTTAGACATAATGATGTTATTAATATCTGTTTCTAATTGATTTATGATGTATATATAAACTGTTTGAGTTAATCATTGCACCACATGCGGCGGGTATATTTGTAGGACATATTGGTCCAAAATATGTTTTCTAAGTTATATTTATTGCACCATATTTACACTGAAAGTATTTTATACATTAATCTCCTTTAAACCTTTGTATTGTGAAAAAAATACCACGTAAGCTCACCGCAGTAGTAACACATAGAATTACCCAGCTTCACTGGGAAACTTATTTCAATCTGATGCTCAAACAGATTTTATTACAACTAACAGGTGCAGAAAAATCAAGTGGTCATTGTGCAGTTGCAGTCTGGAATACGCTTCCCAGGAGTTGAGTTTATCAGGGAAAAGGTCATGAAAGAAGCTTTGAGAGGTAAGTTATACATGTAACAAATTAGAAAGAATGTATATATATACGATGGGTTTGTTTTGGTGACATTTTAAATGTTTTGTTCAATCATTTTTCTAGTGTAGTTCCTGTGAACTGGGAAATGCTACTGTGTTATATGTATTGTGTACATTTGTATAAAATATTTCATATTGTCAAGTAATTTAGAACGTTTGGATTTGTGACAACAGTTGTTCTTTTATTGAAATATATCTTTCCTTTTACTGTAAAAATTGCTGTTCATTGATGTCACTCTCCAAATGGTGTAAATTACTCTTAACATTCTGTTGGTTATATCAGAAGGGTGTTTCATCTTTCACTTCGCCTCATCACCTTTGGAGGTTGCTAGGTCCTTTTAGCCTACTTTGTGCACAAAAGTGGTCGTAAAACATCAATCATCATCATCTCTTAAAATTCAGTTCACGGCGAAACTGTTTATGAATCTAAGTGTGCCAGACTTTTATCCCATGAATAATTACGAACTGCAAATAAATTCATACAAAAATATGATGATACATGTATGTCTGATGGAAGTGTTCAGTAATGCATGATTGTGATTTTGATGACAGCCATTAATGATTGTTAAATGATTTTGTTTCCCTTCAGTTCAGTGTGTGAGTGAGTAATGTTGACTTCCAGAATGTTTTCTGTCAATAACTTGCTGATTGAATACCAGATTTAATGTTGTTTTTGTTTGTCTGAATGAAGAAGATCATCATCATCATCATCATCATCATGCATGATAATTCCTTCATCATGTGTTCTATTTTCACCTTCATCCATGTTATTTTTCATAGATGAAGCACCAAAACCAGTCGTACTTGACTGTACGCATGTTTCGGTCCTTGATTTTTCTACTGCAAATGTAAGTATTTTACCTCAAACGCCCGACTAGGTGCAACTAGTTGCTGTAATGATGAATCATTTATATGTAATTACACATGTTGGGAATGTAAGCTATTTATTTAGACAGATCCTTTGCAAAGTAAAATATTAATATTAATGGCAGACAGTTGAACCTAGCTGTGCTGATGTGATCTCCCTCAACAGAAAATCTACTAAAATACTCTGATCGAAACTGAGGAAATGAGAAAGAAATGTAAACATTTTCAGAACTAATAACAATTGTATTTCTGTTTGGAAATGTCAGTGTCATCTACTCGCTCTTAGTCTACATTAAATAGGAATAATAAATAGATACCTAACTTGTTTCTGTATGATTCATTTTGAAAAAAAAATGTTAATATTGAGTTTCAGATAAAGATGCAAACTGGTTGTTTTAAACACTTGCAAACATAACAAGCTGAAATATTGTTCTATTTACCTGTGTGTGTGTGTGTGTGTGTGTGTGTGCGTGAATTTATATTAAATATCTTTATTACATTACTTTTATTTCAGGGTTTAATTGCTTTGTTTGAAGATTTTAAGCTTCATAAGAGTAAACTAATAATGGCCAACATGAAGGTGAGTTATTCAGTGTTTGAATAACAGTAAACGATTTTTTTTGTAGTTATCATATTTCACGTTATCTGCAGTTGTAATCATCAAGCTATTAGATGTATCTCACATTTAAATTGTGTTTTCAGCCGGAGATATTTAAAGTGTTGGATAATCTTAAGTCACCATTTGTCCGACACGTTCCAACTGTTGAAGAAGCACTCAAGTTGATAGAAGGTTAGTTTGTGAAAAAAACACTGAATTGTCACTTCACAGAATAAATAATAATCAATGTCAGTGTATAACAATTATTTTCGCTTCACTAACAACGTAAAATACATCTCATTTTGATAAGAATTCCATACATATTGTCATGGCATGTTACTAATTCACTAATGAAGTGACAGCGTCTTATTTGATTATATTGTTCTTTTATTGTGCACTGATGAACATGTTTGTTGAAGATTTGTGTTACAATGTACTGATTGTGACTGTTGAATTTGCATATGGTATGGAAACTTATATTGGTTAGTCGTTAGAATCTGTGGTCTCTCCGGGCATGGAGAACAACTTTATGCATTTAAGCTTAATATTAAATTTGTTTTATTCTATTTGACTAGTGTGTGTGTGTGTGTGTGTGTGCATGTGGTGGGGGAGGGGGACAATGACACTAAATAATAAACAGAAATTTGTAAACGTGGTATTAAGCTACTGAATATTCAAGACTTGTCTTTTGAAAACTGTCATGTTACAATTTTGTTTCATTTCCAAAATTATAGTTATTGTTCCGGTCATCCATTGTACATTATCCAGTTTAAGATTCATTAATGTTTTCATAATTGAAATGAGTTTCTAATCATTGTGGCAAAGGTTCTTGGGATCTTCGCTGTCAGTTCTTGGAAAATATCAACTTCTTGCCCAGTTTTGACAAAATTGCTTGCACTATTTCCAAAAATATAATGCCTGGTTTTATTCACACAAAAACAATTGAGCTTTCCATGAATTAATGGAAAATTTATGATGAAATGTATTCATGAAATTAGGAAGGTGGACACATGGAATTTCTTTTTAATTCTATTGTAAGTCTACTGGATGTGAGAGAAGGGATGTTAAATTCACTCGGAGCCTTTTAGTGAATATAAGAATTGTAATAAAATATAAAGGTTGCCATAGGTTATTGTAAAAATGTATTGTGTTATCTCTAAACATGTTTGTTGGTGTTATGCTGGTGTTAGCTTTATATAACACATTATACACACCCATTCAGTTTGATTTTCACCTTTTCACGTAAACTTCTTAACGTGAAATTAAACCTCTTTTTCCATAAGATGAAGCCAATGCTGACCCGGAAGTGGGAAGGTCAGCTGGTGCAGCCCCTGAAGGGCTTCAGCAGACGCAGTCACTCTCAAACGAGGAGCAAAATGATGAACAGAATGAGGAGGAATTTATAGGTGGTGATGTCACTTATACACCTATACTGTCTGTTAAAGACTATGGGAATTAACTCCAGATTAACATAGTTCTGATACTATATAATATTTACCTGATTCGTAAGTGAAATAATAATAATAAGTGTTAGTGCTATCTATGTGATTTGTTTCTGTCAAGAGTGAGTATATGTTCTGTTTACATTTATTAACTATTCTTTTATAAAGGTAGACACTACATTGATTTGTATTTGTTTTGGTTGACCATTTATGGAAAACGTTTGACTAGATAAGAGAATGTACTAATCTCGTGATTTAGTTTTAAGTGTTTGCCAATCGCCATTTTATTGACACAAACTACTGTTACAATGTGCTATGTATGACATATGTGTTGTGCACTTTTCATTTCTCTTTGTTTGATTGTAGTATTCTTTTAAAACATTCTCTGTAAATATATTGTGTGTTGTACATAAGTTATTCATCTATGACTATCTTGGTTGATGATTTGGTTGAAGATTATGTCTTTTCTGTAGTTTTGTTTTGATGCTACTTGTAATATCTATATCATTATATAACGATTCATGCTAACACTGGATTAGAGTCAGATATTATTAATTTCATAGATATACTTATGCACTGAGTAAGCTATTAGCGCATAAGTCTCATTTCCCACTAACTAATATTAACATTAATCTATATTATATATTTCTTTGGAATGTGGTTGCTTAAAAGCTGGTGCTGATAATACTTCTATGGTAGTTATAGTTGTTCCATTAAGCTGCTGGTAAGGAATCATATCTTCAGATATACAGGTCAATATTTTTTCCTTTCTTTCAGAAGAAAATGAGCCAGAGGATGATGCAGTTACCGCTTTATTGTCAGCGCAGCATGGGCCAACTGCTAGTAACAATGATGACCTGGATGATGTTGTGACCGGCTCACAACCAAACAGCTCAACTCAGGATTGAGTCTATATTGTTGGTGATACATTTAGTAATGGAATTTTCTTTATTTTGCCTTGTGTACATGTTATTGGCAATTATTTGGCTGTATGTTATGCATTAAATAGGCATTTTTTAAATGGTTGTTAGGTTTAATTGAATACTTTTGATGCTTATTGTTTTTCTTCTTTGCCCTAATTTGTTCCGATTAAATGTTAAAATTGAAATTATGTGTCAGCCATTTAAAGGAAATAGCCTTTTGTGAACTTTTAACCAGTATAATTATAACATGTTGCCATAATATGAAGGATAAATAATTCAACTATATCTCCGAGATTCATCAGTTATGGCTTAATTCTAGATTGTGATGTCTTTGGTTATTATCAATGTAGACTATTCTTTCTCTATCACAAATTTATATGAGATTATACACATTAATTTCTGTTAGCCAAGTAGGATGCTACTGGATATTTATCAAAATGAGATAAATGGTCCTATTTGATTTTATATATATATATATATATATATATATATGTATATATATATAAATTGTCATTTTTGTGTGCTTAAGAAAGTCTTTATTGTTAATAAGTACTGTTAATTTAGTTTTTGTCGTTTTTTCATATGATTCATGTTATACAGTGTTCACATGTTCAATTTCAGAACTGTACGTACACTGTTGTTAAATGTTTTGGTGATGTACATCATGAAGCTGATTATTATCTCACTGATATGGTCTAATATTTCAATGTGCCATAATGTAAATAATGTCATCCCGTTAAATAACAGACTGATTCTATACGATGTTTTGCGTCTCACGTCATGTTGTTCGTAGATGAAATGTACATTTGATGATAATAACACATCGCACAACTACTCACTATGGGTTGTAGGCACCATAGTCCAGGGAATGACATAAGGCTTTCACGTGTATTTGTATGATGTTGGTCGTAGGAAGAAATTGTCGGGTTCACTGCATGGTTCAGTCTTTTGCTCACTCTGCCAACAGCATGGGAAAATGTAGCTTGAATGAAGGAAGCGATAGCATTTGGCAGAGATAGCTTTGATGCTGTTTTGTATGTCTTCTCCTCCGTTAACACTTAGTTCATGTAAAACTGCTCATACTTGGTGAATGTTACATCAATTGTCTAGTGGCCAGATATGGGAGACTGTTGTATAGGTTTACAAAGGCGATGGTTGCCAGAGATAATAGATGAGTGCAGATATGGCATATCAAAATATGATATTGTTTCATCGGCTGATATTAATTTATTTGTTTGTTTATTATGAGTTTCCATCATCTTAATGACTTCGATGTCCGTCTTTGTGTCTTAGTGTCTAACACGAAGAATCCACCACAGATACACATAATTGTTTATGCCATAAGAGAGGCAGTATTTAGGATTATACACAATCACAGTAGAATCTCAGTTACTTGATTATTCCTGGCCAATGATTTTATTCTGTTGCTGAGATAAGAAGGACCGTTTTTTCTAATATTTTTAATGGAGTTGGTTTCTGGACTCCAGAAAATCTGGAGTTGAGATCATCATGGAGCTTGTCCTAGTTGTTTATTTGTTCCTGTGGTAGGATCAATCACAAACACACACACACACACACTATATATATATATATATAAACACTTCACAGATAATGCAATCACCACATTCCAGAAAGATGGTTTAGAATTCAGATTTCGATGGTTTACCTTTTTCATGGCAAAAATATAACATCAATCTGCAACATATTGTGAAGACATGTTTTGATATTTGATCTATTTGCCAGAAGCTATATTATCATCATGAGACATATACAATATGCAAATCCTTAAGGATAATTTCTGTTAGACCATCAGTTTTTATGATATTGTGTACAGTATTTCTGCTGACTATAATAAACATTGTATTTGATTAAATAGATACCATTTGTGTATAACGGTTAGTAGACACACACACACACAGACACACACACATATATACACACAATCCTACATGGCTTTTATTTTCAGTAGATACATAAACAAACGCACAATTTATTTGTATTGACAAACATTTCCACTGATTTAGTCATTGTTGATCATTGATATGTGTTAATCTGTTGGTAATCTGGGTTTTTTCTTGTTGCTTGTTAGGTAATATAAATTCTATTATATTAACATAAGTTGTGACTTGCCATGAATAGACAGATATAATATCGTAAATGAAACCAAGAAGCAAGTTAGATATTTATGTATCAGAAAGAATCTTCATTTTATGTGCAAAATGTGTTTAGATTCTAGAATCTTTTAAACCTGTGTTGATACGAATGTCCAACTGCCTAATTTAATGCCATAAATAATAAGAGATTGTACTGGTTAGTCATCTGTTTTTGTCCAGATTTATGCAAGTGCTACAACCTGTGTGTCGGCACAGGTTTAGACCTTTGAAAGTGTTATATTTATGATAATTATTTACAAGTGGCTTAGGTGATGCTTCACAGGTAAATCATATTTTTATGCAATAGGTTTCTATTGTTAATGTTCCGTGATTATTTGTAAGTGGTAGTTAAGGAATGAGCTCTATCATACATGGTCACCTGTACTTAGCAGCATTATGTGGCGTGTGCATCAACAGTTTGTGGATAAGGATTGTTCTCCGTGTGTTGTGTTTGTCACCAGTTTACGGGATTCACCAAAACCTTGTCGTATCAAAGATGCTAGACTTGTAGCTACAGACACTTTGTGATCGCGAGTGTCAGGGGACCCACTCTGACTTTGTAGCATTATAATATCAGATGTCTTACTTGTAATGTTCCTCGTGTTAGATTGAGGAGATGATTCTGCGACAAAGACGTGTTTGTTGCTCTGGTCATTACTGAGTTACTAAATAGCGAAATGTATTTTCAGAAGATGTTATACTCCCAACATAATTTTCTATGTATATTAAAATTGTCTTAACTTCTTGTTAATATTTGTACTTAGGAACTAGCAGCTATGTTTGGTGTTGTGTTCTCAAACAGTGACCAATAACACGGTCAATATCTCACTTGTCTGCGGTACAATTCGCAGTTCCCTTCCGGCAAAACATTCTGCTTAAAACTAACATGACCTTAACACAGAATAAGACCACCCCAAGTCATTGTGTACTGTAACAACACCAGTTACAAACATGTAATTGAGAGAGTGATGCGATGAGCGAGTCATCATTACAGTGTTTAAAATATCTTGATTTCTGATGATGAGGACTTATCACATTTATGACCAAGTATCTGGCAGACTGTACTGTTTATGGGTGATCTCCCTCAAAAGTGAGTTATCATAAAGGTTGTTGTCCTTAGGTGGGCACGTTGTTGGGGCCTCTACTTCAGTTCCTGGTCTTCTGCCTGTGATAGCATTTATCCTCAATTAGTGCTACACGATACCGACGGAGCTAAAGGTTGAGCCACTAATGACTGTATTCATATGTGCAGTGCGGTGATTTTAAAGCCAAGTCTTGAATACGCACAGAATCTAGGTTGGTTGTTTGTTATTAAGGGTCTATGAACATATATATATATATATATATATATACAATATATTAATAAATATCTGATTAACATGTTGTATGTGTTGTATGGCAACCATATCCAAAATAACTAAGAAATACATCTGTAATGATTGCATTTAAAGAATAAAAACATCTCAGTAGCAATGTCTTGATGTAATCAGAACTATTCAATATGCTTTGGATGATGAATTTATTAATAAACTATCAATAAGTAAAATTGATACAATTTGAACAAACTCAATTTAAAAGTGTGTACAGTGACTAATTTAAGGCAAAGCCGATAGTTGTATTACAAAATATTCAATGTTTCACTTTCTATTTCACTGCTTGACTTTTGATTGCGAGTAGCTTTTATTAACATGGTTCACTTTAGTATACAATTATAAATTTTTTATTAGTTTTTACATGCAATAAAAATAGTTTTAAACACTGATTGTGTATGAATTAATTATCAACGAAGTAAGGTAATGTGAATCCAAGTAATGATGACAATGATAGTTATAATGAAGTACTTCGATGAAATGTGTGATATTTTATGCTCAATCAATGTTTAGTATGTTGTTGGATCCACCGGGTTACTTCCTGTAATCCTTTACCTTGTCTGGCACTAATATCCAGAAGTGTCATTTTCTGTCTTGCATGTTTCTGGATTTCATTCAAACGCATTACAAAATCCAGCTCCAGACGACTCATACAACCTTGAACATCTCTTAAAGATTAAAAACAGAAGCACATGAATATTTAATACAAAATGTATAGGTTGTTCTATGATATGGGTTAAATAGGGACATGCAATATCTTGAAACGTATCTAGTTCAAAACCCTTTTTTATCATATACAATATATATATCAAAGTTTCTTTCAATTTATGCTTTCAGGATTCTCCTATGTATAAAGGTTTTTTCTTCTTCTGTGATTGATTATAAATAATTACAATATTAAAATACCGGGTGTAGGTCAAAAGCCCCCACCTCTTCTGAAATAGGTAAAAAGCCCTCACATTCAGTTTAATATGAAATTGATTGTCACCAGGAAAAAGGTTTATTTGGTAAATCACATGATGGAAAATATGAAATTTAAAATTGATATATGTTATTTATTTATATTATTTTCTTTTGAAAAACACCTTTCAATAATTACCGTCATAATTTATATTACTCAAATATTTCTACGAAAATAACATAATATATATGAGGGTTTTTGACCAGGTGGCTTTTGACCTACTAAATATGTGAGGGGTTTTGACCTAGAGGGCTCATGACCGGAACCCAAAATGCCATGTTATTTACACTCATTGTTATTAAATGTAAGATATTTCTTCAATAATCCTAACTTGGAGCCTCTCATATCTAACAAAGATTAATTAGCAAGGATAAAACCCATAAATTAAGACTGATATCAAACTTAATGCATCAGAGTATGTATTCTTGTAAATATGCTTCTAGTTCTATGTGTATTACATATAATCAATAAACATGTATACATTTAATATCAACAGCAACTCTTGATATAAAATCTTCACAAATATATATATATATATATATATATACACACACGTATATTGTTTCACCACTAGTTTTAGTCAGTCATTAAAAGCAAAGCTCTAAAGATACATTATAAATATATTTATATATTCATTAAATATGTTACTAGAACAATGAACCTCAGCAAACTTACATTTTATTCAGTATAATAAGTAAATCAGCTGTTTGTAATGCTTCATGGTTTATGACATCCATCAGCTGTATACAAGATGATGATACTTGTTGTTTGTTAGACACATCAATCATAAACTGGGGAAAAAAAGTACCAGTAAATTGTTAAATTTTCGTACATTGTAAGCTAAATATTCAAATAGAGCTTCAATCCAGGCACTAGGAGTATGTTGCCAATTACATTACATTAGTAACCTATTATTTTGGTTAGAACTGAATTTATACCATAAATCAAATTTGCCTAATTAAGATTCATATTCTTTACTGGGTATATAATATACGTACTAGCATGAGCCATTTATATGTGCTAATGATTGTTGTAGTCGGTAAAACAGTCTACAAGTGACATGCTAACAAACCATAAGAGCTTGACAATCCTTGTAGTAATTATGCCAAATAGGAGCCATACATCCACCAAGTTCTCGAACTGTAATCTCAGTCTTCTTACTTGTTACCACATTAACTAAGTTAGTTCCAACCTAAATTAAACAGAGAGACCATTCTATCAAATTACAGATCATAAATATAATCGGAAAACTGTCATTTATTTATTTAAATTCAAACTCTTGGACAACTATATGCTTACCGTTGGAATTGTAGGTGGTGCATCGCCTACATTGCTGTAATTGCCCCTGTTAGAACAAGCTATCAAATCATTAAGGAAAGACAAGTTTTTGTCATCACATTCACCTTTATACACAATTATATTCCATGAAAAAATCAGTAAATGGTTCAATAGTTAGAACCTATAGTTGTGTTGTTACTAATCAATCCACTATTTTTCACATCTTTATGGCTAATTATTATAGATCTAGTTTTAGTTCAACAAATGTTCACCTCAAAGGTGTTATAAGTGTGGAATATTGTATTATGATCAGACATGGGTCAATTGCATTTTGTCAATTCCAATTACACCCAATTCCATTTGGTCAATTCCACCAATTCCAAATTTTTCAATTCTAATTCTGATTTTTCCCGACTCTTTTTGCCTAATACTTTTTGCCATGAGTAGGTACTCCGAGTACCTACTTGGAATACCTACTGTGAGTACCTACTCTGAATAGTTTATATTCCAAGTAGGATTGTTATGGAAGAAATATTTCTCAATTAAAAAATTAAATGGTAAATTAATTTGTGGATTTAATTTTGTTTGCCCATTCTAAACATTGAATGGGCGTTTAAATTCCTAAATAGCAATACCTCTATATAGATTAGAGGTATGCTATGTGGTGGTGCCACCGTGTTGTGGGTGGAGCCCATGGTATCCAGACCATTTTAATTTGTTAAATGCTTATGTGCTGTGCCACAGTCAGTGTGCATATCTGATATATATATATATATATATATATATATATAAGGAACCAAAGTTCTGGATCAATTTGGTTCCAGTATATTCATAACATCACATGTAAGTGTTAACATGATAAAAAATAGCGCAAGCCTAACCACAAGGCACTTATAGCTAAAGAGATATTTGATTATATCAAGTGGTGGAACATTGTCTTGGGTGCATCCCCATGGAAGAGTATATTTTGTAATCATCAAAGATGTGTTTATACTCCACTGTCCAGTAGGAACTTTGAAATGAATGTTTTTGCTAGTTCCGCCCACCAGGGGTCAGATCATGTATTTATTTTCACAACCCTGCTGGGCACTAAACCAGTGACATATGGTATGATTACAAAAGATCTCAAATGGTTATTAAAACAGTTAGGTCTCCGGACAGGCTATAGTAGTCAAAGTTTTAGGAGAGTTTTGGCTCCAGATTGGCATTCCCGGTGAGATGATAAATTAATTAATTCCTAAATAACAATACCTCTATATAGATTATAGGTATGCTATGTGGTGGTGTCACAGGGTTGGGGGTGGAGCCCATGATATCCAGACCATTTTAATTGGTTAAATGTTCACCTGGAGTGCCACGGTCGGTGTGCGTATCTGATACATTATATATATATATATATATATATATATATATATATAAGGAACCAAAGTTCTTGATCATTATGGTTCCAGTATATTGCTAGCAGCACATGTAAGTGTTAACATTGTAAAAATGGTAAATTTATTTCTGGATTTAATTTTTTTGTAGGAAACTTCAATTCCAAATTTCTCAATTCCTTTTCCAATTCCAATTCCATTTTTTTTAAATAATGAATTCCAGATCCGGAATTTGAAGTAGAATTGACCATCAATTCTAATTCCAGAATTGAATTGACCCCATGTCTGATTATGATTATGAAAATATTAATAATAATATGGCCAAATAATAATAACAATAATGGCTAAAATTACAGGGTTTTTTAAATGTAGCTGGCTACCTTAAGTAAGGGGTCTTAAATTATGATGATTGATGTTTTGCGGCCACTTTTGTGCACATGGTAGGCTAAATGGCCTGAGCGACCTCCAAAGGTAATGAAGCAAAGTCAAATATGAAACGCCCTTCAGATATGCCCACCCCGAGATTCGAACAAGGGTGGTAGTGATCTGTGGTCCATCACACTACCTAAAAACTGTGGAAATGTAGAAAGCAAAGAAAACACTGTAGGTACATAATCTGGTCAAGGAGTTATAATTCAATGGGGACAATACTTTAGATTTACCAGAGATTGGTTTGCTCAGGTGTTATGCTATGTGGAGGAAGATTGTTGTCTTTCATGATCCAACACACTAACTAAAGGATATTCAGAACTGAATACTTCTCCACTGATACTAATTGTAAATAAATTTTGAATTTTAAATAAATGACCTATTCAACATAGAATCCCTAACCTGTTGCTGGACTCCATGGTAAACCTCTTCCTATTGTACTAGTACAGTCAGGATTGAAACCTGGAGCCCCAGCACTATATGACTATGAGCAAGGAGATCCAGACTTTAAATTGCTTGCCTGTTGAGTCATGAACATGTGTATTACTTTTGTCTAGTTGGCTGCCAACTATTAAAAATTAGCAAGCAACATGTTATTTGCTATTTTATATGTAAATGTTGCTGTTTTATAGGCACTTTTGTGCACAAAGTAGGCTAAATGGGCCTAGCAACCTCCAAATGTAATGAGGCAAAGTGAAAGATGAAACAGCCTTCTGACATAGCCCAGCTGGGGTTTGAACCCAGGTGCTATAGATATGTGGCCAACCATGCTACCAGTTAGGCAATGGAGGCATCCCTGGTTTAAGTGTATTCAGATTGATAATGTCGATATATTTTAAACAACTATCTACTTGGAAACAGTAGCTATAAGTATATTTTCAATAATTAGATTGAGCAACTAGCCAAACCATTTTTTATTGTAAATTTACTAGGTTTATTAAATTGTTAAAAATTGTTATCCAAAATTTCCTATGCATCAAAACATGGCATGTTGACCCTAGGGAAGAGTGCTGCTTTGTTTTTTACTTTTCAGTTGTGGGGTAGAAAATGTAAGCTTGGTGTTGACTGTGAAAATAAATTGTTATCAGCATGGTGTTGTTTGTTAGTAATTTTCTAACCTACATCTGTATTTCTTCAGGGCGCCTCCATCTGTAGTCTAGCGGTAGCGTGCTGGACCACAGATCACTACCACCGTGTTCGAATCTTGGTGTGGCCATATTTGAAGGTTGTTTCATCTTTGACTTCGCTACATTACTGTTGAAGGTTGCTCAGCCCATTTAGCCTACCATGTGCACAAAACACCAATCATTATCTGGCTCTTTCCAGCTGGCAGAGGTGCCTCCATGGTCTATTTGGTAGCACATTACATCACATATCACTACTACCTGAGTTTGAACTTTGGCGTGGGCATATCTGAAGGGCGTTTCATCTTTGACTTCACTTCATTATCTTAATTGGACGTCGCTCAGCCCATTTAACCTGTTATGTGCACAAAAGGGGCTATAAAACATCAATAATTATAATCTTTTCAGATGGCAAGGCTGAGTTAGGATAGGTATATTAATAACATAAAACACAATAATTTCATGAAAAAGATATTTCACTCTATATAAAAAATATATATATAGGGATTATAACAGAACCTTCTTTCACCATTGTACTATTTTCATTTATTAAATGTAATATAACTGTCTGATTAAAAAATAAATTTAAAAGGCCGACATTATGATCAAATCATTATGACATCCTAAACACCAATCAGCCTATCAGGCTAATCATGTCATACAAGAATCAAGATCTATCCATATTTATTCTTTTTGTGTTGTTGTTGTTATTATTATTAAATACCAAAAAAAGGATGCTGTTAAGTCTCTTTAAAAGCAGAGTCTTGCCGACACCTGGAGGTCCAATTAGGAGACACATTAAGACCAAACTATTTACAAAGACCCTTACAAAGGTACAAACCACTTTAAAGCTTATACATATACTTATATAAAGTAAACACAAAAAGGCTAAAGGAATGCCTACTGTCAAAACCAAAACGAGGCTTCTCACTCGGCCGCTCACAACATTGAAACATTTTCTTGGGATTCCCTCAAATATAGTTGAAACGTGATACAGATCACTGAAAGGTCAATGGTAATATTGTTTTGGTACATATAAATTAATCACCAAGTAATCATTTTTGAGATCAACAAAAGATATGTTAAAATTTCAATGCGTATCTATATACGGAAGTATGACTCCTCAGCAAATGTAGTGACGTCATATTTGGAGTTGGCCATGTTGAGTCTGATGATAACTGGTCATTTATTGTTACAGGTTGAGGTGAATGACATCATTTAAAGTGCCCTTTAGTACGTTTTTCACTCCGAGTGCACAATGTTTGCAACCTCCGCATTTACTCGTCTAATTGGTAAGTGTGTTGAAGCTTCGTATTACTATATTCGCTATCAAATATTTTAGGAAATCGGTGATTTGTCTGGTTTATTAACATTATCGTGAGACGATTATGTGCGACTTTTTGACTTCAACTTGGGCTATTATTTGTTAATGGTAGTTCACTGTTAATGGTGGCGGTGTTACATTCATCAGTATCTTCTGTGGTCGGGATTGTTAATATCGGGATTGCACTTAGTCTTAAGATATCACAGAAGATTGTTACATAATATGATTGAATATTTTCCATTAAGTCTTTTAAGACTAGACTTCTAGAAGTAGAAGGATAATAATGAATACTGAATAATTCCCTTATTTATGATATTGTTATAAACTTGACATAATAAAGTTGTGTATCAGTTCGTATGAAGAATTATTTTATTAAAGTACTGGCATTAACTATGATTAAGTAGATTGTTTTGCGGTTATCTAATAGCTTATTTGATATTTATTAGGGCAGTTCGCTCACCAGAAACCAACATGTTAAGTAACCTTCCCCAGTAATGGCAATAATAATAATAATCTACTATTACATGAAATCGTTCTCAGTGTATTGTACACAAATTTTAGCTCAAGAGTGTGCTTCGAGTTCAGTGGTGCATTTGTTAGACTACTTTGGTGTAAACAACCAGGTTTAGTTTTAATCAAACCAGGGTGTCTTTCTGTGGGGTAACATCGACCCATTTAGCTTATCACGTACTCAAAAGTGGCTGTAAAACATCAATCATCATTATCTAGGGTACCAGTCCTCCATTTATAAACTCACCCAAAAATTGTTCGATCAAATGATATATTAACACCTAAAGATCGAGCACCATGATAATTACAGAGAAAAATTAGTAATACAGATACATAAAATACAACATTTTACATTCTGATATGCAGGGTTTTAACCCATTATAAATTTCTCAATAGTAATAATAATAATGATAACAATGACTGAAATAGCAGTTACTTTACATAGCTGACTACCTCAAATGAGGGAGACGCATATGTTCTGTAATTTACAGCTTCATTGTCCATCACACTGACAACTCTTATTACAGCACACATTTAACATAATGCACTATATGTTTTATCATGTAGAGTGATAAACTGTTGGTATATTGACAAAATTTCTCGAGCTGGGTCAAAGCTAAAGTATTGCATTGGAAAACAAACCCTAAATAGGCAGGCTGTGAGATTATTCTTGGTCAGTTACAACTGCAGTTTTGTGCTTGGTATCAACACAGGCTTGAGTAATTTATGAGCAAATTTAGGGAATCTGTGGCACAATATTCTTGATAAACAAGCTAATTATATATATGTGTTGCAATCATGAATAGTGAATAATAGTAAACAAGTTCATTAAACTTTCACAACCTGGTTACCACATATGAGCTAATGTATTTAATTAAAAAGAGGAAGCTATCATTCAAATTTAAGTAATTGCCAGTAGGAGCTCAGACTTTTTTAAGCCTGCAGAAACATGGTCTAATTTTAGTAAAAATGAGGCGGTGTCAAGTATAGAGAATGTTTTTATCTCTCAAACATTCACAGTACCTAAACTTTTGTGCGAATATACCTTTTTCAGAAAAGTCAACCAGTCATCTGAATCTGGAACCAGACTGGGATTCTACATTACAGATCTGTGACAGCATTAGACAAAGGGATATACAGTGAGTATCATCTATTTATCAGCTCTCGGTGCAAACACCCAATTTTGTATGGTGTAGCAGCATGTCATATACATGTAATAATAAAGTTGACTTGTTTCTGCATGAATATATCATGGGAAGACTACGTTCCTCATTCAGAGACTTTTACAGATTTGTGATATTTAGTACACTTGTTAGACAAAAGTAAAATGTTATTTGAGTAAAATGGTGTAACTGCCTTTTTAAGTACATTATGTAGCTATTCATTTCCATATATAATATACAGGGACAGAAAAATCAGTACCACGGATGACCGATGTTTGTGGATTTCGTCTTCAGGCTGGTCCAAAATACTAACCCAACCAGGCTACTGCTATTATGAGGCAAAATATGTGGCAATCTTGCATTAATTTTTGGTGCAACAGGTTTAAACTGTTTTGGAGCTTTTTGTGGTGGAAGAAATGCACAGAAATTCTATGGCATAGTCACATCAAGAACTTTATGAAAATGTGCTAATAATTCTGTGAAATATGCCCACTAAAAATCAACAAATATTAGTATGTTACCATATTAGGTAAATAATATTATATTCTGATATATTTTATGATTTGTTTGGAAAATTGTTACATTGGTTAGGAACCAGTCGACGTGGTTCTGAAATTGGATTTCACCAGTTGATCAAGCTTTTTAAACATAACAGAAAACAAATATCTTGTGACAAATAAATCAGTTTGATTCATCTCATCTATACTATAGATAATTCCCGCTAAGGGCTGAGAATATTATTCAAAAGGTTTGTTTAGTATCAATAGATCTAGATTTAACATGAATCTGCCAACTTTTGACTCTTCAATGACAACTTTGACAGGTTGTGGAGTGGGGTAGCCACAGCATCCATCCTTCATACAGCTTTAAAAGTTTCATATCTGCCATATGGACATTTGTAGAGGCAGGTTGGGGTGGGTTCCCTTTGAAACTTGTTTATCACCCAGCGTGGTATCATTGCTAAGATGTAACTCGGGGAGGGGGGGGGGTGATTATTTTGCATTCAGATCATGTAGATGTTAATTATAGAATACCAATTATGTGGTCACAATTACTATGTTTTATGGTTTTTCAAATGTTTTGTGCTGACTTCCTGATTTAAAAAAAGGAAATTGAGCAATTAAAGCAATGGTTCACAGCAAATGTCATAATGTAACGTTTAAATATTTGTATGAATATTATTAGGTATATCAAGGGTGCGTTTTTTTTGGTACATTTGATTTATGTTGACATTAACTCTAGACACATCCAACTTGAGAAACAAACAGACCAATCACAACCCTCATTTATTGTGTTACTCCAGCTACTAAACAAGTTGGATTCTTTTTTATCAGGGTTGGGTTTCTGTTTTCAGAAAGCTATTTCTGAAGTGAACCTGTCAGAAACTAAAATCTCCTCTGATATTGTAGGATATTGGTTCAATATGAAAAAGTAAATATTCACCATTAACTATCAAAGCATCAAACTAGGAGTAATAATTCTGCACTACTTTCACATGTACAGTATTTTTCTATATAATAGTTTGACTGACCATGCAGTGCTATGGTAAAAATCAGTTGGCAAATCACCTTGCGCCTCAACACTGCTTCAAAGGCCAGATTGCAATTAAGGAGCTGATCTGCACTGTGATTGGAGCTTAACAACTCCAGCTGCAATGGCTTTGATACAGTTAATTACTCCGACACCATAGGAGTAGTTTATTCCTCACTTTTGTGATCATTATTAACTGTGGTAGGCTTAATGTAATTAATGACTTAGTTCTTTTGCTAAAGCTAATTAATTCCAGATCATATGAGTTGTTCTAGTGATTATTTATGTGATCATTATTAACTTCAAACAGATCAAGCACATTTAAACAATTGTATACTACACTGTATACATAAAATACAATAGCACAGCGGAGAGTCTTTTTCAGTTATTTTATGCCTTTAAAACATTAAAAAAGTATGAATTTCTCACGTTTTACATACCAGAAAGGTATTTCTGATGGTTTCTGACAATTAAGATGTCAGAAAGGTATTTCTGATGATTTTTACCAGCTTGTCAGAAACCTGCCAACCCTGCTTTTTATTTATTCACAGCTTTTGTGTATGTTTTGTTTTATTGCAGTTAGGAATTATATGATGTGCATAAAAATTAACATACCTCTGTTTTGATCATATATACAATGCTGATGAAACCCCACTCTAATACAAGATGAGACAAGATACTAGCTCTCAAGACTGACATCAGTGACAAGCATAAGCATGAAGGTTTAAAATAGAGCAAGGACCATGTTACTTTACTCCTGTGCACAAACCAGATGGGAAATCACAAACTGTTTTCATTACAAAAACAGATACACAAACAAATACGTTTTCAGGGATGTTTATTCATGCACATGCACCTATGAATATTCAGTTATTAGTCTATATATTTGCTACCTTCATCTGAAAATAATGTACTATTATCACCAATCAAATATAGTTGTTACTTTTTGCGCAATTTTCCACACAAACACAGAGGTAAGATTTATGTTTAAATCAACAAATTATGAAACAATTACTGGGAACATTTTTGAAATAAACAGTTTTATGTAATCTTCAAGGATGGTACAAAACGAGGCGAATACGTGGACTCCCTATTTTTGGCCACGCCGACAGTGCTCGGTCTAGCTTCGTGGTCCACCTATAAAACAGTCAACAGCTTATGGACCCCAACATCCATGTTATAATGGGGGCCTACTGTATATATTTTTCTATTCCACTAATTTAACTTAAATAAAACCTTAGAGTAAATATTCATATATCTGAAATTGTTTATGAATCGTGTGATCTTGAATCAATTGTATACTGTTATGGATTTTTTACATTATGTTGAATTACTCTGGCTACATTTATTATAATGATCACCTGTTGTATTTTGTTGTATTAAGCTGTTGTTTTTTAAATTTTCAGAGCTAAGTTTGCTATTCAGTCATTGAAGAAGAAGATATCGCAAGACAATCCTCATGTGTCTGTTTTTGCTCTTGGCGTAAGTTAAATATTTAATGTGACAAAGATAGGTAACATATATTTAGAATCAGTTTAAAGAACACAAATCCAGTCCAGTTTAGGAAATTATTGTACTATTAGAGGTTATTGGGGAAATTTAGAGTGATGACTTTATTGTTTTGGTTAGTGTGTAGCGCTTAATGACACGTATACAAATAAATATCCTTTAGTTCTGGTTTCTGCTGAGATAGACAATAGGATAAAGTGGTCTGAACTAAACCATGGGAGTCATTGTCATGTTAGAAGATTAACTGTAATGCTATAATTATCACTATATTCTCATAAGGGATGACTATACTGATAAAGTGATGTATTTCAGTGTTGATTGGTGTTAGTTTTTTGCTTGTAAAAATTGTCTTTTTTTCTTTACAAATGTTTAAATCTTAAGTTATCATTGGATTTAGCATATTGTCTGTTATTTGATATATAACTTGCAACACTTTGAATATTAGTGTCAGTAATGTTTCATTATTATACTAATTGCCTTGTTAGTTAACATTTTATACTTGTTCAGTTTATTATTGAAGATGGTTTGTAACGAAAATCAGTTTGTAATTACTGACAGGTGTTGGAGTCTTGTGTAAAGAACTGTGGCTCAGTAATACACGAGGAGATAGCCACCAAGGAGTTTATGGAATTTCTTAAGGATCAGGCCAAAGTGAGTTTTGTACAACATACGTTTATGTGTAAAAGTCTATTCTATCAGATGTCTTCAGTTATATTTTATTATGCTTATTGTAAGGTGTGGGGAGGAATAGATACAGAATACATATTGATAATCTTAAATTACTTACATGTATGATGTAAATCGTGGCTTCTTGTGATGACTATTTTTGTCTCAAACTGTTTTGCAAAAATAAAACTTTGGCATTTCATCCTAGATAAGACCCGATCCGGTTAGAGCTAAGATACTAGAGTTGGTCCAGGTATGGTCGCATGCCTTCCGTAACGAGCCAAATTACAAAGTGGTACAGGACACATTTCATTTAATGAAAATGGAAGGTAACTATAATAATCAAAAATACACAGAAATATTATTAAAATACAAAGACACAGAGAGATTACTAAAATACAAATACACAGAGAGATTACTAAAATACAAAGACACAGAGAGATTACTAAAATACAAATACACAGAGAGATTACTAAAATACAAATACACAGAGAGATTACTAAAATACAAAGACACAGAGAGATTACTAAAATACAAATACACAGAGAGATTACTAAAATACACAGAGAGATTACTAAAATACAAATACACAGAGAGATTACTAAAATACAAATACACAGAGAGATTACTAAAATACAAATACACAGAGAGATTACTAAAATACAAATACACAGAGAGATTACTAAAATACAAAGACACAAGAAAAAAAACAGAGAGATTACTAAAATACAAAACACAGAGAGATTACTAAAATACAAATACACAGAGAGATTACTAAAATACAAATACACAGAGAGATTACTAAAATACAAATACACAGAGAGATTACTAAAATACAAATACACAGAGAGATTACTAAAATACAAATACACAGAGAGATTACTAAAATACAAAGACACAGAGAGATTACAAAACAGTATATAATTTTTGTAATTACTGGGGTTTTTTTCACAGCATATCAGGATGTTATCATGTATATTTTTTGTGTATTGATGACAAGATATTTTGACATATTCAGTGAACCTTGTTGATTATGTTATGTTTAACAAGTAGTGCGTTATAAATTTGTCTAAGCCGCCAGAAATATTAAACAGTATTGTTCATCATCTGCTAAGTGAACATATTATTTCTATTTATTTTTATTTACCATGAGAATACTTCAGTGAATGCTGTTTTCAGGCTATACATTTCCAACCTTGAAGGAAGCTGATGCCATGTTTAAAGCAGAGAGTGCACCAGATTGGGCTGATGGAGAATGTTGTCATAGATGTCGTGTTACATTTTCTACATTCCTCAGAAAGGTAACTGATTACAGTGATATTGTTGAAAGACACAGTTCACTCCATTCCCATTATAGCCCTTTCACTAGATTCCATAATGGTGGATCATGGTAGAGATTGGAATTGTTAAGCTTTCTGGTTGTTAAATCACATATGTTTGACTAAGGTGGGTCATTTTCAGGGTTGTTGCTTACTTATAAGTGTTTTTACCTAACATTTTCTGTCAACATAAAAATGTCCAACGGTTGCTGATTTACAGCCACTTTTGTGCACCTATTAGGATAAATGGACTGATCACTCTCCAGTGATAATGGAGTGAAGTGAGAAATAAAACATCTGTTAAAGTGTGGCATGAAATACACTTAAAACTGAATCATGAATTAAATATACATCATCAGATGGGCAGAGTCATACAATCAATACAACTGATTGGGTCATTAGTGACTGATTTTGCCAAGGTGTGTTTTCATGGCTTGCTTCTTGGTACTTAAATTTGAAATCTACACTGATACATAAACGTAAATTTTTGATTAGCATATATATATATATATATATCTATCAACCATCCAATTCGAGTGTCCAGGCAGGCTTTCCCAAGAAAAATAGGTCAGAAGGTGAGAGGGGTGTCCAAAACGCAATGTTGCATATGCTACCGCAATGCTGTATACTGCATATATGGAATCTCTGCTTTATGCGAATACGACAAGAAATGGAACACATGTAAACGTAAAAATGTGATTCCGCATGTGTGACTGTGTGTCTGAATTTACGACCCAGGCAAGCTTTCCCAAGGAAAATAGGGGAGGAAGGGGGCTGAGTGTCCAAAAACGCCTGGATATTGCAATTTTGCATTTGCATATTAAGATTCCATATAAGCAGACAAAAATAGAAAACTGTAAACGGACGAGAGGGCTTCCATATGTCTGGATGTGGCATACAATTTGTCCTGCAGCTGCGAATGGCTGCATTTAAGGTAAACGGAAACACTCTTGAAATGATTCATCTGGCAACTTGGTACAAAATTGGATGGGGAATCCAGAATATGATGTCAGGGATGAGTCTTTCCCAAATAATTTGGTGAGATTTTATAATGAAAGACAACAATCTTCCTCCACGTAGCATAACACCTGAGCAAACTGGTCTCTGATAAACCTAAAGTATTGTTGGAATTTCTCCCCATCAAATTATAGCTCCTTGACCAGATTATGTACCTACAGTGTTTTCTTTGCTTTCTAAATTTCTACAGTTTTTATCTGTGATCTCATCATAAATGTGTGTGGTGTTGTGCAGGATGAATGAATGTTGTTTAACGACACATCGGCACAATTTAGGCCATTCAGTGTCCTGGTGTTGTGGAGGAGTTTACTTTCATGTTGGGGGCGGTTGGTTAATATTATATATGTTTCATCCATCCCCACTTCACCTGACTCATGTCATATACTATTCTGATGTTGTTAATAATGGGACACATACATCAGAATGGTTAGAAATATTCTTGTATAATATATGAGGGGATACTTAATCAATAAAAACAGGTTTATGCTATGGATCAGTTGTATATTGGACTGGTTAGCCATGTTCTTGACATGAAAATCTTCGGCAAAATATACTGAAAATATAAATATGGAATCATACAAATTGCATCCTGTGTATATGGAATCTTAGCTTCACCATTTGGGTTTGTTCTGATATTTAGCTATACGCTGGAATTTATCGACCAGTGTTTGTCATTTATAACTGTGTACATTTATATAAATTTCTTGATTATGAATCGAAAGCTAAATCAGGAATGGATGAATGGAGAGAGAGAAAAAAATGGCAAAATAGTGAGCTTACAAAGCCAGGACTTATAAAAACTGACTGGTTCATGATCTTTCCTTGGTTAATTAATAAAAATAGATGTCAAATGTTTTTGTCAGTGGAAAACATGACTTGGTTAAGAACCAAGGATCAACAGACCATTGGCGATTAGTAGTTTTACCAAAACAGCGAAGATTACTACATAATAGTACATGTCATCTATAGACATTATTTATGTGCTTCTAAATTTATAGCTGAAGTTTTAACATTTTTCATGCGACGAAAACAAAATGGCTAATACAATTTCTATTTGGCTAAAAGTATTTTGGCTCTCGAGCCAAATTGGCTAAACGAGATTTTAGCCCAGTGCTAGTCTAGACAGGATAATATTATTCAGTACTAGGAAAATTTAAATAAAATATGGTTAGGGATACTTTTCCGTTGTTTTCTACAAACAACTTCCAAAGCTAATATATGCTGTATAGCAGATATAATGTGCTGAAAATACATCTTTTAGTGATCAAATACTCTGATGTAACATTGACTGTGTTAGTGTTGAACGTTTGCTTCATTACTTGGTTATTATTAATGTTATGACTAATACTCACAGGACAGTGTCAATGATTATGTTAAAGACTAGTCACTGATATTATGTTCGTTGTTTGGAACAATGTTTATGTTATAAGAATATCATGGATTCTGAGCTCTTCTTTTAGTTTTAAAATTATAGCCTTATTTTCCACAAGGCTTATATATATATATATATATATATATATATATTGGGTCAAATCTGATAATTGTTGGTGATTCCTTTACTGTGTCTTTTTATTACTAAAATTGTACATTGAGCCATGATTAACTTCTCTTTGTTAATTCTCTCTATCCAGCATCACTGCCGACATTGTGGTAACGTGTTCTGTAACAAATGTTCATCTAAGACCTCCATTATACCAAAGTTTGGTATTGAGAAAGAAGTTAGAGTCTGTGAATCCTGCTATGAGGATATTAATGGGTGAGTTTCTCTCCATCAAGGTTTGTTATTGTTATAGAATGATAGCCCTGTATTGATATGTTACTTAACAATGTGATCAGATTAAAATGAGAAATGTAAACAAACACAGTGAACAGTACTGGTAGATTTCCAACAGAAAACCGGTTCTAGTGTTATAGTACACATTCAGAAAGAAGCTAATTTAAATTATTACAGAGATAATCCTTTATTGTGAACCTGGTTTATTCAACAAATGCACCTTTTGACACAATATTGTCTTTACAGGTTTAGTTCCATGATACATGACTCCTTTATCCAGCAAACTAACGTTCCAACCCTGACCCATCTTTTTTGACACACAATGTGACCGTTCAATGTAAAACAACCTCGAAAATCCAACAAAATGTTTAAACCAGGTTCAAGCACGACACACTGATATTTTAAGTTATGATCAATTAACTCACACACACAGAGGATAATTTCTATGCTTATTATTAATACTGTCTCGTGACCAATCACAATTGTTCAATGGTCTCAAACATGCTTGGACACACAATTATTTCTTTGCCTTTGGCTATTTCATAGCCAGTCACAATAGTCCGTAGCTTATTACAAACACCCATGTGTCAACTTTCACTTGTTAATCATGAATTAATTTGATGGATAAAGTGACACCAGCATGTCTGTAATTAACAAACATCAAATGTTCAATGACTTCAATGCCATTTCTTGTCATTACACACATTTATTGAACACAATGGGGCAACAATCACCAATCTTAATTGAGTTATGGCACAATGGTTTATATACCGAGGCAAATTTACATGTCCAGAAGCTTGATTAAAATGCAGTGCATTTTAGAATTAAAATTTAATTCAGGGAAAATCTTTGGGATTTGATTTTTAGCATTATAGATGACATGTGTCAACCTGAATTAAAGTGGGTTTAGTTAGAAGAACATAATATGTTAGATACGACAGATATGGCCTTTAGTTCTGCTGGAAACCATATTAATTATTGATGTTTTATAAAAGGGAATTTGTAATACTTTGTTAATATGTTTTAAGTTTTATTATCAACATAATGTGTTATCTGTTGTAGGCCATCTAATTCCAAAAAAGAAGATGATGGGTTGCCCTCAGAATACCTGAATAGTCCACTCTCGAAACAACCTCAGGTCAGTTGGTCTGTGTGGGTGTATAATGCATCTAATTTACATTCAATATCTGAAATAAATGTGAAATGAATTTACTTATTATAAATGTATTTTCTGAGTAAATTTATTTTATTTGTTCTACTCAGATGGCTATGATCAGTGGTTCTTAGTTCAGTGCTAACTATGTCAATGCTGTTATTAATAAATAGTTAATTGCTATAATTCAGAAATGTAACATTGGATTTGTTATTGGTATATTATTTTCTAGCAATGCATGTCATGATGTCATCAGCAGTTGAGATTGTAAATGGTAGTAGCAGTATATAATTTTATACACAGTTGGCATTGGGAAGAAGCTATATATAATAAACTATGGGTCAGAAGTATTAATTAATTAGGCTGTCTTATGAACTGGGGGTTTGAAAGATCCGTGACCAACATCAAACCAACATGTGGTAACAATGATTTCCAGATATAAACAAGATATATTTGGCTCCACATGGAATTAATTGCTTCAAGATTTGAAGAGATATAATGATATTTTGTGTTCATAGAATCCACCAGCGAAAACTGAGCAGGAAATAAAAGAGGAGGAAGACCTTCAGCTCGCAATAGCCTTATCAGTGAGTGAGCAAGAGGTAATTATTGGTGATGGCATCAGTCTTCCGATAATAATTACCATATTTACTCTTTATATTTTCATCCACTGTTAAATACTTTATTCTACCATTGGACGAAATTAAAAACATAATCCTGTTTGTGTCATTAATATATCTTATTTCTCAGCAGTTTGTCATTGTTTTGCTCAGGACAACATAGACTGCTGCATGGTAATAGTTGCCAGAAGTGATGATGTATTGGAATTAACTGCTTCAATAAAACCAAGTTGTTGTGTGTGTGTGTGCAAAGAATAATGTGCAATCTATTTTACACTCTTTTTATCTGTGGTACCATTAAGCCGATACTTTGTGTCAACATTTTGACCCCTATTTTCGGGGGTCGGCTTAATGGCTGCTGCTATTTTAGTGTTAAGAAATCCAGTCATCGGGAGAAAATATTTCAGTGTGTTAGCAGCCATCTAGACTCTAGTCTAGATTTAGTCTTGATGCAAACGGACATCAATTGTCATTTTGATTTAAACTCATGCACTCAGGGAGTGAAAATAGAAGTGAAACAAGTTGATGATAATTATATATGGCTTTATAATGAAAATCAATATTTATATGTAGAATTATCTGGTTTTTGTAATTGTGGATAAATGTTGTTGGACTCGGTAGTACATGTCACGACTTTCAATTCAAAGGCAGCGTCGGTAACAAGACAACTTGTATCCAAGAGTGTTGTATCTTATTCATTTGGCAGCATAGACATTAGGTGCCCCCCCCCCCCATATACATATTTTGTCAGGCATATTTGTACTAATAACAGGATAATTACTGATTAATTAATTTATCTTCAATAGAGAGTTAGTTACTAACTGATCACATATACCAGTAATTTACATTGTCACATTAGTGACCAAAATGTACCATATTTTAGGCCTAAAAACGACCTTGGCTTAATGGCTGGGACCTATGGTGTATGTATAGCATATATAGGTTTGGTTGTCCTTTATTATGCTAGTATGTTATCTTCCTAGAATGGCATCACTAAGGTAATTGAGACTACACATGTTTGTGTAGAATGTTTCCGATATTATGTAGCTGAATCTAGTAAACATCAGTTAATTCATTTTAATATAACAATGGACTGATTCCCAAAGAAGTATACCAGTGTTGCTGATGCTGCGCCCTGTACGTATTTAACTCCACCATTACCCAAAATAGTAGTAATGAGACTAGTGGGCTTTGTCTCATAATATCCTGTGAGGTGTTATTTGATTGACTAGATGGCTGCACATCTGACATATTGTCATTTGACATCTTGTCAATAATATTTTCCTATTGATACTGAATAAGATCAAATTAATTAATCCAAATAATAAGAATTAGATACAATTATAATATTTTGGCTATGTGCCAAAAAATAGAAGGTATTTTAATAATTAGTTTTCAAAGAAACGGATTGCGGACAAAAATAATGACTGATTGAATGAATATAAATATAGTTTATTACCAACTGTAATGTTTTCAAACAGATAAAACTAAAAGTGTTGTCACCGGAAGTGATGGTGATGTTTTGATACCTCAGTGGATGAAAATGAATTAATATGGTGTACATATCTATAACTGATAGCCAAAACTAGTATGCTTCTTAAATATTGAGTAAATTGTACTAAATTATATGTGTCTGTAAAACAGTGCTTTGAATGGCAATACTGAATTTGGTCTATAAATTGTGATTCAACTGAATTAAATATTTGATCAGAATTAAGACCATAGATATATGTTGTCGTCAAATTTGTATCTCTTGCAGAAGAACCACGTGAAGTCTAAGCACACCAACAAAACAAATACTTCAAACAGTACTGTGTATTCTCAGCCCACAGTAAGCAACAGTTAATTGACTGATTTACCTTCAGTATTTTAAGATTTATATACAGCTATGGTGTAGGATTTATGTTATACAATGTACATTTAGAGTGTGTGATCTAATCTTGCTGCATACGTTAGATAATGTGTCAAGCCAGTTTTTATATACAATAATAACACCAGTAGTTTTGTTATTTTGAGGCTATATGTACATGTTTGGAATTGATGATTGTCTCTAATTTAGGAATTAGATGTTTAAAAAAGTAATGGACCAGTTGTCAGTTAGGTAGTTTTCCCACCTGTTCGTGAGGTGCAGCACCATTTTCGTGATATCCAGTGAGGTTGGCTGACGAGAGACTTTGAAAACAACATATAAATCCTACGATTTAGATCTGGTATGGAATATAAAGGTAGATATCTGCCTTTATTCTCACCAGACTGGCTCCATGAGTCTGAACTCTGAAAACTGGAGTTTTATTAAGAAAAAATTCACGCAGCCCTGTTTATAATGGAAAGTATATACAGGAGATACTGGAGTCAGAGATGGCGGACAACCGTGTTTACAATTATTTATTGCCTGTTAGCATCAATGACTTGCACTTAAAATTAAAAGGAAATACATTTTCTATTAGCTTAAATGGTATGCCATCAAAAAAACAATAGTCAATTGTAAACAAGTTTTGATAATTGCGAGTAACCGACGGATTATTACAAGGTGTTTTCAGTGTTTTTGATCCATCAACCTGTCAAACCACATGCCACTTGGAGTGCTGTCAGAGGCAGTTTAGCAAGATTTCGTATAAAAATATATATTCAGACATAATTTGCATTTATACTGGTATATTTTGCCAGCTGGTCAAGATTGAGTAGCAAAGATGTCAAACATGATCCCACACACACACATGGATGTCTGCCAACGCAATTTATCATGCCTCATTGGCATCACAGTGAATGATGGCCAGACCAAGTCACTTATCTTATCTTGTTTACATACCTTTCTAAATTACCTTTTCGATGTTTTAAGATGATTTTTCACGATAAAATTGTCCAGTTTACTGGTATAATGTAATTAGTGTCAGGTTGATATCGGTTTCGGAAAAGTGGTATGTTTTCTCTACATGTCTGGATAGATCTGAGAGGTGGAGCGCCAGTGATTAACCTCCCTGGAAGTCGAGACTGCGCCCCCCAGTGAATGTTTATCTGGATCTGGCAACTGGTCCATTGCAATTGATTAAAACACTGATTTCAAACTAATATTATAAATTGTTACCCAGCAGAAGGTTACTGGTGTAATTGACACCAGTGACATGGATCCAGAACTGGCTCGTTACCTGAACCGTAACTATTGGCAACAGAAACATGATGAGATTAAAACATCAACAACCCAGCCATCTGCTCCTGTTGCTGTTGCTGAAACAAAAACATCAGTAGGTGGACCTAGGGATAAGACAAATGAAGTAAGTTTGTCTTGATAAAATTACAGGGGCACCTCCGTAGTCTAGTTGGTAGCACATTGGACTACAGATCACTACCATCTGAGTTCGAATCTCGGCGTGGGCATATCTGAAGGGTGTTTCATCTTTCACTTGGCTTCATTACCTTTGGAGGACGTTCTACCCATTTAGCCTACCATGTGCACAAAGGTGGCCATAAAACATCTCCTTTCATCTTGATAAAATTACAGGATCAGTGACATTTATCATATTACTAGTACAAGGTTTATACTTCATCATAACAAGTAGAGTCATGCTGATGCCAAGAATTAGTTGTATAGAAGCTGATTTCCTCATTTTATGGCCATGGATAAATTTATTGTGGACGTTTTTTCCAGAATTATCAAAATGGTGAGACATCCGATGAAGAGGAGGAATTCCTCAATGCCTTTGAGGAGCAGTACAGAAATATTTGTTAATCGTATGCGCAGTAATTCTGCTAGAGGGCGTTCTATTGCAACAGACTCATCGGTGCAGACGCTGTTCATGACTATTACGGCTATGCACCCACAGCTTATGAAACATCTGTCGGATCTTGAAGATGCTCGCAGTAAGTAATGAGTAATAATTCCGGAAAACAAGTTTATGTTTAGATCTGAAATGGCTGGAAATGTCGGCAACATAAAGTGAATTGTCAGATGGTATATTATAGCTGGCAATCAGAAAGCCAATTTTTACTTTTACTTAATTTTATTCTGGTAGATAAAGTATTTTTAATGTCGGTATATCACTATTATAGATTCCCAGCCTTAATCCTAATGTTGCCGACTGATTGGTTTTGTTCCGTGTTCAGGTCATTATGAGACGTTACAGGACAAACTTGCTCAGCTGAAAGATGCTCGGGATGCACTGGATGCCCTGCGAGAAGAACACCGTGAGAAGCGTCGACGTGAGCAGGAGGAGCTGGAACGTCAGCGACAGATACAGATGGCTCAAAAACTGGAAATCCTGCGGCAGAAGAAACAAGAGTATCTCGAGTACCAGAGGCAGGTCGCACTACAGAGGATGCAAGAGCAAGAGAGAGAGATGCAGATGAGATTTGAACAACAAAAACAGCTCCAACAGATCAGAGCGATGCAGTATGGATATCCGCAGGTTAGTGAAGATGCGGCTTAGCTATAATGGCTAAATGTTGATGTTTATGTTTTATGGATGCTTTCTTGCAGTGGAGGTAAAGTGAAAACTGAAACACATTTTAGTCATATCCCAGTTGAGGTTTGAATCCAGATGTTACAGCAGAGTCCCTACCCGAAATCTGAGAAAATAAATTCCAACGGAATAAAAAATATCCCTGATAATTTCAGTATATTATTGGATTTACTGTAGTAGGTAGGTATTTACATGGCAAAATTTCGCTGTGTATGATGTTCCAAATGTTCCCACCAGGTGGGGTAAATAAAAAAGTGGCCAGACTGCCTGATGATGGAGTCTGGCAGAATATGTCTTCTGTGTGGCTGATGATGGCCAATTTTTCCATGTTGCTCAACATAAAACTAATGTTACATAGAGTACAATGTGCTCTGTTATATGCTACCATATATCCCCTGACTAGATTACAAGTGTAAAGCTGGAAATAAAGAATATTAATAGGTTCCTGTTGTTACGTGTCATGTAAAGATAATGAGCAGCATATAATAACAACAGAACTTTATTACATAGAATAGTTAACGGTTAACAGCCGGAAGTACAACTACCCAACCATTCAGCGTTCTCATTGACTGGACATGGTTAGTTCGAATCCTTATCATGGTTAGCTCGATTCCGTAACACCTGTTACCAAAACCTAATACCAAATGTATGTTTATCAGTAATCAGTATAAGTCAATAGTCTCTTATAAATCAGTATGGAATATCGACCAGGAGAATACTAATATATAATTTCTACAGGCATATAAATTCTTTTCACCATTGAGAAATAACAGTGAGGGGTTAACATTTTGAATAATATAAACAATAAAACTGGTACATCATTTAGCAAACTGTTTAGCTATTGTTGATTATGTCTCTAAAAGATATCAAATAGTTAATTTGAACTAAACAGCTACCACTTTGTTCTTCCAGTTTCTTATTGTTATGTTCTGAAGTTTAATAGACAGAGAAAATGTTTACCATTGAGCTTCCATCTTCAGCTCGACACCATCTGATATTTATTTTGTTTATAAACTAGTGAATTACAAGTCTGGTGAAATCCATCAATTATAGAAAGAAATTTTAACAGAAAATCATCTTTAATAAAGGACTGTAATTTTGGAGATGAAATTCTGTAATTTCCCTCACATTTCATTTTCTCCGACCTGTTGGTTGGAATGGAGCTGAATCCTCTACCCACTGTACTATCTGAGAGTGTCCGAATCATAACATGATTAGCCATCAATGATATGATGGCCTAATTAGTAGAGTGGTTGGCCAGAGACCTGTACAGTGTTCCTCCTAGAACCTGTGTTTGTGAGATGCTTCCCTAGGGTGTCAGTCTTTTGTGCCAGAGATGTGACCAATGGCCAGATTAAATAGATCAATCACTCATGTTAAGACTTGAAAATTTAGTGGTTGCGGTTACTTAATTAACTTCTTATATACATCCCTGTTGCAGATCTATGCTCAGCAGCCTCAGACGTTTAGTCCAGTTGGGTCAACAGAAGGTTCGCCACATCATCAACTCCACACTGGAGGGCCACCTGTTGGTGCCCCTGGCATGTATCATCTGGCAAGTGGCATGCCTGTTGCTCCTGGAGCTCCTGGTCAACAGCTGCCACCTGGTGAGCAAATTCATTCTGGTCATATGATGCCAGGACAGGGACCACTTGGAGGACAACTCCCTCTTGGACAGATGGCACCTGGCCAGATGGCACCTGGAGCTGGCCAGATGCCCCCTGGTGCAGGACAGATACCCCCCAGTACTGGAGTAGACCAATCCGGATATGGCCAGTCAGGGTATCAGTCCAGCACACAACCACAGCCTGTACCGGCAGACTACCAGCACATACCACCTGGTGGCTATCCAGCCACAACCTATGGTGGTGGTATGATAGGTCAGAATCCTGCAGTTACCACTCAACAACAGGGTAATATTGGTGCACCAACTGCACAACAACCCCCTCAATCAGAGTACCAAACATTTAACATGCAAGGTTTGTCTAAAAATCTAATAAAAATATACTTTACCATCTCTGATCAAGTTAATCATAATAGTTTACTATTTAAAAAAAAATCCTGTTGTTCCATGATGTATGTTTATTGCATTAAATTATCTTCACTTTGGGGCTAATAGTATCGCCTTTTGTTTTTAGCAATGGCCAATACGTTACCAAGCCACGGTCAGGCTGGCCAGCCAGTACCCGGTGGTGTCATAACCTCTCAACAGCTGCCTGGTCAACAACAGATGTATCCTGGTCCTGGAACAGTCCAGGGACAGTATCTGCCACCTGGTGGACAGCCGATGCATCAGCAACATCCTGGCCAGCCTCAAGTACAAGCTCAGCCTCCACCACCACCACAACAGAATGATACTCAGCTGATATCATTTGATTGATTGGTGTAGAGCTAAATTGATGTGAATGTTGTGATGATGACTGTGTAGGGCTAAGTATTCTTAAAGTGAATTGGATTAGTTCTAGGATGAACAACTGTAATATTTTGGTATGGCTATTCATTAAAGGTAACTCAGTCCTATTTCAATCTTCATTCTCTCCGTTCCAGTTTGATCTGCAGAATCTTAATTTTGTTAAAGGAATTATTAATTCTTTATTGTGCAGGAACAATGAACCGTGTTCGTTAATGCATTTTTTCTATTATTTATATAACAGTATGAACATTCTCTAGATGTTTGGCTCTTGCTGTACATATGGATGTAATTTAAATTTTATCAAATACACAGAGTTCTAGAATATACAGAGGCCTCGTCTTTACGATAACAGTTTCTGTAACTGTCATTTTAATTATTATGGGGCAGTTCACATTTTATGTGTTAATTAATTAAATAAATATCGGGCTTTAGTTATTTATATGGTAGAAAATGGGTACAATTAGTCTTTTATTCTTCAACAATTAATCGCTAACCTTTTTTAATAACCGATTTGTATCTTGCATAACAATAGCCTTTATTTTGAGTCATTAATGTTAACTGTACGATAGAGACACACATCGTATGTTTGAAATGTTTCTCCTTAAACCTTTGCTTTAACGAGCCTGAATCATGCAGTTATAATAATGAAGGTTAATCCTATAATAAATAACAAAAGTGCAAGTAGCCTTTTATTACCACTGTGCTGTGCAATCACTATATAGCTACAACCAATACCCTGAACCATAAATAACAATGAGGGGTTTACATTTAATACTGGCTACAAAATCACTGACCATACATAACAATGTTAAATTTAAAAAAATGCATAGAAACATCAGTTCTGGGTGTGATAACTATACAAATAACAATATGAAGCTCCACCATTTAATTTGGACATTATTAATACGCAATACAAAAGTACTAAACATATCACGAGGAAATGTGCAAATTATATTGTACATTATCACGCGAGACATTCTGCATTTTCAGCATTGCTAGTTTATTGTCACAGCACTTTTTCACAGTTATACATGCAAGTTTAAAAACGTGGTACCGCTTATATGGTTCTTCAAAGTTTCTGCACAGTAATGTTTACCACGAAAATTGTATCCATGAATTCGTACACTTTAGTTATCCTTTTGATACATCCATGTGAGCTAGCAAAACAAAGTAGAGAAAGCTGAGTTTAAACACAAAATATATCACAGAAACAAGGTTTATTGAGCTTTGAAAACTCGGTATTCTCGAATAGCCATAAGTTTGTAGACATTCTTTTAAAAAAGATCAATAAATTGGTTTTCAAAAAATCTTCAAAAGCTGGCCTATTATTATGGTCATGATTTGTTTTTCACGTGAATATTTTTAAAAGTCATCTTTCTGAACTCCCGTGGATGAAGACAATATTTATAAACATGGAGAGTGATGTTAACATCATACATTGCTCACTATTAACTCAATCCATCTATAACAAAGTAAAACAATGAACTGCATAACAGCTAAGACCAAATGAACTGTCCTCGTGAAAATGATCAACACCACACTCATGAAATATGAAAAATAAGACGGACAATTGTTTTGTCAACCACCGGTTTGGCATTTACTACTTTCAATATAAGGGAAATATAAGTAATGGCTGATTACTTTAAGTTGTGAACATTACATTAAGAAACTACTATTGAAAAACTAGAAATTAAGTTTCTTTGGTTGATTAAAATGAATACAAACCACAAATATAATACTTTTCAAACTTTGAATTTAAGATGCAAAGTTATAGAATACTAAGAATGAGACAAGAAAAGTTATCTACCTGCAATAAACTATAACATAATAATAATGATATAAATGTTATTAAGTTGGACCACCTTTCAATACAAATCATATTGAACGCATAAGGATCAGTCCTTAAAATAAATAATTAATAAAAATAGGCAAGTTATTGTTTTTCTTAAACCAGTGGCCATCGCAAATGGATATAAAATTTTAAGACTGAGATTCACTAGTTTAGGCAAAATCCCAATTTTTACATTTTCTGGTAGAACTAAGTACACGTATTGGTAACAATGAAATTAATGCTGTGTGCATGTGTATTATAGAATGCAAGCATCTACTAGAACTCTCCATATTAACAGTACAATAATTAGCAGTTTAACAAGCATCACATAGATCCAAGTTTATTAACCAAGAAATAAAGCTAACAACAAAACTGACGAACTTAACTACATCTGGTTAAGGAACAAAATAATGTCTATTTGGTGATCACTCACAACAGATATAATCACAAAGTACACCACCCTCTATGACATCAAGACACACAGAATCACTTGTCACATATACCACAATATGAAATAAGCTGATTACACATGCACACACACACACTGCTAAATAATGATAGGCTCATATATGGCATATTATATCACAGTGAACTGCAACCTAAACACCACAAGCCTTATTCTGCACAGGATGTAACAGGTTTCAGCATTTTATTTCAGCATCTTAACTTCCTTGTACTCGGTGTAGCCAGAAAAAAGTTCCAATTAACCTAGCGGCACATTGACAATGTTAACAGTGATCTCCTTCAACTGAACACACAGATAGATACATATCACAACACCTGCATTGTGTCAAGCTGGAGTGAGCATTATAGAACGGAAACATAACAAACAATCTAAAATATTCACTGCATCACACATTTTATAAAATGTTTTAACACTTAAGGCGCCACCACAATCAGCTCTTTCTAAACACTATCATCTTATTGTTACTAGGCATATCAATCTGAAAGGATAAAAACAAAAACAGCATTACTGAAACAGAATAGAAAATTCGGTTAAGAGAGCCTTACTTATATCTGATCTGTCTCATGTTGAACTTTTAAAATTATATATATATATTATAGCAGAATCTCCACGTTAAAACCAGCTTTTAATAGACATTTGACAATCATAACGGAAGCACTAGAAGAGATAAGACAGTACCATACTAAATATATTATCATGATTATACACGAAATATACTTTTTTTAAACATTCAACTTCTGTTTCTAAATAAAAAGTTTTTTTCCCCAGATCGAATGCGTACATTATCCTATACACGATTGCCTTATGATGACGCTTTCCTATAATTGAATCACCGCTATGACATTTATTTAAAGCTGAGTTGTTACGAATTCAATCTGATATGATAAGTGAGCTGACTGCCAGTTATTTGACTAATCAAGACTTTAGTACAGTTTCTATTTGGTTATCCATATATGGTAGATCGAAATGTTATAAATGTATCTCAACAGTTCAACAAGTTTGATATCATAACGTTGATAAAGGCTTCACTTCATCGTCATCATCATTACCGGTATCATCATCATTATCATCATCATCACCATCATGTATTAGTTATCTTCTACTTACTGTATTTTCCAGCACCATACCATTATCCTTGGCAAGCCTCTCAAGGTCATCAATGTCTCTCAATCCCCATTCAGTATTCCTATGTAATATAAACATATAACAAAAGACCTTTTAACAATGAACCCCTCTCAGTGTCATTCAGGGTCATTAAAGTAATAATCAATTAACAAGATTATCAGGTGGTCAATAAACTCAGCCAACCTTCACATGAGAAATAGCTCTCATCAGTAATAACAAAACTGACTATTAATTCACATATTATGTGTAATACCAAATAACTTCACTCAGAAACGTTGACATTTAACAACTATGACTGTTGCATAATAAATATTGTTCTAGTTATCAACTTGTAGTTATCTAGTTAGCTACAAGTTGATATTTCATGTTATAGTTGGCTACAGATAATAATGTTTAAATTCCTTAAATACCACATTTTATGTTCACGTGAATTACAAACTGGTAAAACTGTCTGTCTGTCTGTATATATATATATATATATATATATATATATATATATAAATAACCAGATGTCCAATAATGTAGGCGACTGAACATTCAACCATGTACCTAAACACCCAAACACCACATTCAGCCACCCACTCTTTAAAAAAGAATAGATTTACAGTACCCTAATTACCAGCAGAACTCCACTCAAAGATATGTACAGTGTAGATATAGCATAATGAAATATATTTAGAGAAATTACGGAATAAAATTACAAATTATAGAATACGGCACATCAAACATTACAATGAATTAAATACTGGTCAGGGAGTCCATCCAACATTTCCCTGTTCCTATCTGTTCAAATGTATACCTGAAAATATCCGAGTTGTTTTTCACCCGATCTTAACTGTTCCCCTTATTATCAAAGACTTCCTTGTATTATTATAACAGAATCTAAGTTGCCTCATCAAAACCTAAATCGAGCTCAGATATTACACAAACAGTCAAATAGGTATCTATAGTAAGTAGTCAGGTATCGTTTGGTCTCTACTAGCCTAGCCTTCCTCATATTACATAAAAACGTCCTAGAACTCTGGGCCAGTTCAACAAACCAAGTCATATTAATACTGAATGTAAAGCATCTGGATAATAGGAACGAGTCCGGATCATTTCTCTGTTCACACACGCGCGCGCGCACACGCACACAAGAGAGAGAGAGAGGGGGAAACTAATATTGATATTGCCTAATGATATTTTAGGGTCTTTGCTAGCATATAACTGAAGCAGCACTGGTTAGTCTCCATTATAAACAGCTGTGTCAGACAGGTCAGAAAACACCACTTACAGGAGTCAATGAAGATGACAGATTCAGCTGTCTTTCAGACAAACATGATGAATCTGCTGTCATTATCATTCAAGGCATCACTAGAGACTCGTTGGCTGCTATTGTAATGGGTAGTTCACGACACCTCAACTGACAAGACTTGGGTAGTAAACTTCCTGTCATTGACTCTCTGACCTTGCTCAAAACATCTTCCACTCGTATGACATTCAGTCCTGTCCTCTCCAGTATTATCACAAACGACTCAAACCATCACAACATTGATCACAACTGATGATTGGTCTTAACTATGAGTATATCTCACACACAAATACAACATCTGATAGGAATAGCAATGATAAAATGATAAATAATATACACGGAATGACTTCTCTTAGTCTCCAGATATCAGGGTTTACTTCACTTGTAGACAAAATCTCTCTCTCTCACACACACACACACACACACACACACACACACACACACACACACACACACACCATAACAATAGTCATTTCTATTCTGAAAATGATGCACTTCATATGGAATATATAGATGTTTTACAGACTTGGTGGATCTTATGTGGACATGGTAGACTGAATGGGCCGAGCAACACTCGTTAATGTGGCGAAGTGAACTACGAAACACCCTTCTTATATAGCCTGACTGGGGTGTGAACCGGGGTGTTATACATCCACAGCCAACCACGCTACCAGTTAGGCTATGCAGGCGTCCACATATTCCAGATGAGATGCTATAATTCTCCTAAAACAAATCAAGAATGTCAGCTGTAATAACTTTTATCAGCCTATCATCAGAATATAACACGTACAATAACAAATAGCTCACAGCCTTCACCATTCATTATCTAATACAACTGATGTACATTAATGTTGTGTTGATGAAATCATACAATTAGGTGGTAGCCCTGGTCGGACGATCCATTACGTTTTAGAAATAAACACGTAAGACAATGGCTCACGCATCGACTACTGATTCAGTGGGACATGTGGTTGATTCATAGGCAGAAATATATTAAACTAAATTACAATGTGAACTATATGTACGTCAGCAATTATTGTGGTTCTGTTTGTTAAGAGATATTGATGATCGTGGTCGTACAGAAGTGATGGTCTTTTATATTATGTAGTAGTTCTATACTGCTCCTATAATACAATATTGTTATATTAATATATTACTGTTATTCCCAAGGCCATTTAATATTTTCCCTTCTGTCTTTCCTCTCGTCGTTACACGTTCATACTTCCTCTATCTCCTGTATTATACGATAATAATGGTTGTTACTTGCTTGTACAATGGAACACTTCATTAGATTTCCTATTCGTCCATATAGTTTTAATCATCGCTAATCGTGTCACACACACGCGCGCTCGTACGCGCGCGCACACACACACACACACACATTTATGGTAGAGATAGTTGTGTTAATAATAAGCAACAACGTTGAATATAGATAGAATGTCAGAAGATGTCCTTGAAAGTCCACACACATAAAAGACTTAGGTTAATATATTGGTACATATATATATATATATATATATATATACTATAAAAGACAGGTGCCAGCCGTATGTGACCTGAGGCATAAATTCAGCATTACCTATTAGTGACATCTGACAACTAATAACTATACAGTCTGATCCAGTGGAGCGTTAGAACAATAGTAAATGTCATATACTGGTACACATTTATCAATTGGACATGATCCTCTTTCTGATTTTGGATTATAGTCACATTTATACCTGCGTTGATGCAAATATGATGTGTGACACACGCGCGCGCCCGCACACACACACATACAGAGGGAAGCATAGATGGGAGGTTTTTTAGTTGACTGGTTGGTTGGACGTTTGATGTTTTGCGGCCACTTTCGTGCACAAGGAAAGCTAAATGGGATGAACGACTTCCAAAGGCTAATGAGGCGAAATGAACGCTGAAACAACCTTCACACTAGTTAACTGGTTAGTGGGATAGATATGTCATCATTGAGAACCATACACTTACTGCTGTCTCAGCATCCTATCAAACTGTATGTTACTGTCTGGACAAATCTCTCCGTGAACTGCATGTGGCTGAAATGACACAAAATATATCATATTAAACAACTAATAAACAAAACATTATATAAACGTCTTAATTCCAAAATCTGCTTTCCGTAAGTGATTCAGTTACACAGAATCATTAGTTGACGATGACGACAACAACAACAACAACGTGTAACTTAAGTATCATAAATGTTTTTCTCAGGTAAACATCTTTTAACAGGAAGCATGACCTGCATTCTCAGCATTCTATTTCTTAACATTGTTGTAATTTAACCTTATACGATGTTGAATAAAGTAAGCTGTATAACGCTAAATAACGCTAAATATAATTATTATTTAGTTTCATTAGTAATTAGCAGATTAAAGTGTAGCGCTTCATTTCCATACAAAGTGCTGACCACATCTTTTTCCATTGAAATATTGATATGACTTTTTTTACTACTTATCAATTAGTATTATCGACCGTTATCTATATTGACGACACACTGTTATCTATTATAACACAGACGTGGATGTGTGGTAGTGGATCATCACCGTGGTGTGGAGATGTCGGAGGCAGTGCCTGGAATGGCGGCAACATTATCTTGGATGTAATTTGCTGCTTCACCGAGAGATAGTCAGTGTTTTTAACATTGTTGTCATGCGATACTAACTACAGCGATGATCCACCAACTGGAGGGATGAATCCTGGCCTCTCTCTCTCTCTCTCCCTCCCCGGTTAGACAACGAGAATGTGAAGAATGTCAATTACAGAAGCTTTCACTCAACTGATTCTAGAGATTACGTTAGAGTATATCGCCATATGTATCCATAAAAATAGGTCGTCCAGATGTAGTAGACTTAAAGAAAAATAACACGCAACACACGCAGGGTTTGATGAATCTGTCACTTTTTGTTATTAAACATGACGTATGATCCATATAGGATATCTTCCTATCACAGATGATGAACGCGACATTTTAAGCAATAAATCCACAACTGCTGTAGTGCTATCATACACTTTGTTAGATCTAAATGCACTTATTGATTATATAAGATCATGATCATAACATTCTGACACGGTGTTACCTTCAGTCTGCAGGACACGATCAGGGAATAGCGGAGGAGAGACAGTAAACAGTAATAATTATTATATACATATATATCTACAGCTTTTAATGATATGTTTATTTTACAACTTATGGGGGGATTCAGGAAAAAGGTTCCCACAACACACACTTGTAATTTTTGCAAAGTTCACAAAACCTTCTAATAACTGGAAATTAATTCCCTGGTCAACTTTTCCAACAAGGGGGAGCAATATCAGACATAACAATGACTCCTCTTGCCCTCAATGTTAAATGTTTGGAAACTGCGCTTCCAACAACAAACAGTTCTGAAGTTCAACCCTCTTCCTGATTTATTTACATTAAAATTATTTGCATCTAGTAGGTCTAAATAGCAATTATAAGTCATATAAAGCAGGGATAAAACACAAGACTTGTGTGATCCAATTTGGTTAATATATATATTAATTAAGTGAGTGACTGAAGTAGCATGGAAACACTGAATGAGTGAGTTACTTTGTTTAGCCTTGGATCTGGTCACAATTTCAGTGGGACAACAAAAACTGGTAATATGCGGATTTTAATATTAGCCTGGAGTTTTATAGTAAAATACCCTATTAGCTGTAACTGAGTTGTGTAACTGATCTTCTTATGGTTACAATGATAAAGCATCAACCATTATAAATCAATCAAATAACATAACTAAATGTAATCAATAATTAGTTATACCGGCAGTTTGGGATATCAACATAAAACCTCCACAATAATTAGTTTACTAATGGTGTGATAAATGATGAGGCAGACCTCCATCTTTTAATGCACTAACATCTGGCCTTCAAACACACTGACTGAAGTACAGAAAATGTTCTTTCTCACTAATGGTTAAAGGTGTCACGAGATAATTAATTTAATGATGAAGAAATGTTATTTTGATGACAATAATGATTCTAGCAGATCCTTTATCTACTTCCATTTCACCCGAGTCACTTAACTTTAATGTCCCTGGTTATAATGGCTGGATGCCATAACACTCACGAATTCAGTAAGAGTGCACAGAATATTGCGTACACCTACCCAAATTCTAAACAACGATAGAGAACAGTCTTCGTCATTCTCGTAAAATCTAGGTTTATTCTGTGTAATTCATCACTTGAATGTGATCTGCATGCAACAAATTTTTCTATAAAACCTCATCTGGCAAATTAAAGAGAATGTTTTGCACCTTTCTGGTGACTGTGATACCAACGAACACTGCATGATAAGAGTTTGTACACCTTCTCGGTATACAGGTTTATGAATTTTATAATATTGTTAGTGTTGTCAATAATACATACTGTCATGAAGCAATTACATCAACCAGAAAACAATCATAAACCGGACAAACTGATAAATTTACTTCTTCATTGGCCATTTTGTCATATTTCTACTTTGGTCAAGACAGTTTCATTGATATTTAATTGGGTCACTTCTTTAAAAAGTAAGGGTCATGTTATTTTGTGCCCTCTTGAATGACATGAGAAAAAGCAGCCAGTAGATTAATTTAACAACAGAGTCAACGTCTGGTGAGATTGAGAGCTAGATGAAGTATAATGACCAGTTGTAGGACAAAAAAACACCAACAGACAGACCCATGTAGATTGTTTAAGCTGACAAAGTTGTATTCAGAAGATTCATAATACTGCATTAGTGATATATAGCTTGTAACTAACTGGCTATTGCATGTGTGTGTGCGCGTGTGTGTGTATGTGTGAAACTGCACTGGAAGTGATAATTAAAAAAATTGTGATCAGATCATTTGGGTGGTTAAAGAATATCTTTTGTCTATTTAATTTTTTTCAGTTCTTTCACCTTTCACCAAATGCTAAACTATTTTGATCACACCATACAATGCATATATTAAAATTACACCAATTGGTTAAAGACCATTTTAACCTGTACTTATTTATTTCTGACTAAAATCATATTGCAATCTTGCTTATGTCACACATGGAACCCAGATCAGCTTTGTTGTGGAATATAGTACACCATAATCATTTTCCTTTCATTACAATTCACGATATTCAGAATTCATTGTCGTGTTTTATTAGAAATTTCGTGTCATGGTTAAAAGATGCATTGTTGTTAATTGTGGCAATTCCAACAAAACAAACCACAACATGAACGAATTTAAATAAGAACCAGAGATTAAGCCAACCAAAATATTGCCACCAAATATGCCTCAGGCTGTAACATGCAATATCCACTTCAATGCTGAGAGTTACACAGTTTAGTTTAGATGCATGACATCATTTAATCTAAATTAATTATTTGGATATTTTCATCTTATTCACAAATATTCTATTTCTTTATTAAAACTGTAGATAATGCTAACTTACTTCAGCTATTTGATATTTTCAGTCACGTTATTAAACACTATAAATGACATTATAATATGTGGCTATTTTAACTGTGTGAATGCGAAAATTCAGGTCTTTGGCAGCTATCCCTAGCCACAAGGCATTCTTATGAATATTTGATTATAAAATTTCCATTTTCAGCCAGCAGTTTCCACTACATTTTCCCTGGACAGAGTTATCATCAACATGTTGTAGGAGCAAGCTGGCGTACTTTTCTCTCGATTCCCGCGCATCTGAAATCGCATCAGGAGATCCAAGGACAGCACGTCGCTGCCATAAACGGTGACGGGTTTCCCTTCCATCCGGCCTTCCAGTTCCAGGCCTATCCGGATCGATTTCGTTCAACATCGAAGCGATCCTGGCAGACTCGCCAATGTAAAGTTCACAGGCCTCCAAGATCGCCGACTTGACGGGCGACAATATCGGCCCATGATCTTTAGGTGTTCGGATTGATCACGTGTATCTGGTTTTTGTAACAACACGTAACTGTTTATTCATCCATGGCGGAAGCGTGACTACACAAACAACTACGCGATGATTATAATTCCTATATAGTTGCTAAGATTATCCAACCAGACTATCAGCCACACTAACAAGTCGCAGTCACTGTATGTTTTAGAATTTCGTGGACAATTTAAGTTAAGTTGTTGCATGTTCGTAGTCTAAACATGTAAACATCACTAAAATGGACATTTACGCACATACGGTGAGTAGCGTGGTGTTGGCCTGTTGTCAAGTAATAATTTATGGGTAACGTAGCCAGGGTCCGACTGTCGCTGGTACCAAGGCCGTCTGGGAACGGCCAGCACATGATGATTTATCATCTAGAGGTTTCAAATGATCCGGATCACAATTAATCTGTTTGATACACAGGAATCCAGAAAAGTACGTCAGCCTGATCCTACAATATGTGTGTTTTCGTGAAGTCATGCATGAAGTTTAAGCTGGGGGGGGGTTGACATTTTGCTCAAGTGTATGTGTAACATCACCACTCCCTTTGTGCTAACACAAAGGGTGCATACATAGCCAGGTGTATTATTCACCAACTACATATGGCAGCCAGCTTAGTGATTTATGTAAACACAAACTTGTTTTAATTAGAATCATTTAAAAAAAAGTCAGCTGCCAAAGAATTACTTTTAAATACAAACAGGTTTACCAATAATTCATGCAAGGTCCTCTGGTAAAGGCAAGCTCAGCGTTGATTGATCCCTCTCCCATGTGGTGAAATCAGCTGAAACTGCTATGACAGGATACCAGTGTCTATTTCAGTTTCATACTCTTCATCTGGATCACTTGCAATGGAAGATCTATCTCTGCTATGGCTCATAATGATGATGATTGATGTTTTACGGCCACTTTTGTGCACATGGTAGGCTAAATGGGCCGAGCGACTTCCAAAGGTAATGAAGCGAGGTCAAAGATGAAACATGCTGGAGATATGCCCAGGCCAAGATTCGAACACGGGTGGTAGTGATCTGTGATCCAACACACTACCGTTAGAGCACGGAGGCGCCCTGCTATGGCACATAATTTTCCAATAAAGTCTATTAAATCAGGTGAGCTCTCTCTAGCTCTTTTTAGTAGCTAGATTTCATGTCTGAAGTCACACTCTGACTCAGGCATTTCAGCGACAGACTCGGCAAACGTCAGCAGTTTACTTAAAATTGGTATGCTTCAGCCATTAATTTAATAATTTATCAATTAAGAAAGAATGCCTAATTTTAAACACAGAAATTTTCAATACATAATAATGCATGTATTTATAAAGTGCCAAAACCAAGAAACCCTTTTCTAAGGTGCTGTACAATATTATTATCTTTGACTCAGACCTGGCTCAACTGATAACATGACCTTTAAACATAACATAATTACTGAAAAATTCACTGATCCCATGATATATTCCAATTTTTTAGTCCAGACTCACAACCGTATTAAATAAATATTGAATCAACATTGTTTCATGTGATTAGTCTATCAGTGATCCCCCCTTATAATAAACTATTTTCTCAAAACAAGTACATATTTCTCAGGCTAGGCCAGCAAGAATAGTGTGTGGGGACAGTCCATCTATTCAACTCAAGGGAAAAATTAGTGTTCCCACAAAACATAAAAAACAAGTTAGTATCATCATCATCTTCATCAACAACAACATCATCATCATCATCATCATCACCACCACCACCACATATAGCAAATCAGTATGATGCCAGGCACTTTTATATTAATGTATATCATTAATATCACATACAATAAGATATAAATGTCTCCAGGTATGATAACTTTATATATGAGGATTACAGATAATTATGTATGACATTAATGCCTTTCCTTACTGATAAGGCCAATTACCAAAAGCATTAACTACATTCATCGTAAATTTATAGCAGGAAAGTGGGCTAAAAATAACTCGTAAATGGTCCAACTATTACCTCATAAATGTGTTATGTGATGATGTTATCATCAGTGTACACGCATGTAAAATATAAAGCGTACCGGTAACCTACATGTTGACAATTATACATCTACCTGTACGTGTCTTGTCTCTCGTATCATCTCCGTACTGATAATTTACGCATGAAGCATCAAAGTACAGTGATTGCTTTTTAAATCAATATTGGCATAAACAAGTCAACTCAAATAATGTCAGGGTAATATTTATATCCAGCCAGAGCTTCATATAACTCTATACTGTTGAGGAAATAAAAGTGCAGATTACTTTATGTGATTCCCATAAATTCTAATTACAAATCTTTCATTGTACTTCTCTATATCACACACTGATGAGCTCAATGTTTGATAAATGAGCCATCAGATGTATCATTACTAATGAACTGTGAGACAGTGATATGAGAAATGTGAAATTTTGTTGTTTTACAGCCACTTTTATGCACATCACACCCTACGAATCTCAGAAGGATATGACCCAAAGTGAAAGATGAAAACTATACAGATCAAAGGTCAACCAGAATGTAAACCCCAGTCCTAGAGATTTGTGACCAACTACATTACCAGTTTTCACTATAGGTTTTGTTGTTCGGGGAGAATCCCCAGGCTGTCACTTAATCAGCACAGCCTTGCTTTTTATAAATAATTAAACTACTATTTATACTATCTTTTAATCTTTCAAATATTATATGGCTGTAAAAATAATATCAGCAGATATCTTACTAATAAATTATGAGTTAGTCAAACTAAGTTAGACTACAAACAGTTTCTCGTTTCATAATGTGGGGGTTAGTATGTGTGTGTGTGTGTGTGTGTATCGTAGCAGTGTTGAAAAAGGCACTGGCACAAACACTCTCAAATCATGAATTTAAACTCTGGATGATTCATCAGGGTATTGGAAACATAGAGAAAAGACTTCATGCTAAGACATGTCTAATGTCTCCCCAGTCCCTGTTTTATTTGAAATAAAAAGCCACATTTTACATTTTTAGGGCCATAAATATGTAGCAAGTATTACCTTAACCATAATCAAACCCCAAATGGCTATCACTTGTAAGGAAGACGAGAAAAACTGTTTATGTCAGATGCCCGACTGCTTCACTTCAACGTTACCATGGATACGACAACAAACTGGGCAGATGGATTCATCAAAGTGCATTACTGGATATCATGCTAAAAGCATGCGTCATGCGATTAGTGACCAGCTAGTGGTTAGTAGTAGACGTGCAACCGATAACATGAAAATAAATGGCACATAGCATCTACCTATAGCTGTAACAATCAAATCACAAACACTGTTCAGTCATTATAGAACAGTCAAGTCATAATACAACTGCCAAAGTGTATTAAACTACTAGTTTATGGCTAATAAACTAAAGTTAAGAACTACAGTTGCAGTAGAAAGCATCTATTACTGTATGGCTGGACATAAAAATCATACACACAAAGGCTAAATAAACAATATGATAACGGTGATTAAACATAGCATAGGTGTATTATGTAATTTAATTATAAAAGCCAACTTACTCCATAAGTAACTAGAATACCTCCAGACTTCAGGAAGTGGCCACTACCTCGAAACAAACCCTGTACAAGAGAAGAGTGTAACATAATGATACTGATATCACATTATTGTGTGTGTGTGTGTGTGCGTGTGTGTGTGTGCGTGTGTGTGCGTGCATGCAAAAGATAGTAGTGCGTGAAACTGCACTAGAAGAGATAATAAAAAACTGTGATCACATCATTTGGCTGATTCTAATAATATTAATAATAATAACAATAATAATGAATATTTAATAAAACGCCTTTAATAGCAGAAGCCAATGTGTACAGTGATAAATAAGATATATGTTAAAAACCCAATAAGATATTTGAATGAAAAACACAATTTATGAAGTTTATAAGGAGTCCTAACTGCCATATTTGTTTTGAAACTGCAGACCTTTATAGTGATTATAGACTGATTATCTGGTTTAACAAACTATTGTTGTGAGATAATATCTGATAAAGTTGTCCCAGAGAGAAAATTATCACCAAAAATATGGTTATTGAAGTATGACCTACTAATTATTTCCTGGCAGCATCTAAATAGCTTGAGGTTATAATTATTGACTTACGCAAAGTTTTAACTTTTCACCTGCTAATTAACAACATTGAAAGGTTGTTGAATCGGTCACACCTGGGACAAACAACTGAGGGGCTAATCCTCAGGGATACAAATTCTACAAACACGGATATGTTCTTTCTATAATATGATATAATAATATGATATTTATTTCCCATTTCCAAACATACAAACATAGCATGTATACACATACATGTAGGTTAATTAGTATAGGAAATGGGGGAGCAGTTAACCTTGTAAAGGTTGTCTTCCTGCTACCCTCAAGTAAAATGCAAATATTATTAATAGTATAAAGTGAGAGAATGGCAGAGGAATAACATGTAGTGTGTGCACCCAAAGTGAAACATCATCCTCGACAGTGAGAAGAAATATGATAAAACATAATGTGATGAGGGAAATGAGTTTTCTAGTATCTGACTAAAGCTGCACAACTGTTGAGATACAAAGATTTTAATGACCTTTTCAAAGAACTATGTGAGGTATAAAGACTTAACTGATTATGAGATTTGTTCCATATCTAGGGGGAATTAAAGAGTGGGAGTTGGTCAGAAAATCTGGATTTTGTACTTGGAATAACAAACAATTGAGCCTGCCCGGTTTCATACACCTTATGTATATTATGATGATTTACGTATTTTGGAAGGACATACATTTTTTATTTAGTGACTGACCATGTCAAACGGAGAGCTGCCTTATGTGACCTGGTTTATGTGAGATATTAAAGACTGTCTTATGAAATTAAAAATTCCCCTGATAGAGATTATCCTCAAGGATCAACGAGGATGATTTAGTTTATATGGCCTTCACACTGTTGACACCTGGGTATATGGTGGAGAGATGGGCTCACAAGGACAATGAAATGATCAGATGAAGGATACCACTACACAAATAACACCAGGATCCAAATTCTGACTTGGAGGTCTGCAGCACAATACACTACCCACTGTGCTGTCGTGTGACTGGTGTAAGGGGCTGTCGTGTGACTGGTGTAAGGGGAGATAAGACGTGGCTCTCAGAAGATTACATATGATGAACAGGTTAGGCCAATTGACACCTGGTTCATGTAAACAATGGTATATGAGAGATGAAAGAAAATCTTCATGTGTTGAAAGTTCAGATGGATTCTGAAAGTTTTGTTTAGACGCGAGTCTGACCAGAGAAATATATGACAAAGGAAAAAGGCTTCCTGGTTAACATGCCAGAAATGTACCGGTAAATGTCTCACTTTAATCTGAGCCGTTAAATAGATGATTGGAGCATTAAGTGTCCTAAACACTATGTCATTAGAGCATCCTAGTCTTTAGCTTTGTACACTTCACAAAACACATCTTAACAACCACAACGTATATCAGCACTGAATGTCTAGCTCATAGTGCTTAGATGATCTCCTTTACAAGATCCTACAATAACAAAAATATCAATAACTTTTATATAAAACTCGAGCAAAAAATACACAGAGAATGTTGTTTGGGAGATAATTATATTTTGTTGTTCAACCAACTTAGCATTTCTCAACTAGATATTGCATTATTATTGTTTTTGTGTAATTTCTGAATGATCTAAATCACAATCATAACATAATGATAACTTTTACCATCAATAATAATAATTTTGTTTTATTTAGCCAATGCCAAACCAATGCCAAACCACATGTCAGTAACTTCTAGGCCCCCATGGACATTAATACATCCATCGCCACGATCTGGTATGCCTTTGATCAGTTAAGCAATATGACTTTGAAGGCTCTTCACCTACTTCTTAATGAGGGATATCTTAAGGCCATTAAATATCCTTGGAGGAAGCTTAGCCTCAAAACCATGTCCCAACAATGTCCTATTGGATTCGGGTCTGATGAACAAGCCGGCTAATCCGTTATGTTGATGCTCTCCTCCTGAAGGAAGTTCATAGAGACAAGAGCAGTGTGTGGGCAAGCATTATCCTCCATCGGTTCATCACGGTATCTCAATCTGGTTATGGCACTTCAGGTCAAAGAATGTACAGATCCGTGCGACTCCCTAAACAGATACCAGCCTACATCATCACTGCGCCAACACAGAATCCATCCACTTTGATTATATTACATGCTGCAAATCATTCTCTCTGGCATCTCACCTCGTTCAAACATCAATGAAATAGCTATTATCTGAGAAAAGTTACCCACTCAGCAATCTGTCAATTCTGGCATTCTCGGCTCAAGTCCAACTTGGCTGTATGATGACATGCTATCATGTTAACTCACATGTTCCCCTCAGAGTCTGTCTCTCAACTGTTTGATCACTAACTTAGTTGTTAGTGGCATGTCAGAGGTCATACTGCAGATGTCTGGCTATTATGAAGTGGTTCTGTAGGGCACAGCTCACCAAGTAACAGTCCTTCATGACCATAGTACAGCTTTTATGATATTGGCCCAGTCTTCTTGTATACCTATCTCCTGATTTCGAGTCCCCAACCATCCAACTACACTTCTGAACACACCGAGTCTCTGAATGACCACTCTCTGAGTGGATCCATCTTCCAGGATTTGAACAACACTGGCAACCTTTGGTGGATTCAAGAAGCATCTAACAGCATCCAACACAGCACATATGATGAATAATAAGTTTACAAAACACACAATGAATAACAAGTGTACAAACATCCTCATTTTACTTCTGCAGACAAAAAGAGCTTTGTCCAAAATTCAATTTCGTTGCTCTTTTATAATTTATTGGGATGTGATGTAAAGTTGTGCTTGATTGACTTTCAACTGACAGAAACTCTCTGGTAGATGTACACCTCATCAGAAATAAAGGTATTAATTAATTTTGACCAGATTATAGAAACTAATTAATAAAAACTACCTTGCTCTCTTAATTCTTTTTAACACCATGTATAATAATAATAATTTAAATGAGCTCAGTCATGAGTTCAGTTCATGACTTGAGACATAAAGCAATATTATTTTTATTCCTAAGTAAAACAAGTAGAAACTAGAAGTTTATTAACTACATTCATTTCAAATGCTGGATTACCATTTTCAAACATAAAAATAACATCTCCATACAAAAAACCAACAAAGACAACAAAATTAAGACATTTTCAAATATATTGAAATTAATGACTCTGATCTGTCTTTATTTTTCATACAAACAAAAAAAAAATTATTTGATGATGATGATTGTTGAAAATATGATATATATATATATATATATATATATATATATATATATATATATAGTGTGTGTGTGTGTGTGTGTGTGTGTGTGTGTGTGTGTGTGTGTGTGTGTGTGTGTGTGTGTGTGTGTGTGTGAGAGGAGGGAGAGAGAGATGGAGAGAGATGGAGAAAAAATAATTTGTAACATTTTTATGTGAAAAGATCCATTCAAAGAGACCAATACAACTTTCATGTGATTTAAAATTAATATATCGCAAGGTAAAATATGCTTTATCTCTCGCTACCTGGAATTAGATAATTTAAGTGAATGAAAATGTCAACATAACAAACCAACAGACCATAAAGTTTAACTGATTTTAATTAAAACATACAAATGAAGGCACAATCTGAGCCAAGACAGAAAGAACTCCAAGCTCATTATGCAGTCAGCTAACATAACCTAGGATATGGATAGGAACAACTTTAACATGTGAAGAGAACGTCTCATTCTGTTGGACATTCTCTACACCAACAGATAATCACACATTAGTTCAATACGGGACCTAATTAAGTGGAGATGTTCAGACAAATGGAATCTGAGTGACATGGACAAATGCCATAAGAGAAGTCTTGCGTACTACATTGTAAGCTGAATAATCAACTTTGTTTTGATATCTTCTAGAAGAACACAATGTTTCAGATTGTGATTCCATACAATAACAAAACAAAAAATTGAAAAAAAAAGGTTTGAAAAAAAGGCTGCACTTAAAATGGATTTTCCTCTGCAGACACTCTCATCCAAAAGTCTAGACTATTACAGCTCCAATATTTGGAAGCTACACAAGAAATGTTTGCAAGCTTTGGGAATAAAATAAAAAAGGAGACTTTGAAAAATCAGTTATGCAATTATGAAGATCGATTGCACTGGCCAAACTAAACTCACAGAAGAATTACACTAAAAGTGATAATGAATCATCACATTCATAACATTAATTATACCAAATCTGGCTACAAATTATGTTAAAATTATTAGATCATAATTACTTTAGTAACTAAAAATTTAATAGTAGATTTTCCCCCATTAATCTATATCCAATATTGTTAATTTCTCCAGGTGGACATAGTAATTTTGTCACAAAATAATGATAAATGTGATTATTGTTAAATTAAAGCTGTCTCACGCAAGAGTAAACTGTCTGTTTTATATTAACTGATTTATGTAATCTGTTCACAGCTGGTTGATTAAAGAGCGGATCTATGTAAAAAAATAATCAGTATCATTTGATAAAACTGTTTCTGAACCAGTACCGAGTTAATATAAACTTGGAGCTGATCAATTCTGGATTGACTTGATATATTGGCATGTTTTATGCAAATAAATCTGTGTGTGTGTGTGTGCATGCGCGCGCGTGTGTGTGTGCAGGTGCAACATAGGGTGTGAGTGTACACTTGCATATAACCAGAAGAGCTGACATACCTAAAGCTGAGGATATACCATCTTAATATTAAAACAGACAGTAACAGTCATATCAAGCTCAGTTTAAGCATAACACTTACTGACACTAAGCTTTTAACTTTACTATTACAGATTGATTTGACAGTATATAACAAATTTGTTGCTTTAGCCAACTATTTTGATACAGCCCATTTGTAGTACTACCTGTAAAAAGGCTGTTATTAGTATATGTTCATTTCTTTCTCCTCTACTCAGTTAGTGTTCCTGTATAATGGATTACTATTGTGTATTAACTACATATACTCCTCCTCTAAATACCAAGATAACCTGGCACCAGGCAAAGCAACATGCTACATAACAAACCAAGCTGTTCTAAACTCCACACACAAAAACACGGCAAAGTAATTAGTACAGATATTCATCTAAACCATCAAGCCAAAGTACTTTGATTGGCATATGTACAGGTACATAACTCAGTCTTTAAGATCCGAAGTACAAATACAGTCTAAATACAATATCTGACCATATATCCTAGGTGTGACCGGAGAGCAAGTCTAAACAACTCAACTCGATAAGAATATGTTTTGCATTTAATGTGTGTGTGGGATATTACAGATACCTGCTAGAACCCCCTCCCCCCCCCCAAACAGACACAACCCAATGGAACACAAACCCGGCTAGACACAGTGTCCCATTTAAATAAATAATCAAACCCCCTATTTTAATTAGTATCTAATATTCAATTAAGGAAAGGTTTTTGTAAGTGATTTAACTTCTAACCATAATCTGACAATGTTTTGTGTGTGTGTGTTTTGAGCACATATACCACTAATTTTTTAGTTATTAGTATTGTGTGTGTGTGTGTGTTTGTAAACATAAATTTAATAACTAAATATTCAAATATAAATACATCTGTTTTGCTTGTAAGAAGGTGATCTCCATTTTATTGTAAGAATTTTTTCTAGCTGAGATAGTTTGTGATGAATAGATGTATTTAAAGATTTTTACAAAAGCTTCAAAAAGTCAGCCTCCACTATAAAAATTAAATAAGGACTTTCTAAAAGAAACCTAAATGAAACAAAACAATTATTCATTTAATTCAAATCAATTTTTGCAAGCACTTTCAAAATATATTGCAAATAAATATACCATATTAATCGTATGATTCATATAATGGAACAGTGTATTGTTATTATTATAATTTTTATACCACTTTTATATTAAATTATTAGTGTAAATATGTGTGTGTGTGTGTGTGTGAGTATTTATATATGTGTGTGTTTGTGTGTGTATGTATATATATATAGAGAGAGAGAGTGTGTGTGTGTGCGCGCACACACGCGCGCGCGCATGTGTGCACGCGAGTGAATGGATAAACAAGAACAGATGGATGGACAACAACAGACAGATGGAATGGTAAGACCATTTCAATTCAATCTAGATCAATATTTTAATTGCTTGATCATCGAGCAATCAATCAGAATTTGGACAGATATTGCTGAAACACAGAATGCACAGAAACCACAGAAATGTGGTGTTACCGATACCTCAGGAAAACAATGATATGTTTACCTGTCAGTTGATGGCAGTGTTTGATATAAGATAATACATAACATCGGCTGGTTGGCTGGTGTTTTCTCAAGGAAGCCTTAGCTTTCTCATGTATCATAGTGGCTGAGGTTTTTAATGTCATCAGTTTGGTGTCTATGTGCTACAGTTCTGGGATCATAGGCCGGGGGGCAGAAAGATAATCAGGATGAGTGAGAGAGATCTGATACAGAGACGGCATCAAAATACATGGAAATATCACATCACTGTAGGCAAATATTGTACAGTGGTCTAGGGAAAACCGCAAGACTCTCAACCAGTGTGTGTGTGTGTGTGTGTGTATATATATATATATATATATATATATGTGTGTGTATATATGAGTGCATGCATCTATCTGTCTGATAGCCCATCTGTTTTTATCTCACGTATCTGTGATCTGTGATAACATGTACCATTACCAGCTCACGCAGACATAACAAACTAATTTCCCATAGTGCTGTATTGAAATGATTACTTTCTCTCTCTCTCTCTCTCTCTCTCTCTCTTTGGGGGGAGGTGAGGTTGCGTGTCTGTGAACGCGCCTGTGTGTATGTCCATCCATATCTCTCCAAAATTACACTGGCCAGCAAAATGCGGACCATGTTGGAGATAAACTTGTTCAGTGTTTATCAGCGAGCACAGAAAGAATGCCAATCAACAGATCTAGCCATACCACATCACTCTGAGTGGTCAGATAATGAAACATGAAACACGATGTGCACCTTTTTTCAGGCAAATTCTACTAATGCCATACATTCTTATGGCGGTGGTGAGAAAATAAATGAATTCAAACAAGCTCACAACAATCAGGAACTTAAGTATCTAACAGAGATCACACAAAGGACGGTCAGCTATGGAAATGTTTTAGAGCAGAATGAGGCTGTTATCACCATGTGTTGCCATGGTAATGACACAACGCCACTTTTCCTGAAAACAAATTTGAGGAAGTGAAGAACGTCTCTATGAGGGGCAGATGACTTTTGTTTGTTTGTTTTTGTGTGAATATTTGTCATAAACATTATGTATAAGTGGCTCTATGTAATGATGATAATGATGATGATGAGGGCACATCAGAAGGTATCTAATTAGATTAACACATGTAAATATATTAATTAACTCTTAACACCAACAGCTGCGTCATTCTAATCATCTCCAGCTGTCCCCATTATATAACATTATATGAAGCTGAGTAACCCGCATCAAGCAGTCAGAATTAGCCAACAATCTACTGTACAGTGATGACCAGTCATCCTAATAACAGACAGAGAGAGGTAAGCTGCTGGCTTATCACTGTGTGATACCTCAATTCTATATAAGGTGTTATAGTGGTGCCACTCTAGTGAATATTTCTAGCCAATGTCACCATTTCTTGTATTAAACATACTAACTTATACACACAGTACATGTCTAACAGTTTGAAGAATCACTAAAAAGACAGACAGGCAGGCAGGCAGACAGACAATTGTCAAAGCTAGTTATTTAGATCATACCCATCAATTGTTTGTTGAATATAAGTGTTTGAAATTTTTAGATATTGTAAAATTAAAAACCTTGATTATAATCTATAAAACCAAAAATAACATATTACCTATCAATCTACAATTTTTTATAACAATAGAAGAAATACATTCATATGGTATCAGGTTTAATGTAAAATTTTGTAAGACGAAAAGGTTAATGTCAATTAGTATCATAGGTGTTAAATTATGGAACCAATTAGATGCAAATCTTCACAATGTTAAAAGAATTAAACTTTTTAAGCGCATAATTAAGAATATGTTCATTTCTTTATATGAATGATACTAATGCTGAGGTAGGGCACCTCCATGGTCTAGCGGTAGCGTGTTGGACCAGAGATCACTACTATACAAGATTGTTTCATCTTTGACTTCGCCTCATTATCTTCGTAGGTTGCTCGGCCCATTTAGCCTACCTTGTGCACAAAAGTGGCCGTAAAACATCAACTACCAATCACCAATGCTGAGGTATGTTTGTAATTTTATTTTCTATTTAAATACAACATATATTATATAATATAACGGTACACAATAATATGTTATTGCTACAATAATTAATCATTTCAAAATTAAACTTTGTTTATTTAATAAAGATATAATTATATCTATTGACTAATCCACATCTTTTTATTTTTAAATTTGTCATGAATGTTTTAATGTTATGTTAAGGGGGAATCCATTATATAGGAAATGCTTCAATTATCCTCCTTTTCAATATTTTATGTTTGCTTTCATTAAAATTATGTATTATGAATATTGAAATAAATGAATTGGAGAGAGGCAGGGAGAGAGAGTATTCCGCATGTGAGGTCAGTCTTAAAAATAAATTGGTTGGGGGTTACATGGCCAAAAAAAATCCATACGGTAGGTAGGAATTAATTTTTTAAATACATTTTTTATAGATTATCTAGTGGAATATAATGTTATAATGTTCATGAACCGTTTTTCTCCCATTCAAATACACGCATGCCAGTATTGATTCAGACTAGATAGATATCATACAACTTACAGTTACAAGCTTCATTGTTTCAGATATAGACTCAATAGTATTTTCAATAGGTTTTCGGAGTCTACTAACAATTCGCAATCATCACATAAAGCACAACTCACCCTTGTATTGCACCTTCAAATTTGGCGCCAAAAAGGAAAATATACTGCAAAACTGCACGTGAGTTCTGATGACGTATTTATGTCATCGATCAGATGATTAGACATAAATGTAAAACCACTATTTATTTGTTAAAACCACCAACAATGTATTGAATATAAAAAATAATTGTGAACCTTTCTAAATCAGGCGTATATCCACTAATGATAGTTAGCTTTCGTTCATCCTTCTTGTGGTGAATATGATAATGTGTGGAACCATTTAGAGTGAATAATGCGGACCACAAAATATGTTGCATGTGATAAAATATATTGTTTCATTTTAGGTAATTCAGTACGATAAGGAAAACATAAATCCATCAGTATTGTTTGCTATTGTTGTAGTACGAATGTACACAAAACAACTGATTTGTTGAAAGATTTTTAACAAGGACGTTGTTGCGTAGCCGAGCATCGGAACTGTGTTCGTTGGCATTAAAGGTCCGAACACTCAATGCGCATGCGCCAAAGTTGCGTTTTTTGTAGCGTTCAGACGCGGAACCGTGTTTGCTGGTGTAAAAGAACCGATCACTAAACGCGCAAGGGCCTATTTTTGCTTGTTTCGGATGCTCGGATGCAGATATAAAAAGATCCGAGTCAACGTGTTACAATACCGTCGATATAGTTAGATAAATGTGATATATTTGACCTCCTTTATTCTTGTTTGAACATCTTCAAAGATGTCGAAAGCCTCAACCTAACTTTAGTTCAAATAAAACCGTATCATGTTCAGCCGCCATATTTAAAAAAAGAGATGGCTAGTTCGGGAGTTTGCGCATTGAGTGTTTGGACCTTTACGCTAGCGAACACGGTTCCGATGTTCGGCTACACAACCACTTCGTTTTAACAAATATTCCTCAGTCCGCAGATAATCTTATCTGCATGTGGCTTAAACGTCATTCGATAATATAACGTCACCATGCACAATCGCCCTCACAAGCAAGTCAATTCGTCCCATATACGCACACAGTCTTGACAATGAAGAAAGTGCAAGTACGCCGATATTTCAATGTCCGAAAAGGACTTGATATTACCCAAATTTAGAAAGTACCGATGCATTGTGCAGGACGTCGAAGCAAAACATCAAGCAAACAACATATACAAGCAGAATTTAGTTGAAATGGTTGAAATGTAATTTTCATTTCTTCCCAATTCCATACGGCGGTTTTGGAGTCATACGGTCAGGTAACCCCAACAAGATTATTTTTAAGACTGGCCTGACTATACATATATAGGTACATTTAAATCATCTATAGTGCAACAACTATTATATATATATATATATATATATATATAATTAAATAAATAAATAAATATTAATGATTCTCTGACTAGTTAGTACACCAAACATTTCACTGTACTCTAAGACACTACTAGCTACTGATATCTAAATCTAGTATAATCCATGTGTTAAGAGAAATCTGTAGAATTAGTCTGAGTGGTTTTTAAATGTGATGTGGATGTGTCTTAAATAGAGTTGGGTGAACATTACGAATGAAGCAGATCTTAAATGAAGCTGGGAGGTTCTTAAACACAAACAAGTGGATCCTAAAAGGACATCAGTGATCCAGCCATACAATTATCCATCTAATCCAGTCACCCAGCCAGTCTCTCAGAAGAAACTTAAATAGCCAATGAAACGACGCGACAACAATTATAGAATAAAACTGGATAAATGTCTTTGACTAGAAACAACATATTCATTCTTTGAGAGAACTGTATTATGCATATAATTAACATTAAATTGGCACTGTTTGGAATGAGAAGCTCAGGTGTTTATCTACCATTAATATAAATCGCTCATAAAACATTCACGAGGCGGTGTTACAAAATACAATAAATAATATGAAGTTAATGTGATAAAGGATTAGTAATCAGTGTTTGAAAACTCATTTCATTATTTTAAACTGATTAAATACCAATTTCACATGGAACGAGAAATCAGTTATAAACCTGATGTGGCCGAGAATCCTTTAGAAGGAGTAGTTAATGGATTTTTTTTAAAGGTGTTTACAGCTTGAAGACTGTGTTCGTGTATGTGTGCACATACACGTGCACACATGTGCATGCATGCATGTGTTGTTGTCTGTCTATTTGTATATCCAAAGCATAAAATATCCCTGATAATGTTTTGTGGAAATGACATATCAAGATATAACCTGAACTTATAGTCTTTCATCCCACAATAACTCATCAGCCAGCTCTACATTTCTCTTATAGCTATGAGAAGAATTTCTGTAATACAAGACTTCTTACAGAAACGCATATATAACAGTCTGCTTTTATAGTTCTGTATTATCATGTACAATTTTAGGATGTTTTAGTTTTTAGTTAACACCAAATATTATTTCCTCACAACATCATTCCAGAAATATGCTCAATTATTAAGATAATATTAATAAAAAAATTAAAAGCAAATCAGGGTAAACAAAATATTAATTATAAAGGATGCTATAAGGATTTTGTATTCTATTGTAATACTATTTTTATGACTTCTGTGGAAAATTTAAATGGACCAGTTGAAGTGCCAGCTTCTAGTAATCTCACAATAATATAAAAAATATATTTTTCATGACTTATGTTTGGTCAATTAAGTTTAATAAAAGGGTTTATAAATGAACCCCAGATTCCTTGACATGATAATAACATCTGAACCCAGCTTAATGATGATGATTGATGTTTTATGGTCACTTTTGTGCACATGTTAGGCTAAATGAGCCGATCCACCTTCAAAGGTAATGAAGTGATGTCAAAGATGAAATACCCTTCAGGTGTGCCTATGCCTAAATTTGAACTCAGGTGGTAGTGAACCCAGCTTAATGAAACCAATTAATATTATATGAAATTATTAAAAATAAACTGAATAGAACTACCAGATTGGAAGTGACTCGAGATGGTTGGATGAGAACAAAATGTACTCTAATGTTAATTAAATCTAGGTGTCCCACTAAGGCAGGTTATGGTTTGGTGACCAGAGAGGAGATCTAAATTGCAGGGAGTGAAATCATTGGCATTTTCAGGCAGGTGGTCTATTAAGCCAGTTGGTCACTGGAGGTAGGTTTACCATTTTCATGGGTTTCCTACAAAACCAATATCAGACTACTGCATCTATATACTGGTATGTACTTCATGCGTAACAAGTCAAAATAAATAGGTATTCACTACCACACACACACACACACACACACACACACACACACATTTGAATGGATAACAAAGTGCGAGCTCACAACTCACCTCTGTTGAGGCCCACTCTGATATATGAGTCATGTTAATACAAAGAATGAGGTCACATGATCCCGAGGAGAGGCTGCCCTCGGCCCATTGGTCCACACCATCCAATGTCTTTAGATAAAGTGGATCTAGTACATTCTGCCGATGTGTTACCTGGATGTAACCACGAATGCTGGAAATACACAAAATAACACAAAAATAATCACCTGAGTCAACTAAAAAGTTTAAAAACAAAATAAATATTATCAATGATGGGGAAGGAGTAGAAGACCATGATTAATATTTTTTTTAAAATAGCCAATCCCATAAGCTAGATTATTTACCTCTGCATAGACTTTTCATCACATTCTGATGGTTGCCAGGTAACATTGGCAAGGTGTTCAGCAAAATAAATAACATGCTGTCCCGTACCTGAAAATAGTTAATATAGTCCAATCTCTATCAATCTGTTAGCAATACAAAGACTGGCATATTAATTAGATAAAATGATACATCATTTTCAAATAAACTTCAAAAACCTTTTGTTAATAATAACAATAGCAATGTTCAACGAACATTTTGAAAAATACTTCAAAAACAAACCACAATAAGTCTATATTAAAGTTCAAGAGAATGTTATGGTAAAAATCAAATGAAATTATAAAGATAAAATGTGAAAGAACATATTTAATAAACTTTTCTTCAATACAAATAAATCGGCTGTGACATGTTGCTTATAACACCAGAAGATAGAAATGTGCAAATTCAACACACGCACACCCACAACCCACCAAAATCACTTCCACTGAGCTACAGACCACATCCCGGTCACCCAGCATCATGCAAACGTATTATACTTATAGCCTCTGTACAGTGATTTGAGGGCGGACATAATTCAATCTGGCGAGGGCATGAGGCAATATAATCAGCGGACGGGCCAGCCGGAGATCTGGTGACAAACCCGCTGATTGTGATTACCATGGGATGGCGGAATAACACGCGATGCGGTGATTAGCCGGGTAGAGAACACTACGAGGCGGCCGTCTTTGATTGAGTTAACCGTATTACCGTCTGATGGTTATAGCAGACTTGTAATGGTCTGAATCAGAGGACCAGTTGACATTTTAGAGAACACCTGATACACGTGTCCCTGTCGTATCCATAGACCTTAACCGCAAAATATCAACTACCATCGCGAACGCGTGGCCGGATGAAATTGGCCATAAATCACTCGCGAGATGACTGCAAACGAGACGTGCTGTCGAAGACTCTCAGATTTCTTTGCTGGTAAAACTCGAAAGAAACCTCTTAAGATTGAGTAATCATATACATATCTGACTGTAACTTTAACAATGGACTGCATGTTCTGAAATGATTGACGTTAAAAGTAAAACTGTAATTAAACATTGCTTTCAATTTGTCCACTGACGGATTGTCACAACCACAAGGTTGATGGTATCAGAGATAAAAGCCACCTTAGATCGGTAAGGGAAGAGAAATTAATCATTCAAACTAGCCAACTGTAAATCTGGGACTAGAAAACAATTATATATAAAACAATTATTTATGACAACAGGAACGAATAATTACCACACTAAACTGGATTAAGGTTTATTTATATGTTAATTGCAATCAGCCGAGCTGTAATATAATATAATGGATTTATGAAATATACTACAATATTAAATTTCAGTAATTATAAATTCAGTGAGTCACGTTTCTTACACAATTTTGTTAAAACCTAGTCTACTATAACGTCTACTTCAGTGTTATGTTCAGCTTATGTATACTCAAGTTTTTGTTCCAGTGTCACTATCTACTGAGATATAGTCTAAATTCATAAACTACTCGGGTATACTCCAAGATCACAGACTACTGAAGTATACTTCAGTATGACAGTCTACTGAAGTATACTTCAGTATCAAAGTCTACTGAAGTATACTTCAGTATCAAAGTCTACTGAAGTATACTTCAAAGTCTACTGAAGTATACTTCAAAGTCTACTGAAGTATACTTCAGTATGACAGTCTACTAAAGTATACATCAGTATCATAGACAACTGAAGTATACATCAGTATCATAGACAACTGAGGTATACTCCAGTGTCACAGTCTACTGAAGTATACCCCAGTGTCATGATTTAATCAGGTACTTTTCAGTGTCCAAGTCTTCAGAGGTATATATAGTATATTATTATAATCTACTGAAGTATATACCAGTATAACAAACTACTGATGTATTCCCAGTCTACTGAGGTATTCTCTAGCGTCGCAGTCTACTGAGGTACACTCCAGTGTTAGAGTCTACTGGGGTTTACGCCAGTGCCAAATTAGTTAGACCAAACTTGCATTTTCAAACAATTCAAATATTAATATTAATACAAAAACATATAGTTCAATATATATCTGAATACATATCTAAAAAAATTAAGACTGTTTTAACACTTTAATGAAATCACTGGGAAAAACTTGTAGTCAGAAGCTCAAAAGGTTTTATATGGCTTTATCACGGGGATATTTTATATGGCGATTTTAAGTAGATCTCTGCAAAGTTCTAACTATTTATGTGTTTCTCGGTGAGTGGGGCGTTATAATTAGTTTAAATTTCCAACATATCTATTGTTTACTTTTCGCTGGCGATTCAGGATCAAGAGAAAATTATAAAGTCTCAAAAAGGCAAAACTATTGGAGAGATTGTGAAATCCCAACTAAAGGAAGAATATGTTATAGAAAACATTGTCGTGGGCCAGACGATCGTCGAGGAAGACACAACATTGGATATCATTGTCAAACTGAATTTATTTGATTATCAATGTAAAAATAAAATCTGAGTAATCCAGAATATGTGTCGTGAGGCATTTGTAAATGGGTGGGTACCGAATCTGGCAAATCTTTCAGTAACTAGAACTTTGTGTAAAATATTTCCGTAAAACAAGTATTCAGAAAACAATGGCCTTTAAACTCTCCTTCTTCATGGATGATACAGTCAATATAACAATATCAAAATACCAGTACTTAATAGTAAACTGTAATGATAAATCCCCCCTCTTTGTGCTAATACGTTCAAGCATAGTTTAGGGAATTTACCTCAAATGATGAGTTCCAAAATCAAATATCACTGCGATAATTAAACAGATTCACATAATTTATAACAAAGGACAATGATTGCCCGTTTAAAGTGAAATACAAAAGGCGTTGACTAGTGCATTAAATACCAAACATTTAAATGGCAAGGGAAATCATATCCCACACTCTCTCTATTTTGCATTTTAGGTGTATGCAATACAACTTATTGGGACCTACTGCATACTGAATTATAATCTGTTAGATACAATTTTAAGGTTTAATAGTAGACTTCCAGATGTATTCCATTTAAAGGCCATTGCCATCATCCAGACAACCATGATACCAAAATAACAGAGATGGCAAGTGGTGGTAAATCGTCCAATATCTGAACAAGCTATAACATCTGGTTATCAGTACCCGACAGCTCCAGATAACAAAACTATTTCTACATGAACCACAAACTTTAGAAACACCCAGAAACCGACCTTCCTCACCAAACCAACTGAATATATCTGAACAACATCATCTCATCAGAGTGGATTTATCCTCATACCACCTACAAATTGTGACTAGTTACTGGTCACACATCCAACAAAAACACATATCTAAAGAGAAGAAAGTATCCTAAATATGAGATGTTCTACTTAAAGAGGCCTCCAATGTGAAAACGTAGACAAAACATTTTTAGTCAGATGTAAATAAGTAAAATACATCTTGATGAATACTGCTGTTTTATCATGAATTCATAGGGGAATAGATGGGGACTCCAATAACATATTGGTAAGAGGCTCTAACCAATTTAAATCAGGTTTTAAATCATTGATTTAAACCAAACAACTCTGGTTACAGCACCGTCCTATGAACCTCTGGATCTTAATTTAGGGCAGTGTCAAAACAGATTTTTACTATATCTGAAGTGTGTGTGTGTGTTTAATATTATCCTATGTGTGATATGTCAATACACCTAATGTTTCATATATAAATGTATAGCGGAAATTGAAACCTCAAGAACGAAGTTGCCTATCTTTTCCTTCACTTTAACAATCTTATTAACTATGCGGATAATAATAATAATACATACATATAAAGAGACACAACTATCACCAAATCATCATATTCAGTCCCCCACTACCATACAGAACTTGTGTTTGTGGATCTTATCAATCGGAAGGCAGTTGAATATATGAATGAATTGAATTCAATCCCATAACCTGAGATTTTGCAATCCAATGCTCTAACAACTGCATTAATAGAGAGTCCCTGTTAAGTATTTGATTTCTTAGAGCTAGTGACCTACCACCAGTCATTGGTGAATAGGCAACACTATGATACATTATAAACACAGTTAACAACAGCTATCACAATAATATGTCATCTGTATCATATTTCTCATCATTCTAGATGTATTATATGTTTTCGTTTTGTTTAGCTAAGCAAGAATATGAGTGTAAAATTGGAAAATAAAAGATTAATATTAACAACAGCCAGCCATAGCTTATTAGTAATTTATACATACATACATATACGAGTTGCAGTCATTTGCCATCCAGGACATTTGCTACTAGGACATTTACACATACTGATGATGATGATTGATTTTTTACGGCCACTTTTGTGCACAAGGTAGGCTAAATGGGCCGAGTGACTTCCAAAGGTAATGAGACCAAGTGAAAGACGAAACAACCTTCACATATGCCCACGCCGGGATTCGAACAAGGGTGGTAGTGATACTGTGGTCCAGCACACTACCGCTAGACCACGGAGGCGCCCTTTTACACATACATACAAGTTCTTAAAACAAATTGACCAAATGACCGGATTCTGAAGACACAAAAGGGCAAAGGTTCAGGGGGGAAATGTCTTAGAGGCAAATTTCCGGGGGGGTGGTTGGTTGGTACGGAGTGCAATCGACCTGGACCCTAACATATATATATATATATATATATATATATAACCTCACTTTATACAATTTGATTAACCTCCTATTTACTGAAAGGCAGAAGCTGTGTCAATTATCAAACGTCAATATTTTATCTCTTACATTATCAGATGTTCTACAATTACTTAACATATGGAGGCCACCACACGGCTCAGTCTGATCCCGGGTATCGTTGATACTAGTGTAATGTAAAGATAACAGTATAGTTATAATCTCACTTCGGACTGATAATAACCATACTCTGGACGAGTGCCTGTAAATAATGAACATCGGCACTAAATCAATGTTAGTCTATTGGCCGTTGTCACACCAGACTAACACCGAAAGTTCATTAGTAACGGTCTATCAATCAAATGGTAAGTGCCCTCAGCTGATAGTCACAACTGACTAGTTCACTAGTGATGCGCACTAGTGACACGGTGTGTCAGCGTCATTGGTCACATTTTAAGCATCGCTGTGGGGGCATTTAGTCTAAACATGACGCTGAAAGTCAATACCGTAAATACCAAATGAAAACAACAGCTGAAAATAAATACGTGATCCACACTTCCGACAGCGGACTAATTTCACCCTCGCCCGATACAATATTTATAATATTAATTAATTCAGTGTCAGTGGGGTGTAACCCAAACGAAATTTAACCAGTCTTCATCAGGCTAATATTAATAAGGACCTAGTGTAAAGACACACAGAACCTCCCATCACATAATGTAAAAAACGCTCATGCACGTTGTTCGATGTTCAAAGAAAGAATTAAAACATCACAGAGCTCAAGAACATTCATCTGTTAAAAGAATGATCAAATATTGCTATCAAAGACATTGACAGATATAACGGCTGTTTGTATAATACAGTTTGGTCTCGGACACTGAGTTTGAGGACTATATCACGATAACGACGACGTTTGCTATATATCTTTAGCCAGTTTATCTACAAGGTGTTAGATGATGAAAATGTCGACTAGAAAAATTGATACAAGAATCGTATGAAAGAAATGTATAATCCATGTTGACATCGGCGTGCAATTAATATAATGATTTCCTAATTCATAAGCCATCATTTATAGGAGATATTTCAATCTGTTAAACATTGGAAAGTCTTTCAACGAATATTTCTATAAACAGAAGAAACACAACTCTTCCAGGATAATACTTCCTCAACTTTATTCCAATAACCTAATGTCGTGTCCTCCCATCCATCTCAGATATAGAGAAAAGTTATTGTTTGATTAAAAAACCTCTAATGACACGCAAAAGGTAAAAATGAAAGCATTTTTACCAAATGCAGAAAAATACACTTCTTCATCCAATTTTAGCAACAGTATTTGCTGATAGAGTAGTTTCCCAAACGTGTCGTTGAACACATGGAGAGAAAATACATTAACAAATGTCACAATATCTGTGTCACACAGTCAGTTAATGTCTTCATGACATTTACTTAATTAGCTATTGCCAAGTATTATATGCCGCAAAATATCAGCATCCACAAATGATACGAGGGTCACTTGAATTTACAACTATCCGCCGGAAGCTGGGAAGGGAGGAAGTGGCCCTTTTCTGCAATCAATCAATCGAGCATCGCGCAAACCCAGCACAACCCCTTGGGACAAAAACGGGACAAAATATTTGCTACATTCATCCAAATCCAATACAGCCATATTTATTCTGTGGGATTAATCCAGGAAAGTTAGTGAGGCATTTAGCACGAGTCCCTCTCAGTGTCAAACTATAGACACATACATAACATGGCATAGAGCAACACACACACACGCGCGCGACTGGAGACTTTCAAGTTATCTTTTTATGGTGTGGCGAGATCACTTCCTGCCTGGAAATGGCCCCAGACGTTTGTCACTGTTAACTAGGATGTCTTATTTCCTTGCACTGTGCGATAAACGCCATCTAAACAGTCTGCCACTAATGACAATCACACACCGCTTCTGGATTATTACGAATGTTTTGAAAAGGTCATCGCCGAGCGAGACGGCTAAAGCATATTGTGTATGTAATCCGCTGTTAGTGTAATCGAGTTAGTGTTGTGCTATTCCTTCACAATGAACTGACATGGAACAGTGACATTATGTGTCACCATTCAACAAGACAAATACTGTCAGAATGACTATTGGTACGGCAGGTATAGAAAAGGAAAATATTACAAACCGAAGGTGACACACAAAACCAATGCTGTGCAATTAATATTCCTGAAAAGGTTGCCAGTGTATTTATTCACCTAACAAATGCATATCAATGTTGCTAGGAGACTCAATAAGCAATTTGATGAGAGAAAAATATGAATTATTTAACAGGTTGGAACAAAATCTGCATGAAAATGTCAGAGAAACGAAACACAATATCATTACTGAATACAATACTTGTAGGCTCATTTAAGCATATCATAATTTTCCCATTGTATTTTGCTGTTTTTCTTTCATATTTAAGTATCCCGTTTTACAAAAATATGAACAAGAATCGGCTGTAAGTGTTTTTTTTTCCAATATGAAGTAATGCCTACACCTCTATTTTGTTGAATCACGTACATGTCACAAATGACTATAAACCATTAAATTAAATGTACAGGTAGAAAAACTGTCACATCAGAATAACAAAGATAATCAGAGCAAGGTGTGTCATTTAAATTTATGAATAAATAACTAAAATTTCACGATCCAATATTGCTGCCACGTGGAACAAATTACATAGAAAACTGTTTTGCCATTATTGGCCAAATAATAGATATGTAACAAATGACATAAAACAATTACCCTAAGTCTAACACTCATTGTCATATTTCAAGGTCGCAAGAACTAATTGAAGCAACGCCAAGGAATGATCACCTGGTTACCATAACAACAGGACTGTTGGCGTGTCAGACAGTACAACCGGGTGTAAAGGGAAGTGCTAATATTTGTGTACATTAGTACAGTACAGTGGAATGGCCATACATAATACATCACAGTCAACACATAATGTGATAGAAGAAATCAGTAACATTACTACAGCTGTAGGGGATGTACCTCAATAGATGATCTCTCTCTCTCTCTCTCTCTGAGCGTATGAGATTGAAAAATCCAGCTTCCAAATACAATTCCTGACTTAATTTTGTCCAAGTCAATACACGGACTATTACACTAATATTGAGCAATAAGCTAACTAAAATCTGCCATATACATCTGTAGATGGGCACACAATGTCGGAGTAAGTGGGTGGCCATAAAACTTCCGGACGTGAATGGAAACATAATGGAGACGGTTTGGTGATCTTTCTAAGCTACAATAGATGTGAAATAAACCATGACTTAATGGTGAACTAAAGAGAGATGGATCCATAACAAACATCACAGATGAACTAGGCTAATGCCATTTATGGTCTTTTTATTCTGCTGCAAAAGTCCATTATATCAAATCTTCTGATTGCCGTCTTGTGTCTCATCTCAGCGGAGGCATTAGCCACGTTACATTTGTAGCGATATCTGAAACTCATTAGCACATGGTATTAAACGAGGAAAATCATTTTCTCCCACTTCCAGCAGTTTTGTGGTGTTTTTATTTTTGATAGTTTTAAGCCAACGCCATTCAGCAAGCACGGTAAATAGTGAAACAAAGATGGATTGCTTAATGAGTCGCCTGAAAAAAGAACAATTTGGTTACAGACGAAAAATGCGCTAGATGCGTTAATATAAATGATAGACTGTGCTACAAATCGTTGTGTATTAACATGACATTCTGTTGCTATAAATCTGGTCACATCTCTATTTAGTAACCGACTTCACGAAGATGACCAATTGGTGTCCTCTGAGAGAATCAATTCTTAGATGCTATAGATTTTGGCCTCAATAATATCTAAATTAGTAGCCTTTAAGCGTAGAAACATAAATAATGACAAAAGAATAAGTGATTCCATGTCACTTTTTTTATTATTATAGCCACAAGGAGATTCCGACTCTGGGTCTAACACAATCGTTCCATAAAGTCTGGTTTATTATAGGAGTCTAAAATTCCACTAAACACACAGCTACTGAAATGGATATTTTCATATAGTCTTCATAACTGATGACATAGTGAACAAACAAACAAACAAACAAACAAACAACAGTAGAGAAACTGGGCCAATATAAGGTGTAATAAATTCCATGTCAAAGTGCCATGTTTAATATGTATTTTGAAGCTGACGTGAACAGATGATTTGATGTGAAATCAATCAGATCTACATCTTTTGGTGGTGTTCCAGGTTCAAATTATATCTTAACACGGAGAAAAGAATCATCGATGTGATCAGGACACATTAACACAATCTATCATACTTCATTTGGCTGAAATAATTACACCTTAACAGTGAGTCAACTTGTGAAGAACAAATCAAATTGGAGTATGGCTACTGGCTGGCAATATATAATCAACTGATAGACAATTCCAGTGGCATTGCAGAAATTGGAATAAAGAAACATATGGATCAGAAATAAAGTGTGTATAGTATCCTGTCATGATCTTTTGTACTGTGTGTATCCATGATACTAAACTCAATATGTCCTATTGTTGTTAGATGAGATGACAAAAAAATCTTCTACAGATATTTTAACCAGTAAAACTTTAAATGTGGATCTTCAAATAATTGAAGCTAGTTATTATTATTGGTTTTATTAAAATGTATTACATAATATTGTTTGACATTGTCTTTTATTTGGTCTTTAATTAATGTAATTCTATTTATTGTTTAAAATACATCTTTTCATGTGAAGGTAGTGTGTGTATGTGTGTGTGTGTATGTATGTGTGTGTATGTATGTGTGTGTGTGTATGTATGTATATACATACTTGTATGCCTGTGTTTGTGTGTGTGCGCATGCATGATCATGCACATGAAGTTATTTTTGTATAACTATTTATTTAATTCATGTGTTATACTAGTTTAAGTTTATAAAGAGATAACTGTATTATATTTAATAAACTCTGTACTAAAACTAATAACTATCCCTTTAAAAGATTCAACAGTTCTTAGTTCAGCTGGAACATAGATGCTGCTTGTTCCCTCCCAAGGACATGTAGTTACCAAATGTATTTCAACAATAACAGTTACATCTATCATGAAAACATATGCTGTATCCAAGACGTTATTGATAAACATAACATTTAACTAATTATTAACCTATGTTTGATAGCAGGATTATCTTGTTTTTGTCAGTATAAAGTCATAAAACCACCAGCAAATTTGGGAATATTTCTTCAATATAGTTTTTATAATTGAAGACTCACTGCAGTGAAACTTTAACGTTATAGGGTGGGAGCGTTACCAAGTGCATAGGGTTGACATATTAGTACAAGTAGGTCATCCATCCTCTTACAAACATCGAGAAATTTATTGGGATTCAACTTTAAAGCCAAAATTCACAACAGATTACAGATTGATGAAAGTGTGTAACTTAATATATGATGAAATAGAGTCAACTCTTGATTACTGACTCTGAGAATAACCGGAAGACAATGTTGTTAGTATTAAGTCAGAGGTGGCAAAAGACTAATTATCCAGACTCTCAATCAGCCAGCTTATAATCTAGCCCCATAACCTTCTGGTTAACTGACAGATGACTATACTTCATACCAGAGAACGTATATGATACAATATGAGCAGATTGATTGCAGAACCAGGCGTCTAATACAAAACATACAAGGTATGGATTTTGGGATGATGGAACAAACAGGAATGATAAGGATTTAAAAAAAGGAAAAAGCCAAATGGAACAGATACAATACTAACATGTGTAAGAAAATTATCACTGTGCATGCTTGTACATGTTTTCACACACACACACACACACACACACACACACACACACACACACACACACAGTTGCCAAGCCTGACTAATTGCTTCATTAGACACATCTCAGATTTACACCTAAAATTAATCAATAAAGACTAGTTACCAGAACCTATTTCCAGCGCTAGGAGCTGATCATCTTTTGGAATGATGTTCTTAAGCACCTGGAGTATGGCTGCCTTGTTCCTCTCCGCGGCTGGTGATCGCATCAAAGTAATTGACGACATCTCAGTGCTGTGCAGACCTGAGTCCATGGAGGCCATGGTGACATTTTAGGATCACTGCACACACACAAAGATTTAATGCGGAAAGATGCTATATGGCGAAGTGAGGAATATCTGATGATCTGTCTTCAATGCCTTGAGGGAGAATGTTTTATTGTTGGAAACCCGAACAATCAGAGCCCATGTACCAACATCGACATCACTTCCATTCAATTGGTGGCTTGCACATCAGTCATTCTGACTGCGATTCTGAAAAATATCCACACAGCGGGTCAGAAACAGCATATCAAAGAAAGAATGAAACTGGGATAGATGATGTAAAAATGAAATGATGGCCAACAGTAACAGATTTCGGCTACGACTGGCGATGGAATATGGTGATGGAATTGCATTTATGGGGTAAACAAACACAACCGCATAGACCACAATCCAATAAATAAACAAACAAACAAATAAATGCCAGCAGAATGTGTACTTAAGGTACGGTTCGTGATGTAAAAATATGAAACAAAAATGATTATATCCTATCGGATGTTTCTAGCCCGGCAGATACTGATGGCAATATTAACAAGTCAATGTTTAACATGATGCTGACGTCAAACTCTGGCTACAGCAGAGATGGACTATCTCGTCTACGACTCATTTATCATCAATAACAACATCTTACAACAATGGCCGTACAATTGCTAAGTCAATCTTCTGGTGTTGACAGATGATACAAGTCAACCATCGGAGAAACGGTACCATATTAAACTGATGCTCAACTGAAACTGATACCTGGAACTAATGCACAAACTGGTGAAAAACGCAGAAAAACGCAAAAAGAACAAATACCATTCTCTGGGAAGAACTATCTGGTGAACGTGCTTCCTCTCTTACCGGAAATCAGACATTTGTTATGGCTACCGCCATTAGTGTTGACGGCTGTTGTCATTTCCTTACACAATCCACACCCTACACCTATACATTCATTTGCTGAGTGCAAACTTCTATATGTTTACTGTGTGCTGAATAGGAAGAACTTCCTATCTGAAAACCATTTAATTTCCTGTTCCATCCGCAACGAGATGACACCATTGATGTCCAAAGCTAGGTCACAAGAAAGGTTCCAAATGATAATACTGCGAGAAGCCATTTACATTTCTGACCAAATTGTATGTCCTGAAGCTATTATAAAATAACAAATATACCCAAATCAAAGCCATGTCTCAGGTATTCTCTATACTTAGATGATTAGATAGCTAAGTTTTATTAACAAATTCTATTCACTTGCAAAGATTAAGCACAAATCCAGAGTCTGGTTACAGATGACTAATTTTATAATTATATGTACTGATGTGTTTGTATTCTTTGTATGTACAACTGTATGTGTGAGTGTGTGTATGTTTGAAGAGTATGGGAAAATATACTGCCAGAGAGGATATAAAATTGTGAATTCAAATTCTGGATGATTCATCTGGTTACTGAATCAAGACTAGTGACTACTCATGCTGAGACATGTGCAATGTCTCCCCAGTTGTGTGTGTGTGTGTGCATGTGTTTAAAGTCATTCATATTATTTGAATATTATACTTCATGGTTTATGTGAGTTTTCTTATAGATGCACGCACGCACGCACACATACAGTGTGTACGACTTGTCTAGACTATGTTATGAGGATGATTTTCTCAAATCTTATCTGCCATAATCTAATGGTAAAATATATTCAGGTATTGATATAAATAACATGCATTAATATCACAGCATGAACTACATGTACAGCTATTTATAATTCACATATAAATTGTATTAAGCAAAAACAAGTTAAAACTTAATTTTCTTCATGACAATTGTATTTCCACAGACCCTATGAACAATTCCAATGTGTTTACCCAGTCATCATGGTGATACACAGAATGAACTGACAATTTGTTCAAATATAGCAAGTGTATTCCAATTGGTAGTAAATTTGTAAATAATTATTTGAGGCAGTTCACACCTACAAGGAAAAACAAAGATCAAAGGAATAATCTTACCTACACTGTGTATGAAGATTATTTCCTTTGTAAATTATTTCCAAATAGCAAGCTGTTTAAAATTTTCCTAAGACAGAATGATTGTTATAAAGGCTTGCATAGTTTACACTGACCAGTGAATGATTTGACAGCCAAAGATATCTCTGGTTTGTTTAACAATCAGTAAACATTAAAGAAATTGTGTAACAAATAACAGCTAAATGGTGAAACGTTAATCATGACTTGGATAGTTTTCACAAAGGAGATTTTCTAAAACAAGTTGTTGCTACCAAAAGATCGGCTGGTATTTGGATTTACAGCCGAGTTCCATTTTTTGACCAAATGATTTCTGCAGTAAATGAATGGAAATATTTCAGATAGAAAGATATTATGATTTTGACATGTTGTGGTTCAAGAAGGTAGGTGGTGTGTGTGTGTGTGTGTGTACACGCGCGTGTGCTTGCACAATGTTATTATTTCATTATATTCTGCCTCTATGCCAGTATAATTCGTGTTGTCTGAATTATTTAGGAGATTGAAATGAAATTTGAGAAAAATTAGTGCTGGGAATGTGTTGGCAAATATTCGGGATAGAATCCTCCACAGCTTCTCAGGCCTATTTATTTTCATTCAATTATACCGACTCTTATCTGATATGTGTCTAGGGTCATTTCTTTCTGGATAACTGTCCAATACACAACAGACCACAGCATTATGCCATTGTGTAAATAAGTGTAATATAAATTCTTGGTGTAGTTTGTCTGATTGTCAACACACACACACACACACACACATTTCCAAAATGGTGAGAATATAAACATAAAAAGTTACTTCTTAGGATTTAATCCATTAATGAATCATTCAGAGCTTGTATTTGTGAATGGTGATTCTCTGTGCCAGTGCCTTATCTCACACTGCTGAATCACATATGCCTATACAGACTGGACATTCACCAGTAAGACTTAAACAAAAAGGATTATTGTTTAAACACTTTAACTCAGAATGAAGCTGCAGTCAGCATTTGTTCTGAGAAAGTTTTAATTTATATAGAATAACTATTTATTGCAACCTGTGTTGTCAAATTCAATATATTTTATGTGCACATGCAACTTTTGCGTATAAATATGAGATAGCCATGGAAAGCTGCTCTGACTGGCATAATAACAATGTATAGACTTACAGATGGATGCTAAAAGTTAAGGTAGTGATCATTCGGTTATATCTGTGCCTACGCCTTAATATAGGTAACACACATACACACAAACGCACACAGCTTGAGATTTGTTTTCAGTTGCCTTTCTCCAAAGTTCGCCGTCATTTAACACTCATTACTAATATAGCTTTAATCCCCAGCCTCATACATTTCTCAGCCTTCACAACAACATTCCGTAAGATTCAATTGTTTGCCGGAGAGACCGACCTCAAAGGTGACTGAGAATGTTTTGACGCTGTATGTTTCCCCTCACACTACCTCCCTGCGTGGCCAGTGGGTGTAGAGATGAGAGTGGCACTTGTAACAATATTTCCCCAGCAGAGTTACGATCCATTACACACACTTTTATTACCTGCCAAGAGGATTTATTCCTTCCCTGTCCACTTGGCACCAAGGTACCTCTGGCATAGAGCCAAACTTGACAACCACATTACAGGGCCTGTCATTTCTACTGACCGCAAATGGCATAAGAATTAGAACAAAACTCCAGAGCAACATATACACACACACACGCACACACTCTCTCTACAGATGACAGTAGTATATAATGGAAGACAAAAGAAGAAAGGGCGTCTAATAATCATGGCGTTAGTCTGTTTATTATGACAACAACTCCCTTGGACATCATCCCCAAGTAAAATAACATAATTCAATTACCTCTACAAATGTAGATAACATATTATACGTGGACCAAAGTGTCTTAACTTTAGCACTACACAAAGTATATTTGGAAAAAGATTTTTTCACCACTTTGTCGTACTGGTGTGTCAATAATAACACTTTATGTATGTTAAATATTAATGTGGTGATTGGTTACTGTTACAGACAGTGTTTGATTGAGTTAGCAGATATTTATCTGGAAATTCCATATTCAAGACTGTTATTATAAGTAATTATAAGTTTTTGGCTTACACCTGTCAGTCTATTCACATTTAAATGAGGATCTGGTAGAAGTAGTCAAAAACGTGAGCTAAAACATATATTGCACTCAAATGGCCAAATTCTGTATACATCCATGGGGTTTAGAGTAATGTACTGAAATCCCTATAAACTATAAAAATTAATATATGATGAAGATGACAATGATGAGTGAATACCTGAGTAAGACTTTAAAAACAGCAGTATAAAAACGTCATTTAGTGGAGCCTTTTCTTATTCACTTACTACAAAATGTAGAAGGAGACAATGGTCCATCCAGTAATAAACCCTAAACCTCGTGAAATATTGTTCAAAAATGGGAAAAGTTGCCTACAAAGGTAATCAGGTGAAATGACCTAAACCCAAACAGGATGCCAAGAATGATGATCATGATAATAATGATGCTATTAAATTATAAAATTTTCTGCATGGATAATATAAGCAGAAGATTGCTGGATATTTTCTTAAGATTTCTAATAGGTGAGGACAATTCCACATCTCACCTGTAAATAAAGTTCTGTTTCAGACTGAAGAATACACATATATGAAAGGTGTTTTATCTTTCATTTAACATGATATAATATATATATATATATATATATATATATATATATATATATATATATATAAACTGGTCACTATACATGGTACCATACATCTCCTGATCCTTGCTTTGAAGTGGTTGCTATGGTAGCAAAACCTAAAGCTTTTATCAGACAAAATACAGCTTGTGTCTCTTAAAAGGACATCAATTGTTGTTACCTAGGTATGTTATTTTTGCAACATTTCTCATTAATACAAAATTACAATAAATGTGTCAGGTATATGGATGATTATGGACATTTTGTGGATTTATTTACAATGGGCAACAACTGATATTACTGTTTTATAAAATACAGTAAAAATTTGCTTAAATATTGTGTGTGCATATGTGTGTGTATTAATATAAAAATGCAAGAATGTATATAGATTTATAGTTTCTGTAACTCTGTGACTTTGTTAACATGTATTAATGTGTGGTGTACCTTATGTTAATATTTGTGTTAGTTATATCTCTAGTGTTGGATATGGTTGAGTTGTTTAGCCTTGGCACTTGGCTTACACCTGGAACATACAGCTGAGGAGCATACCCGTGAAAAACAACCCACGAACCTAGGTATGAGTTGGATTCTAACCTGCTACTTACAAAACAATACTATAAACTCTATGCCATCTGAGTGACTTATTTAATCATCTAGATGTACGTTCTATGTTATTATGTAATTTCATTAGATGATTCTTTTAATTATTTATACACGGGTGTATTATCCATCCAGGTAAAACAGATGATGATAGACATATTTTGAAACACCTAGTAACTATAGTGATTGCAGCCACTAATTTGTAAACAGTAACTATAGTGATTGTAGCCACTCATTTTTAAATAATAACTATAGTGATTGTAACTATTCATTTTTAAATATTAACTTTATTGATTGTAGCCACTAATATTTAATAGTAACTATTGTGATTGTAACCACTCATTTTTAAACAGTAGCTACAGTGACTGTAACTATGTGGTATATTAAATTTCAATAGGTTAACAATTTGGGAAAAAAATTAACCTCAAATTAGGGACATGTAATATACATGTGTGTGAGAGAAATAATGTCCTAGCCATTATGATATGGTGTTCTGGTGTCTGTTGGTTACATCACTGCATGGCAAATCTCCAAATTGTGGGTTCAAATCATGTTCAAGCTGGTGTCTGTGGGTTTTATTTCCCTTTGGCAGACGCTCGTTGGCCATATGTCCCAGGTGTGACCAGCGATATGGCTAAACAACTCGATTCAAGTCAACCTAACTGAATACTACAACAGACAGACAGTTGGACATTTATCAACAACTGTCGGCACAATATGACAACAGCAAATCATCGTCATCAACATAATTATTATGCAACATCGAAAACGCGTATCCATTACCAAACACCAAATGTTCTAAGTAGCGTGACATACAATAATGTTTTGCTCTTAATGTGTGAGCAAACCAAGTAATACATTCTATACCAATCAGTATATAACGTAACGACCAGCTTATGGCTGATATACACAACTCTCAGCCCCTGTTGACACATACTTACAGGTGACAGCCAAATTTAGTAACTAGACGTCTACTGATCACAAAATGTTTATATTCCTAGCACGCTCACTGAAGGCCCTCACGAACGTGACATGGTAAACCATAGTAAAACAGTACTAGGCCAAGCATTGGTGTGACACCATTAGGCAGGTATTTAAGGAGATGATCCTGATGTGGTGATCTTTTTTTATTTTCTAGAGAATCCTAGCTTACGCCATATGTCAGTAGGATGACCTCATTCCGTTTAGGTACCGGGACTATATTGCTCCAGTATTTTAACCCTGTTTCCCGACTCCCTACCATGATAATGATTAAAGCTTATCACGCTATATATAATATGCTGGGTTTTATCACTGAACCTATATAACATTTCTCGCGAAATAATTATAATGAATTGCGCACGCGTACACGAATATATGCAAGTGGGCGAATTGATTGGAGCAGTTATCCAAATAAATAATTATAATAATTAATGGTTTTTCATTAGAAACTGTGTGTAGACCTCTATATGTGTGTATATGTATGTGTGTGTGGAGGGTTAAATTGTGTCACGCGGTTCCATATAGTAGATCTATAGCCAGAGTATAGCCTAGGCCATCAGTTAATAACAACTAATTAAGCCAAATCAAGAAATTAAAACCGGGTTCAACACCACCAAACGATAATGGATAAACTCCATTATCCAGTAGTGCAGAAATGCCTCTTAAACCACACAACAGATACGAACGACCTAACATTCATGTCCATTGATCGATCACCTTACTGCGGCAGGCATAAAAGTGACCGTAGCACGCGAGTCATTCGGGCCAACAAAAGCCCCCCATTTGCGCTTTCGTTCTACTATTACGAGGTTAATACAGGTTAAACTGACTTCGGGGTCAAATAAGAACGTTAACGTCAACTTACCAAAACTGTCCGAAACCGATCGGCGCCATGCTAACACGAACAGCACGTCGACGAAAAGGCAGACGATATATAGCACGCCGGTAGATACCTGGGGAAAACCCGAACTGATACAGACTTAGCAATGGTTAAACGTGGCGACCTCAGCCGCCGGCTTGATCGACTACGTCACTGACAGCTAGCTGGTCCGTGTTTAGTGTCCGTATGAGCGAGACGGTGTCCTACAGGGTGATAAAAAACACGTACTGTCCGCGACTAAACAGGACCAGCGAACCTAGTGGGGGTAGTGACACAAACACACACACACACACACACGGGAAGAGACGGTGTCGAGTAGTGTGCACGGTGTGACAGTGGTCTGTAGCGGGGCGAGACGATGGTGTCTCTGTGCTTTTGTTATTATTATGATTAGAGGCCGTCTGCCGTGAGGGAGAGAGGAGGAATGGGTTGGAGTCATCCAGGGGCCGGCACACACACACACACAGGGAGAGAGAGACTCCGGGAGATGGGCGGTGACTTAGTGAGTCACAATCGTCAGTAGGCGAGGGCACGGCGGAGTCAATCAGAGCTGATTGTAACACGCCAACATATGGAAACGTCATCACTAAGTGTGAGAAACAACAATGGTAGCTTTACGTTGTGAATAAACTGTTAGAAACGTGCACTTGAAAACGGGTTCTTACGGATGGAGTTAGCTGTGCTATTTGGGCCGAATACAATATCTTCTTTTGCTATGGCCGTATTTAAAGAAAGCAATAGTTTATACATACGTTTTTTAAAGATATGTAATGGTATATAATTATATTTTTATTTTTTATTCAGGCACTGAACGTTCATTTGTAATTCGTAACATCACGAAAACGTGTGTCCAAACCTTTATCATATGTAACACACACAAAGACACACACGCACAGAGAGAGAGAGAGAGAGAGAGAGAGAGAGAGCTTATTGCTTGGAATATTACACTCAAGTATCACGTACGGCTAAGTAGCTTAATTATTTGCATTTGAAAAGTTGTTACGCAGAGACTATATCGGCTTAGGGTTTGAAATTACATCTCTTGTTTGGTATAGCTTTATTACCATCATCTTGCTAGGTATATATATATATATATATATATATATATATTAGATGATGATGAAATCACGATTCTCCACAATGTTTTGTTATCCAATACTAACCTGCATACTAAAGTATACAAACTATAACGATGCTTAAAATTAGAAACGCTTAATGGCATCCTAAACACTATCTTCTTTACAATAAGCTACAGTTGACGCTAAAATGCGCACCATCCAGTATTGACATTCCTAGCTATTACATACCGACAAATCTTCATATACGACGGTGCTATCATGCCTTTTGGTTTACTGTCTATCACTGTCAATCTCCTGCAATTCGGTACATAATTGGAATTCCCGAAAATTTAATACACTCTCTGCACTAAATAGTATGCGTTACACTTCCGCTTTCCTTCCACTTTTAATAGACGTCCTTGATGGCTGTGGCGACTTCTTACAAAAAGCGAAGTAATGGGGATTTTTCGTTCTTTTCACAGATAAATATAAAGAGTTAATTAGATCTGCATTAAGGACACCAGCTGGTGTTGTGCTGATAACCTACTCGTGTCTTTAAGTTGGCATCGCTGTCTTGCTGATTGGGGTGAAGGAGTTCTACTTTTTAACATCATCATTCGATTTCCTCTATCCTTTCTATTTTCCATCATAATGGTATCGGCTGTTCGCAGGGTTCGGGATATTATGACATTTGATGATGAAATGGCAAATAATTTATTAATGATTAAATTTAAACAAGTTGCATTTAATTATTTTGTACACTAATGTTAAGTTCTCTTGTTGTTTATTTAAACTATATATATATATATATATATATATATATATAACTAAGAGTCTGAGGAAATAAACGCGTATACTCAGAACTAGTGCAGGATGAAAGTAGTCAAGAAAAGAGTTTTCAAATACCCATTCTTGGAAATAAAATACAGTTTTACTTCTTTAATAATATGTACGATGCCCTAAATCCCATATTTAACACCCCAAAAAATTAAGTACTTAAATAGTACTCACTAATTTCCTTAATATTCTCAAAATTATACTTACGTAATATTAAAAACAAATATACATCTGGTGACCTATTCTTCTTATTTTTGTTGGGTTTTTTTTCAGATGGAAGAAAGATATAAAAAATAGCGTGGCACAGGACCATAAAAGTAGATATTGTTATGTTTATACATTGTTTATATACTGCACTATATACAGCATAGGCTATATAATTATACTATACACGTGGTTGGTCACAGTGCTTTAGTGGTTGGGTTCAATCCCAGCCGGGTTATGTCAGAAGGGTGTTTCATCTTTCACTTTGCCTTATTACCTGTGGAAATCGCTCGACCCATTTTGCCTACCATGTGCATAAAATGACCATAAAACAACTATACATTCGTTTCATAAACTTAAATTGATACACTATTGAATAAGATAGCGTGCACTATCCCTATCTTCAAGACATTTCCCCAATATAAAGTAGATTCAATAAATAAATAATACAAACAGAAACCACGCGCACATACGATTATATTGCTTCATATATAGACGTATTGTTTATAGACAATTTTTTTAAACCCACCCCTCCCCCATCAAGTCTATATACCACGATTTATATACCACGACCACTAGTAGTATATTCACATAACCAAATAGGGCACTTTGATAGCGCAGTTGTTAGGGGATTGCGTTGTAAACATCATCCTTAACAAAACCTTCCTCATAAATTCAGTTGGAGTAGACCACATCTCAACTTGGCAATTAGGGATCTTTCAAATTTGTTGTCAGTGTTTTATCATATACCGTGTTAGAAGTTGGCGGTTGGACTAGAGAGGTATAGAAATAGCCGAAAATAAAATGGCGCCAATCTTTAGATGTCACTTGCGTCGATACATCAGTAGAGTGGCGCAGCGTAGTGAATGACCCAAGAAGTAGCGAAGAACACTTCATGCCTACCAGAAGAGTTGATGAAGTTTTTCGTTTTATGCATTTAAAGTGACTTTAGTCTACTCTGATCACTCTGTGTACATGAAAGTATTCTGGCTAACATACATAGAACTCCGGGTAGCTATGTGAGAAATTAACTTGTGGGTGTTGCAGTACAGTATAAGCTCTCATTGGCTAAACACAATGCTCCGTCACGAGAAGGGGGGGGGCGCCTCAGTGGTCTACGGGAGCGTGTTGGACCACAGACCGCTACCACCCGTGTTCGAATCTCGGCGTGGGCATATCTGAAGGTTGTTTCATCTTTTAGTTCGCTTCATTACCTTTGGAGGTGGTTTGGCCCATTTAGCCTACCATGTGCACAAACGTAGCCATAATTAAAACACCAATCATCATCATCATCACCTCTGTCACGAAAATGGGTTTGTTATTTACTTCGCGCAATGTACGCTAAGATAAACTGGAAGAACGTACGTAGGCAAACAGCGAAAAGTATTTCAGTCAAAACGTCTACAAATCAATCACGGTTTAAACTAAAACAACCAATGGTATAAATAACAAACCTATATGGAATTTGCCTACGGATATATAATATTATATCTATATCTAGAAGGGAACAAATTCTTCATTGGATCCTTTGTATGTGTGTGTACGTATTTAAACAAAGTTGTTTGCTTACTGAAATATAACGAATAACACTAATATTTAGTTATGGTATAGACCGATCCAGCTACGCATGAGCATTTGGATCCCGGACGAGTTGTTAGCTCAGAAAAAAATGCAACCGGCCGGTAACACGAAAGTGAATGGGACTATTTGAAACAAGATGGGTTTCAACACTCGGACTGAGCCAGGGGCGTGATGAATCTAGAACAAACTCACATATTAGGATACGTGAATCTATTCTAAATATAGAGAGGATGTTTTAATATACAGGTATATCTAAAGAGTGTCCTAAATAATGATCTTATTAAAGGTGTTGTTAAAACAACAAATCGGATCCGGCCATTTTTCGGTCAAAGGTGCAACAAGCACATTATCTTTCGTGAATTAAGCATGAATTCAGCATTTTATCCGGCTGTTTTATATTTCTTTCACACTTGTATTTTATTCTGAAATTTGTGTCGGTTAAAACGTAAACAATCGTTGTGAAGAAACAACGCTGTTAATGTGGCAGTTGTGTAAAAACTATGAATATTCAGTATCACGTGATCACTGCTGCTGCCCACATCAAGGGTAATTACATCACACACACGCGCGCGCGCGCACACACACACACGCGCGCGCACACACCGACCGACAAATAGTGTTATTGTTTCTTTACGTATTTCCATTTTGGCTACACAACTAAAATTTGCTACTTATAATTGTACGGGGTTCGGATCCGGTAAACCAAAATAAGTATCACTCTTAAAGGGGAACTTTGCTCTATTTTCATATCAATAAATGACGGTTTTCTTTACACTATTTTGTCAATCATTAAATAAAAGTTATTATCAACATGTTTATGTATAAAAACCGCTGCGTTCTAATATAGTTTTCATGCATGGAAGACGGTCTGATTTTCTGCGGCAACTGAGCTTCGAAATTGGCGCCATTTATTTTCTCGACCTTGACCTTGCCTTGTGACGTCACCAGTGCTTAGCTCTGTGAATCATATCGTATATCCTTATATGTTTTAAGCAGCAGAAAAACATCAAAATGCTGACTTGTTGCGCACCAAACTGTCTGCTTTCGGAGAAAACAAATTCTGAATAATCCTTTTTCACGCTGCCATGAGATAATAAATTTAAATTGGATAGTTGGTTGAAGAAACTAAAATTATTTCATTCCTCTGCGAGACAAGTTCGGATCTGTCAATGTCATTTCAAGCCTGATTTTTTCACATTTGTTAGGGTTACACAGATGGTCATCTTTGTACAGGATTAAACAAATAAGACTAGGTCCATGTAGTTGGTGACTCATTTAGGTAACATGGACACATTTGTATTTGCCATATTAACTCCCTTAAAATATGTTTCCTTCAAAGAAAAAATAATTCCTAATGTTTGTACCACATAATGTTTGCACTTTAGTTATAATTATTGATATAAAATCACTTGGTGCCTAATGTGAAATGTAATATGGACTATTTAATTATCTGCCAACCAATTTAGCAAGATACATCTGAATTAAGTTGATTATTTTGAGCTACAAAATAATTTTTAATTTAGTCAACAAATACTTCTTTCTTGAATCTTAATTGGGCTAAAAGCATTAACGTGTAACGTAACACGTACATGTTCATTTCACAAGATAGTGAAATATGTCTATTTCAAATAAAAAATTGTCTAATTACAGCCAATAAATTAATCAAACATTGTGTTATTACATGGGTATTTAATTCATGAAAATTGGGGTGGGTGGATTATGGATAATGTACAAATATACAAGAAACTATTGCTTTGTTTTGTGCAACTTGCCTCAGTAGTAAGTTATTTTTATGTATTAATTACCTATAATCAACCCCCTAATATTCATGAATGAAATACATATTAACACATTTTTACTCCTTTATCATGGTTGTAATTAGACAATTACATATGTATGAGACTGATGCAGTCCAGCCCATCCTCATTGCTGTGTTTTCAACATTCATGTCATTGTATGTTTTTATTCATGGACCAAATTAGATGTAATATTGATTGAACATTGAAGTGGAATTATTTGAATTGATTTGAAGTATACACATTAAACTTGTAACTTGTGAAAAACTAATGAATATAGAAGATGTATATTTTGTCAAAATGACATCACTACTTATATATACTATATATTACTTAGCTGTCTCAATAAAATGTGTTGCATGTGTGTAATATCATTGACATGATACAGCTATGTATCAAATATTGTAATAAGAACAGAATTAAGTCATTTAATATATATATATATATATATATATATATATATATATATAAAGGTGTGTAATGCCACAGAATCAGAATAAATATTTGAAATGTGAAAGTACTGAATATATAAGATCTCAACTGTAAAATATTAACAGTTCATTTATCAGACTAAATAATTTCACGATATCTTATTGATTGTTGAACCCATGATGGTATAGTAATTCTGTTTTTGGGACTAGGTTTTCCATAAACTCAATAAGTGAACTGCCTGTATGATCTGTAAAGAATCAAACACGAATAAAGTGTTCTTCGGTGATGTGAATTTTGTCTTGGTTATTTAAATTCCAGAGTAGATTTAAAGTCTAGAATAGATCTACAAATACAATGTCTGAAGTAACAAGATCTAAGCTGCATGTATATGTTTTGATAATTCACAACAAAATGTAAATTCTATAGACGCTAGCTGTAGGCATTGAAACGGATTGCTCGCAAGAACACCATTCTGAAATGACAGCTGAGAGCTCCCGACTCGATGTTGATTGTTCTCAGTATTTATTAACTCTGTTTCAGTGTCACTCTTAGTACTTTCAGTAATTGATAAATCAGAATTATAATATACTGGTTCAATATCATAAGGTAAAATATTTGAGGCTAGTAATCCAACACAAGAATCCGGTATGTTTACATGTTGGAACCATAACCAAAAGTCGGTACGCTAAGCACTGGTGACGTATCGCTCGCTGATTGGCTAACAAATCTTGGAGCTGGAGATTAATGGCTTCAAATAATACTGATAAATCTGGTGGAATTTTACTAAAAAATATGCTTTCTCTTTGCTAAATGCACAAAAAAATGCCAGTAGTAATCGGTAGAGAAACCCATACACTTTAAAACAGGCAGTATACTTTGGCCATACTAAAACTGAGCAAAGTTCTCCTTTAATAGAAGTGCATGATTTCGTTTTAGCACAAGAGCATTCCCATATAGCACAACAACTTTAGGCCGGCAAGGTTGTAGACTGTTTGCCAGCACTGGACCAGTGTCGGACCGACGCTGGCTAATGCGAGGTGCGCTTCACGTAGGCAGAATATATTATAATGAAACTCCACAGCAAATGACCTTCACCTTTTGTTGGCCGAAATGAATTTTGACAGTTGAGCTTTTCTCATTCTTCTTTTCCACTATCAAGAATTATAGGTGAGAATTTCGATATATCAACAGTGTAATATGCATCATGATAATTCACTGTTTCTGAAATATAGGTACAGAACATACATTAATCAATCTTCTTTGCATTTATTGTCATTTCAATTGAAGTCCAAGTTTCAAAATAATTTCTCCGGCATAAATATATATCATTGGTATACAAAGTAGGACCTATGTTGGTCTAGCAATGGTTGTTCGAACCATGATAATACCGTAGGCTGTACATGGTTCTAGAGTCCTGCGGATACGTGCAATGCATAAATCCGTTACTTAATAAACCGGATTAGTCCACTGCGGAGTATGAATAACTGTTTTGTTGCGAGCTTTAAAAATGAGGAATACCGATCCCCTAAAAACTCGTTTATGCGTCGCTGTATCCATTACGTGATAAAGTAAGTCGGCGAATTTGTTTTCGAATGGTTCATGAACAAGTGCGTCTTTATCCGATCGTTTTCTAATTTCTGACTTTGAAGCGGTTCATTCTTATTCCCATCGTATTCAAACGCATTAGAAAACTATACAACCGTATACATTAGAGTTATATCTTACCCTGGAAAAGATATCATAGTTTAAAACACACGCACCGATACCTCCCCAACCGTCGCTAAAAAGCACTGTTCCCGATTGTAGGCTAGATTTTGGACCGATTTTCAGCAGAAAAGGGGTCATGCATGATAAACGTCAAATATTTATCATCCGATGGTTTTCTGATCTGAAATAATACCATATTCTACTGCTGTAACCATTTCAGATGTCATGCTTATAAATATTTACTGAATACAAGAACTGTGCTTGAAGGATGGGAAAGATTTTGGTGAGTTTTGCGATCTTGGCTGGTAAACGTCCATTTAGCATCGTGATGATCACGTGAATCAAATACTCTCTTCTGATTGGCCAGATGTCTTTGTTTAAAGCAAATCTGTTTATATGTTTATATGCTGGATTTCTCGGCTCACAACATCATGGGTGGTAACCACGTTAAATGGCGCTGCCGTATCCACTGAATTATTAAAAAAATTTAAGGGGGACATTAAAGACACCCTGAGGATGTAAAACAATCTGGCAGTGACTCCCCAGTGTATTTGGCTCCATCTTTCCTAGGATCCCCTGTAAGTGGTAGAAAAGGGGAAAAAGGGAGGTTTCCAGCCACCCCCCAAAACAAAGTTTATAGCGAGCCTTTTTGGGATTTTTTTTTTTCCCGAAAAAAGAAAAAAAAATGGTTAAATTTTAAAATTTCTTTATTTTAAAATTTGGGGGTTTTGATTAAATGTTTTTTCCTTGATTTGTATATATTATATATATATATATATAATATATATATATATATATTTTAGGATGGACTAGGGGGCCAAATTGAAAATTCAATACAATACAATTTAGTACAATATTTACTCGGACCCTAGTTTACAATCATGTGACTTTTTATTAGTGCATACATGGAAGTTATTGAGATTACGTCTGTAGCACCAAAACAGCATTTATATTGTTCGTTAAAAGTTAGTTATGTTATTTGTTTGGTGGAAATATTCACCTAATAATCATTAGTAGGTATGTGATATGGTCATATATGCTGGTGTTCAGTTCCTTTAATTATGCTATTTTCATGCATTATACTTAGTTCGGAGTACATATAGTGCCCACATAACCACTGTCGCCTGTGCAAAAAACATTTTCAATTGCATCGTTATTTATAAAAAGAGTGTAGTTGTTTATACAATGATGTATAAATAAATATGTTGATGATTTAATATTATTAATATTAAATCAACAATTTCTAACTGGCTCAAACATTCACAAATAAACATATATCATTGGACCAACGTTGTTTACAACGTTGGACCAACGATGGGCCAACGTTGTTTCCAACATACGACCAACGATCGGCCAAAGTTGGACCAATGATAATTTGCCAGCATTGGACCAACATAGTATGCCATTCATGGACCAGCATAGCGTACAACATTGGACAATGATTGGTTCGACATTGTTGTGCTATTTTAAAGAGAATTAAAGATATAACGGTTTAACGTGCCGATATACTATCCCATGAGTTATAACCGATAGACGATACTTCGTTCATTCAGGCTCGTGGTTTTGGTGGCTGCTCAATTATATGGAAAATATTTTGAATGGAAAAATCACATTTATTTTGTTGTTATCTAAAGTTTCGGTGTCGTCCTTGTAGTAATGGTTCTTGAACCTATATAATTATTAATGTCTACACGCCTAGTGATTCACGTTCTCTTTATATGTCTATATGGGAGAAAATAATAAAAAATGGGATCAACAGGATTGTAATAATAGTATTATTGGAGATGATCTCAACACAAATCTTGAGCCCACATTCGGTTTTTACACAATATCTTGAACACGCGCTTGGAGTTGAAAACCTGCAAATCTGTATTAACTCGACATACTCTAGTATTGCTTTTACGTTCACCAGTTTTGTTAATTATAGCAATAATGCAATGGACAATCTCCGCGACGAGTGTGCCATCTAGCGAACATCCGTTTGCGGGTCGCGTTTCACCGGGATCGTCTGATAAAAACGTTCTTTTACCAATCGCGATAACACGGAGATCACAATATGTTTCATTTATTGATAACATGTCTATTACAGTTCCCAACTTGATGATTTATTTTCCATAACGTATTTTTTTTCAGGCAAAAATAAGCTGTCAACTTTCCCCATACAAATAATCTTATCTATTAGTAACAACAATTGTGCGTTATATTTTATAAAAATGAAACTGCTACATAAACTTGTAGATCGATTTAGTTCTGTGAATCCCCCAAAACGTAAATTTACAAACAATTAGTGAATTACACTTCACTGTCCCGCAAACCACAGTAGATGTGGACTGCGGATGCGTCGCGGAAATTGTCTATTGACCATTTTATTGCGAATGATTCTTTATATCTTCATGTATCAAAGTATATTAGCATGCATGATGGCGATAACGTTTCTTTCCACTGGGATGTTAAACTTGAACTTAACATTAACATAGAAGTGACATATTTGTCAGCTTCAGCTCCCAGGTTTATTCCCAGATCTAAATGATCTGATGCTTCTGAAAATAACCTCCTAGATTATATGGTGATACTTCAGATCATCTACTGTCATCAATCTAACGCCAGTTAGAAGATTTGTGTTTAGGTAAATTAAGTAATAAGTCTTACCGTTGGTAATCAGTGTACTGTAGTATATTCGCAACACTCATTGTTCTACTAGCTGTAACAAAGCTATCAATTTTGTTTACACCCGCCATATCTGCTTCCGAAAATATATCCACAGACTTTGGTGGTCATATGCTGATATTCATTTGAACAAACCTGGACTGCTATCCAAAGCCTTTCATTCGACGCATTGACGGTATTATTCAGGTCAGGTCGCCATTTGTTGTTTGACAAAATGTAAGGCGTTACGCATAAAATACTCCAAGTATTCCATCTGTGACGTTATGCTATATTCAGTTTTAGGGATTAATAACCACGAACTGTTCATTTTGAACACACATATCGCTTTCTAAAAACACTCTAAGACCTACTGTTCAAATGCTAAAAGTGTTATTGCACCTAGAAGTAGCTAATAATACTATCTCCAGACTATATATTTTGACTGCCCAATTTCACTCACCTGAGTGGACTAGGACACATGTTTGTGCGAGATACCTGTTAGATGGTTATTTACACTTGTTTCTCAAAATAACTACATTACAACTTGTTCTTTCAACTTACAGACTGGGAGTGAATCACTAAGATGTGTAACTCCTATTTAACAACAACAACATTTTAGTCTTTAAATATTTATTCTGTAAATCGTGTAGAGCGGGAAGAGACAACAGTGAATCATCGTCATGCCCGTCGAGGTCAGCTCCAGTTCCGTATCCAGGCAGACCAACGTCAATGAGTCAGGACACCCGCCTGATAAACAATAATATTAACCGTAAATAAAACAGCCGATGGTCAACCTTTGTCATACACGTTACTTTCATCGCATTTTCTACGCGTAAATTAATTGCATGAACTATATTAAGTCAAAACCGGAATTAATAACTAGTCAGGGGCAGAATTATTAATCAGGCAATATCCGATATATCACGACAGTATGTCATATTACACTTCGCTAGTCAAACAAAGTTCAATTAATAGTATACAAATGATAAAATTTGGGTTTGTAATAGCATAGCTAATTTAAAAAAAATCAACATATGCTTTGTTTGCATATTGATAGATTTATTGGTTTGATGTTTGCGAACATTGAACATCATTTATTAAAGACCGCACCGTCACAGATCACAACAGAACGGAACTCGAAAACCCGAACCGGGAGCGTCAATTATTCCATGCATACCATTAACATCGGGATCGTCGATTGTCCGATATGCCACAAACCTCTAGTTGGAGAGGTACCCAGTCCGGTGTTGATTTAATGCTTGTAAGTCCAACCATGGTGAACTGGCAGCCATCTCTTCACGGATGGGCTTAAATGTACATAAATGCAAGACAAAAATCCTCAAGGTAAATGCAGCCAGCATGGAGTCAGTCAAACTAGAAGGAAATGAAATTGAGGAGGAAGAGACATTCACGTATCTGGGTAGAATAATTGATAAACATTGTGGTACAGGTCGGGATGTTAATGCAAGGATTGACAAGGCTTGATGAGGATGTATACAGCTCAAGAACATCTGGAGCTCCAAAGTGTTGTCATTACACACAAAGATACGCCTGTTTAACTCCAACGTGAAGTCTGTACTACTGCGTGGAGCAGATACATGGAGGACAACTAACACCACCACCAAGAAAGTACAGACCTTTATTAATAACTGTCTGAGAGGAATCCTCCAGATTCGCTAGCCAAACACCATCAGTAAAAGCAACTTGTTGGAGTAAACACACCAACGGAATGCTGGAGTTTAGAAGGAGACAATGGGGTGGATTGGTCACACACCGGAAATTAGCATCAACTATCACCAGGCAAGCCCTAACATGGAACCCACAAGGAAAGAGAAAAGGATGACGACCAAGAAATACGTGGAGACGGGATCTTCTGACATACACAAAGGGGACAGGTTACAGCTAGAGGGAGCTTTAAAAAGCCCAGGACAGAAGAATTTGGAAGATTGTTGCCAACCACCTATGTCCCAAGAGGGGCGAAGGGTGAAAGAATTCCAACCATTCAAGTGGCTTCCTGCATCGTGTTGAACGTCTGGGTTCTGCTGTGGCTGTAGCATCGTCTCATTCGGCGCAAGTAGTTGGGCGGCTTTCGGCTCTGTATGAAACGTATCCCAGAACTCAGGAAAGATCACCATCTGTGGAGGCATCACCAATTATGTCAACTATTGACTCGACAATTTTCCCTTTCCTTGTAGTTGTTCGATGGTGCCCGGTACCCAGCTTTCCGTGTTGTCTTGGAACCGTAGAGCGTACACGAGTTAACCAGTTTAAAAAATACGAAACTTCCAGTGCCGATAGTGTATCGTTTTCTGTGTGGTTTCAAAATATGTTTCCTTCAGCATCTCTTTCGTCCTGTCGAAAGCTACTTGTGCTTTTTTCCACTACCACTCGTCGTTAGATTGGGCAAGAAACGACCGAAGTGGTTGTTCACCTCAAGATAGGATCCTAATTCAGTGATGCTGGTCGATACCGGAATCTTGGGGATTGATGAGTGTCGTACCGGAAATGTTGATTCCCTCTGCGTCTATCAGGTGACCTATGTATTCTACTTTCTCACTCAAGAAACTGCATTTTGATGCTTTCAGATGGAAGCCGACTTCAGCAAGGCGTTCGAGCACTTGCTCAAGGATCTGTAAATGTTCGTCTTCAATTGGTCCCACCACCAAGATATCGTCTAGGTACACTATTGCGTTTGGTATGCCCTTTAAGAGAGAGTCCATGACGCATTGGAAATTCTTTGCTGCTGGTGACACACCGCACGACAGTCGCTTGTACGAGAAGAGGTATTGGAGAGTGTTGATAGTACCGAATTTGGGATTATCCGGGTGCAGCTCAATTTGCTCATAGCCGCGACGCATATCTTTTGTGTATGTGGTACCTTTCCCCAGTTTGGCATACAGGTCTTCCATTCCGGGAATGGGATATCCGTCAAAAGTTGTTATTTGGTTTACAGCTCTATGATATCATCTATCCAGTTCTTTGTTCACTATATATCTCATGACATATGGCAGAGATGGTTATTTATTGTATTTGGGAACAGCAGAGTCACTGACATAGATCTTGGCCACATCTACCTTGAGAGGCCGACGAGAGTCCTCAAACACCACGGGTCCAGTCCGAGTCTGCCTAACCAATTCCTACCCAACAAACTTAGTGCGTCGCCTGGAATAACCATCGGTGGCAAATCATGTTGGACGCCATTTCTTGCTCTTACGTTTACAGTGATGATTCCTCATATTTTCATATACTGGCCACTTTATGTCCAAAGTCTGTCTTTGGTGCTTTCGATATTCGGACGTGTAATGTTTCGTCGGTGTTCCTGAACCTTTTCTCACTGATGATTGGTAGAGTGGTACTACCTGTGTGCACCTCCATCAGTAATGCCTTTCCGTCTACTTCTATGTGAGTCGTGATCGGGTCATGACGTGGCAATGTTACCCTGAACATGTTATATGTCTTTCCAGGCTTTCCATATGTAATATTCTGCTTAGGTGCTGTCAGCTGATGAGTGGGGTTTCCTTTCCCCTTTTCCGCTTTCTGTTTTGCAAAACAGTTACTCATGATATGCTCTTCTTTGTGGCAGTAGCGGTATTGGGCATACTCTTTCGCTGAATATTTACGTTTTACCGCATCTGAAACATGTTTTTTTTTCTTCTGTTATTAGCAAGTGGTTTCTTATCCCGCTTCTTCGTTGTTTGCTTGTGCGTGGTCACGTTGTGTACAACACTTGGGGTATTGTCATGCGCAGGCGACTTCAACTGTGCGGTATTGGCAGCAGCTGATTCTATTGTCAGGGCTAATTGTAGAGCTTTTTAATTTGGAATTAAGGTCATTTTGACCCAACAACCGTCGTTGGATAACTGGATCAGTCACCCCGCAAATTAACCGGTCCCTTAGATTTTCTTCAAGCATCAACTCGGCACTGAATTAGCCGCGCACCAGCCTTTGTTTGACCAAAATGACAACTTCTTGGCCAACTATTTCAGTTCCACCAATTTATTGAACCTTCTTCCTGTAGTTCAAGTAGAAATTATAACGTTGAAGGATCATATTTGGTTTCGGTTGGAAATGCGACTATAATAATTTACACAGTTCACCGAACGATAAATCAGCCAACCTCTTCGGCGATATCAAGCTGCGTAATAGCGTATATGTTTCTTCACCTACTGAAATAACAAGAATTCCGGGGCATTTTCCTATTGCGATGTCCACAGTGTCATTGCCTTCAAATAAAATCCAAGTCTCTCCTCGTATGAAGAAGACCAATCCTTTCCTATTAATTCAGGCATGTTGCCGTGCCGTGATTACTGCAGTTATATAGATGTAGTAGTCGTTAGTGTCTGGCCGTTTTCAAAGTTGGTCACTGTTCGATCGACGTGGTTTCGAAATTTCCTCTTGTAAATCAGCAATATCCTGCAATTGGGTTTCAGTAAAGTGTCGTTTTCCCCGCCAATATCGTAATATGTGATGTTTGCGAACATTGACCAAGATTTATTAAAAAAGGGGCATGTTCATAGTCTCACAGAAGACAGCAACGCGGAACTAAAAAACCCGAAAACCAGGAGCGTCAATTATTCCAAGCATACCATTAACATGGGGATAGTCGATTGTCCGATATACCTCAATTGGTATGAATTATTTTGCATCTAGATCTAACTATTTAAGGTTTATATTTAAAAACGGCTGTTAAAATTGGATTGGACCCACTCTGCTGCATCTGAAGCTCCGGCACTTTCTTCTTTGCGCATGAACAATACGAGCAAACTTGAGGTAATCAGCTCTGGTACATTGCCGAATAATGTCGTGTAGCTTACTTGGGGGATTATACCAACAACTCTACACGAGTTAAATAATGTGGGATCGTGTTTAATAACTTAAGTATAAAATGCAAAGATATTATAATATATCCAACTAGACCCATTACATGATGACGTCAAAAACCAAAACAAACCAAGCGCGCTTTGCATTGTGGGATTTATAGGGGTCCGCTGAACGATAATACCGTGATAACCCCGCCATTTTAACCTTAAACGTCTGTTATAATCATGCCAAAAACTAACTCCTGGGTTTCACTTGTTGATTACATCCAGTAGTAATTTGCGGTGGTTCAAAAGAAACCTATGCATTAGAACATTTTGCTACCATCGATGTTGACCTCATCTTCATTCAAAAGACCATCTAGTTACATCACTTGACATATACTATGTGGTATTTGATCGCAATCAAACCACTTGATTTGATAAGACCCGTCGATCAGAATCCAGCCATGCCCTTCTGGTCGTTATACTGTGGGGTTGCTGAGAGTTGCATTCTTCCAGATATATGTCATATATAGTTCGCTCGTAGAATCTGATTCTTCAGAACAGCCTTACACGGTGGTATACTACAATGATTAAAACCTTTGATTTTCTCCAATGGGTAGTCGTTTCCCTTAGGTGCATAATGCTGTTGGAAATAGGCATATCGTACGTCATCCACATTGTTCATATGAGCTTTCCCATTCATCCCACAAACAAACATTTCCAACCCAGCGAACACTTCATTTGAGAGATCAGTGGTGGTGCCCAAAGAAGTGGTGAATACTTCGACATTGGCACCCTTGTTCATCAACTTGCATGGCTTAAGTTTGCCTTTGTTAATGAATGCCGACGTGAAGTTCTTGAAGAAATATCACCATTCTGGAGGATGTGGCGTATACCTAGATGACTGTTTTCCATATTCACCAAATTCAGATAGAATCTGACCATCCATCTCGCGTAATTTGGTCGATACCCTGCAAAGACGATTGGACACATATCACCAAGGTATGTACATTCTATATATTCAGAATATGCTCTCATCAAGCTGAGATAGTCTTCATTGGACTCTACAGCTTGCAAGAACTTTGGAGTTGGCTTGTTACCAGCTTCCAGGATCATGGATTGAAGACGTTCTGATAAGGGTTCTGTATCTTCAAGAAATCGGCGGAAGTGAAGAATGTGGAAAACTATATCTTGCATATGTTAGTGTAAAAAATATTCAATTACTAAAAATGTGCATATAAGAATGTTGAACATTACATGACATTAGCAGCATTGTTAGATTATGACACATGACACATATTTATTTTAATAGCACAAACAAGTTGAATATCATCTGCCTGGCTGGCCTGGCAATTGCTAAGTCAGTGTAGGACAACTGCATATGGATCACCACATTCATTAGCTACTCTTTGTGACACGCGGAGTGTCTCGGCAACAATATCGAGTCTGTTGGGGGGGGGGCCTTAGATTGTCCATATAGGATATCCTTTGAGTAGGCAATATATCTTCCACCAGCAATGAAGTCCAGCCTTTCCACATGGGTGTTTCGCCTAAGGACATGGTCAACCTTACGTGCTTGTGCTCGGGTATCTGCCTAATCTGGTAGCTGCTGTCTGACTGTAGGACCGATATGTTGATAACAAATACCAACTGTATCATGCAGCGTACCACTGCCTGATTGTGTTTCATTGTTCTCATCATAATTATCCCATGCGGTTCCTGTACACAGTTCAGCTCGTTGTTAGATACCATCTGGAGTAGAGTGATTGCGTTCCACTGTGTTTGTGGCAAGGTCATTCTCCAATCGTTGGGCGTGCGGATGATAAACGAGTGTCCGTGTGCAAAATACTTCAACGTGACGTATTGGAAACGTTAATTCATTATCTATCGTTCCGATATGAAACCTCGGGTGGGTGGCTGTCATCTATTTAATTATAGATTATATGGGACTTATAGCAGCTCAGTGTGTATGAGTTAAATCTAATCGATGGATTCGCCTAATTTTGGTAAAAAAAATATACTGAGCTACGCGCCGGACAACTATCACAGTTCCTTGGTTATCATACATTTCCAGTATATCAACTGAACCAGTAGCTAGATGTCACTGATTATGATGATGCCTAATTTGTAAATATTGGCAAAGCATAACAGGTTTCCAAGATAATAATATATTGGTCAATATATATATATATATATATATATATATATATATAATGTTATTCTAAATTCAGTTTTAAATAAAAATATTGATTGATTCCAGAGTGCAGATCCTTGTATGCGGACATTGCTGGCGTAGAAATCGTTTTCTCTCCTTCATTGGATGAAGTCTCTTAAAACAATGATATTCTTGTTGATATACCACCCGATTTATTATGTTTAGAAAATAAATTATACCGGCATAGGTGCATACGAAGCAGTGACTCAATCATACATAAGATGTAAATCATAATGATTAATATTGATTAAAATGTGCTTTTCCCTGAACAATATTCTTGTATATTTATTTTTATTCCAAATCCCGCATGTACTCTTCAGGATATCTAGTATTCTTAACCAACATTTAGTGTAACCTGCAAACAAACAAATTTTATTCGGAACCAGGGTCCATGCAGAATTTAGTTTGTTTATCAATAGGTGCCATACACGTAGGGCTACCTAGTCTTATTATAACATATTATTAATTAATATTAGCAAGTAGAATTTAGGTCTAATACTCAGCTCGATATCTTACACTGAGATCAAACCGATTTCAGCCTAAAGGGCCCGCCCATGTTCAAATATATGGGTCACAGAACCGCGAGCATTATTTACTTAGCTCGGTTTTTAGTTGTACTAAAGACATGTATTCGAATTTGCATTTATTTGGCGCCATAATCAAAACAAATACAGACAAATCGAGAGAAAGCCGATAATGGTGTTCTGGAACTGATCTGTAACTATGGGCGCCGCACAACTAGGACTGGGTCGCTCGCAGCGCCGCTTCGCGGAATAGTTCCGGAATACCTCAACATTGATCTTAGATACTATGCAGTTACTTAGTATGTGATTTTTCGACATATTTTTTATTACCGTACTTCACGCATTGGAAGTTGTTTTTATTTGCTCACTCGGTTAAACAGTTTTAGATTTTTTAAAGAAATATTTTATTAGTGTAATTTCAGATGTATCACAATGGCAAACGGTATTACAGATATAATACAAACGCCATTTTCCTTCAGAATTTAGGTGAATAAATTACAAGTTGTGTGCTGTGTGGTAAGCCTAAGCCAGAGCACTACATAATTTAGTGTACCAGATATTTCTCGACATCGCAGTGTGGAAATGTTGAACAGCAATCATGATGCGAGGCACTGTCTAAACGTTTCTCTTGGCCCTGTTTTCCAGAGAAAGTGTGTGTGTGTGTGTGTGTGTGTGTGTGTGTGTGGAGAGAGAGAGAGAGATAATGGTGTGTGGAATAAATAGAGTTAATGTGATCTTAACCATTTGATATGAGCAGTACAAAAGCAGATCTCGGCCTTAGCTAAGTTCTCTCTTTCAAAACTCCGAACTCATGTTGTCTCGAATCTACTTTATTCCTCTACTCAAAACTGTACAGGACTATACACACATCGACTCTCCACTCCGCAACCACCACCCTTCTACTACTCCCAAACAAATCTACAAAAATCCAGATATATATAGGGAATTGTCCCCTCAGCAGCGTCAGCGTTGTTATCCGGCAGACTCCGTATAGTCACCTGGTCCAATCACCGCTGACTTGGCTGAGTCGAGAACAATTCCCCACTAAAACTCCTCCCACACATACAAACCGGTATATAAAAGAGGCATTCTGCCCCCAGCACTGTGCCATAGTGAGCTCCGGTGGCCTAGCGGTTAAGCATCGGCACTTGGTGCCAACGGTCGCAGGTTCGAACCCCGTAAGAGGTCGAAACTTTTCCAGGGATTAATTTCTCGGCTCACTACATCGTGGGTGGCTGACCACGTTAAATGGCGCTGCCGTCTCCACTGAATTATTTAAAATAAAGGGGGACGTTAAAAACCCCATGAGGACGTAAAACACTCTGGCAGTGACCACCCTCATGGATTCGGGTCATCCCGACTCCCCGGAGTGGTGGGGGAGGAGGTTTCTCAACCACTCGAACATAGAGGCTGTGCTGATTAAGCGACAGCCTGGGGATTCTCCCCGAACAACAAAACCAAAGTTATCCGGCAGACTCCGTATAGTCACCTGGTCCAATCACCGCTGACTTGGCTGAGTCGAGAACAATTCCCACTAATCCTACAATACAAACCGGTAAGGCACTAGCCAAGTGAGCTCCGGTGGCCTAGTGGTTAAGCACCCGGCACTTGGTGCCAACGGTCGCAGGTTCGAACCCCGTAAGAGGTCGAAACTTTTCCAGGGATTAATTTCTCGGCTCACTACATCGTGGGTGGCTGACCACGTTAAATGGCGCTGCGTCTCCACTGAATTATTTAAAATAAAGGGGGACGTTAAAAACCCCTGAGGACGTAAAACACTCTGGCAGTGACCACCCTCAGGGTATTTCGGCTCCATCTTTCCGTACTGTTCCCCTGTGAGTGGTGGGGGAGGAGATTTCTCAACCACTCCAACATAGAGGTGTGCTGATTAAGCGACAGCCTGGGATTCTCCCCGAACAACAAAACCAAAACCAAAAAACCAACCCAGCACAATCAGCGTGTTGTCCAGTGGAGACTCACATGTCCCTTGATCCAATCTCCGCTGACTTGGCTGTATCGGAACAAACATTCACTAACAAATCTTTCACACATTCACTAAAAAACATTAATACAACCAAGCCCCGCGGCCCTGACATCCACACCATGCGCCTCCAACAACTGGCCGACCAGAAACCGATAAGTAGCACGATCGGGTGACCACCAACTTCTCTTACACATCAATCACCCGGTGAACTATGATTCCACACCCGTTCACCCCACAAATCGTCGGCCATAAACTTTAAAGCAGCACGAACGGGCGATCACTAATTATTACTAATATTAATCAACTTGACAACCGGCCATGACTTTACAACGGAACTTCGCCAATTGTGCAGAATGACGTCTTCCAAGCAATGTCACACGTTGTTCTCAACCATATACATTGTATAAGGAAAGAAATACGTTCGACTTCCTTAATTGCAATCATACTTGAGGAAACATCAGATGTAATGTCAAAATCATACTTCTACAGTATTGCCAATGCAGAGTGCATGAATGGTTTGTTGGATTTGTTGATCTCAGTGCAGACCGAACCTCTGATGGTCTGTTCAGATATGATGCGAGGTGATTTTTTCATATTCAAGATAAATAGATTGGGCAGATTTATGATTGGGCTAGTGTTATGAGCGTGCATGTAAATGAACTGCACAAGAAAGTGCTTGATGAGTATACCCTCGCACTTTTATCACACTGCTATGTTCATCTGTCAAATTTAGTTCTCCAGAAAGGTTTCTGTAACAATAAGGAGTGGAGAATCTTTTTTAATTTTGAGTGGCCTGGCAGCATTTGTAAATCTTCTAAATGAGTGCATGCTCTACATGCATTTGTTGCCAGCAAATCGCAGGAGTGTACAATTATTCTACAAATTATAGCATTTTATTTGGGTATAACGGTTACACAGTTGTTTCATATTTCCTGTGGCTTTAAATGTTTATCAGTTTCCAAGATTAAATTATTACGTTTTGGTCTTGTAGTTTAAACAGATCGATAAATGGAACAGAATTAACAATTAGTATATATCGCAAATGTTAGGGTCATATTTTCTACTCGAAAAAAGTTATTATTTTAACGGCCGTTCTTTTACTTACCATGATATTTTCTATCTCAAGCTCCGTGGACTGTGCGTGCCCCATTCATTGAAGCCTGTCATCTCCCAGGAATAGGTATAGATAATCATCTGGATTACCCAGTAAAAAGAAAGATTACATTTGTCCACGGGTGTATTTTATATTCAGTTTCTGATGCCATTCTCCACAGTCATTTATGGTGTTGGTTCTACACTTCCTCCTGACATTTTAGCCATCATTCTGGAACTCCTATATATCAGAATTGCTAAAATTATCCTCAGATAGGTTTTGTTTGTTGTTAATACCAGGTACTTTACCTACAGTGCATCCAGGATCCTCTAACCCTATGGACAAATATCTAAGAAGTCTGTTACATGCATTGTCTGAACAGTTGTGGTTGGAAGATTAATGCCTAACGGTGGAGAATTTGCATATACTAGCATATACCAATTTATTATTGGCATTTAATAGACACTTAAGACTAACAGAGTACTAAAACCATTATGAGAATGCCACTGAAAATTTTACAATTTGTAGTTTAACATACGTTTAGGCATATTATAATTTTAGGCATATCTAATTATTGTTATTATTATTATTGTTGTATAAGAGTTTTTTTTGCATTGCCCCCGGTTACCTGAAGCCCTTTACAACATTGGTTTTCATTACCACTTTTTATGGACACAATGGAAGCCCACAAATCTTCGAATTCGTGTTCTATGTAATTCCTAAGTTCTTGCAATATATCATCTATCTTATAGATGACTTCAGAATGCTTTGATTTAAAGTAGGTCAAGTCGATGCGCGCATATTCCGTGGCAGAAAGACAGAGGCGCAGCTATTGTTTTCATTTATAATGAAGAGACATTCCGATGTCAAGATTTAGTAATTAACAACAATGCTTCATTTAAAGTAGGTTGCACAAATAGATCAACAAAGGAAAGTGCATTGTCGTTTTATAGCATACCTAGAAAAAGAATAATTTTGAGGAAAACAGACGTGCTTTGTGGAAAAAATGCCATCTGACGAGTAGACTGGGGCAAGCCGGAATGGACTTTGACAGAATTTTTCGGCAAACTATTTACATTGATCACTTTGTTTCTAGTTTGTTTTACATTTAAATTTAAATGCATTTTGAGCGGTAAAGTGTATAATTTTATACAAAAATATTAATTACGCTTCTAGTTGCCACACACACTGACGCTAGTCTGGTGACTAGACTAGAGCCTAACATTACATGGATCCATGACTTATGAGTAAATCTGTCTTCTATAATACTATATGGTGTCTGTTGATCAAATAATGAATGATGAGCAAACTAGGCCCCTATTATTTGGTAAACTACATTAAAATGTGTATAATTTATTTTATAGGTAAATGGTCTGCATTGCTGAATTATGTGGACTTTGTTTCCTCTATTTTCAAACATCATCACCAGTTCATGGAGTTAAAAGCAAGCTAGCTGAGAAAATAGAAGCTGTGTATAATACAAGGTAAATCTAATGTCAGTCAAAGTACTGCTATTTGATATAGACCCAAGAGAGGAAGATGAGCTCCTTCGATAGTACCAAAGCAAATTGCTGAGCCGGAGGTTTATTGACTTAGAACAGAAAATGACATGCTAACAAGGAAGTCAAACGTTTTCGGGTTTTAGGTCATCAAGGACAATAATGATAGTATACATTTCTATACAGGGCTATTAAATTTATTTGTTAATGTGGGTGGTAGGTACAGTGAGAGATACATTTAAGGTATGTCATGCATGTCTCTGTAGAAGACCATGTACTGCTTGTTTTTGTGAAGCTAGACTTGGTCTTTTACAGGAAGACTTTGCTCATAGATTTGGTCTTGAATTAACTATTGTATCTAATGTTTATAGATTATGGCTACCTGTCTTGTCCAAATATACGAGGGCTCTGATTGTATGGCCAGATAGAAATTGCATAAGAAAGCATATGTCTGTATGTTTCAGAAGAAAATATAGAGATTATATTTGTATATTATAGACTGCAGTGAAATCTTTATAGAGAGACCAAATAATTTAACTGCCCGTGCAAATATCTAATAGGCAGAAGTCCAGTTCTATCTGCAGGTTGGGTTGGTCGAGTGTCAGATAATGTATTAAAGATTCCATGTTTAACAAAAGGGAACTGCATGTAAAAGATATTGATGTATCGAGGCAACTATCCAATGCACAAATACATGTACCGTATATACTCGCGTATAAGTCGATTTTTTCGGTAGTGAAAAGGGAGTTCTCAGAAGCAACTCGACTTATATGCTTGTCATATTTCCTACCAGCTGAAAGAAAGATGTTTTCGACCATCCTTGACACACAACACTATAGGATTCAACGCAATAAGAGCAAATCGTCACATCGCTGCCTACTAGTCCATTATGATTCAATAAATAAGAACTAATTTTCACCAAACTGTTATTTGGATCTCACAAACATATGCCGCGTTTTATGTAATACTACTTGATAGTCACGCGCTGTTACCTACCAGTACCTCCAGATCTGCCGTGAAACAATGAATTCATAACACTTGTTAAATTAACTTACAATCAGGCGTGTTTGTGTGAGGCACAGTTGGAACAAAATCGCCACATCTCTGCCTACTAGCCTTATTCAATAAATTAAGATTCATTTTCACCTAAATGTTATTTGAATCTCACAAACATGCCAGTCTTAACGTAATAATACTAGATAGTCACGCGCTGTTAACTACCGGTACTTCTAGATGATTAGTGATAACATAGGGATCATGTTCACATAGCAAACCTTGCTCGCCACTGGCCGTGAAACAATTAATTAATAACACTTGCCAGTTGAAGTTACAATCAGGCGTGTTTGACGTGACAAGTTTGTTTACTAGTTAAATATAACATCAAAGCGAAATCCGTGTGTGTGTGTGTGTGTCTATCTCTGTGTGTCGCTGCTGATGAAGACATTAATTGATACAGACATTTTTACGATGCACTTGCCGACACCATGAGTTTGAAATGAATTGGGTCAGCTTTTTCGTGAATGACAACAATGATTAGGATTTTGAGGGATTTTAAGCCAATTCTTAACCTCGACTTATACGGTGAGCATATGCCCGAGGAAAGAATTACTAGGTCAAAAATTGACCTCCACTTATCTGCCGGGTCGACTTATACGCGAGTATATACGGTAGAGAGTTACTGGGGGTTTGGAAAAGTTTAGACTATTTAATAGTATTGTATCTATCACAGAAATAGATTTCATGATGCAGTCCTGTCAATTTGAATAAGAGTGTAATTACCAAATGATAATTATTGTTTGTATTGTAAAATGATGTGCAGGGTTAGACTGAACCAAGCCTGGTCAGTTCACTAATCTATATGTAATAAATAAATATTTCGAAACAACACATGTTGACTCTTTTTGTTCTCTAGCCTCTACATACATCAGTGCTAGTCGCAGCCATATCCCAGTTCATAACAATAAATAACTAAATTAGAATTATAACAGTACAAAGTGAACAGTGAGCAAAGTATTTATGTTATATCTATATGTATTCTAAGTATTATACGCAATAAGATCTAATTCAAATTTCATACATATAATGATATATATGTCGGGGGATAAATATCATCTACAGTGCTACATAGTGTAAAGTATATGTATAATTTGGACTGTACATGATAGTACATGTACACAATTAATGTAGCACAGCTTCAAGCTTAGACAGCTATGTTAATATAAAATCACACAAATTATAATTACATACACATGTAATTTCAATTAAGGGTACAGATTACTTGAAGTACAGTAATAATATAAATGATTAGAATACAAAGAATGACATTCAATAATCTGTATCTATTAATTCAATACTTGTTCAAGACTGTTTTTGTGTTTGTCTACATTTGGGGAGGGGGGGTCACATGTGATATTCACATAAGGATAATAATATAATTCAACTTTACAGTCATACTTAGAACAAGATATCATGGGCTCAAACACTGGATGTTGACACATGCATAATATATCTCTCTTCATCTGTAATCATGTCATGCCGCCTACTTACAATTTCTGGTAAAATGACGGTAAATTTAGCATAGAATATCTCTTAGATACCATGTAAGAATGTATCATCATAATCAATAGTACATAAAATATACATGCCATTCCGAGCATTGGAATACATTTTTTTTAAATCACAGGAATTTTCTTCACACACAAATATTTGATAATGATCATACAGATAGTGGTCTCTGCTGCCTTGCTACGTATGTTGTGAAGACCCTGTAACTGGTCAGCATTCAATCGATATGGATCAGCCATTCAATTAGCACATATATGGTTGGATTGGATTTACATTCTGAGAAACAAACAACCCGGGACATGTTTATCTTGAAACATGTCATAGGCTTCAAGTGACTGGTAAGCTTTCACATTCTCCTTGGTCTTGCTAAGTAATATAAGCTAGTTTCTTGATGTCATATATCCATTCTGTAGCTGGTATCGAGTAAATTGGCATTGTTAGACACAGTTAACTTTCCATTGTAACATTCCAAGTCAATGGCACTCAAACCCTTAATATAATCTGAATTACTTACAAATATTATAATAGATCTACAAAATATAAAAACTAAATTAGTTTATATTTTCCACATAAAGTCTAGATGTACTTGGTAATAACTTATTGAGATGCGATCCTTTGAGTGGTTCTGGATTGTTTACATTTTTCTGTCACAGAGTATGCACATGCATAATATTTACCGGAAGCGGTGTGACGTCACGCCCAAGTCATCTATTGAAACAGTACAGAACATCACACACTGCTTTGTAGCACACTGTATAGATAATCAGCATATAGCCAAATAGTTTGAACAAATTTCAAATGTAGGTCACCTCTATGACTATCAAAATAACTATTTTCAGTTATATAAAACGCACACATAGTTAATATTATTATTGAATGGGGCTTATATACAGAATTCTATGATAGAATTTATTAAACGCAACAGGTATTTGTTTAAATGAACTGTAATTACCCTTTCAATTATTGTTTTAGATAATAATGACAAAAAACGTGAAACTTTAGAATAATTAATTTTACAAGGGTAGACTTTGTGGATCTTGAAAAAAAACATTAGATATAAACAAGATCAACTGCTCAGAAACTATATACACCTTTTCAGCAGCTGTCTAATCTTATAGTTAACAAATTAGTGAAGGGAAAGCCCATTACTATTGTAACTAAATATTCATCATTATTTAAGCTTCATTATATACATATATACAAAATTTTTATAGCACCCTATATAACTTGTAAGAATGTTACTCTAAGACACTTGAATTCATGCTAAAAATGAAATCAGTTTATTGAAGTAATAGGCATAGGAGTGTGAAGAAATCGAGTCTTTAAACGTCCTTTGATTCTTCTGATTATTAACTGATTAGGTTTCTACAGATGCTTGAAAATTAAAAACAAACAAGTTCACCATTGTTGTTTTTTAAATTCATTCAACAGATGGTCACAAAATAGGCCATTTCCTTTGTTCAACTCTTGTCTGAATCAGCCACATGTGCAGAGGTTTCTTTCTGATCAGATGGTTCCACTTTACTTGGTGGTACATTATCCACAGGCACAGATACATTAGTTTCTTTTTGATTAGCTTTTTCTACTTTATCAAGCGGCACACCATCCACATTCATAGACATCCCAATTTTGTTCTGATCAGCTGGTTCCACTTTGTCAGATGGAACACCATTTGGATTCATGGATGTATCACTTTCTCTCTTATCAGCTGGGCCCGGGCTACCCTTTTTTTTTTCAAAGGGAAAAGGTTTAACCCAAACAACCCTGGCCCAGGGTTTTGGGTTTTTTTTTGGAATTTTTTTTATCCCGGTTTTTCCCTTTTTTCAGGGATTTTAAAGGCTGGGTTTTTTTTGGGCCCTTTTTAAACACCCAAAAAGGGTTTTTTCCATCCCTTCCATAAATCGCAGATGCAGAGGTTTCTTTCTGATCAGATGGTTCCACTTTACTTGGTGGTACATTATCCACAGGCACAGATACATTAGTTTCTTTTTGATTAGCTTTTTCTACTTTATCAAGCGGCACACCATCCACATTCATAGACATCCCAATTTTGTTCTGATCAGCTGGTTCCACTTTGTCAGATGGAAAACCATTTGGATTCATGGATGTATCACTTTCTCTCTTATCAGCTGGCGCTACCTTATCAGATGGTACATCACCTGCAGTTGTAGATATATCGGTTTCTTTCAGATTAGCTGGTTTTGCTTTATCACATGGTACATCATCCACACTCGCAGATGCAGAGGTTTCTTTCTGATCAGATGGTTCCACTTTACTTGGTGGTACATTATCCACAGGCACAGATACATTAGTTTCTTTTTGATTAGCAGGTTCCACATTTTCTGGATGACTCAGTTTATAGAGGTTAACACCCATCTCCTCTTTAATCTTTCACGATATTCTAGGTTCTGTACATGTGAAATACAAGTGTATGAGTTAATAGGAATCAAAAGCATAGTTAGGGCAATGTGCAAAATTCAGAATTAAAACTATTTTGTAATTAACTAAATCTGTACAGAATTAAGATCTTACATTTTCTAGACACACAGAATTACCCCAGTATATTCTTATATGTGATAGATATGTGTGAGACATTTTTGATAAAATTAAAGCAACATTGTGAGAAACATTAAAAATGCAATTAGTAGTAATATTTAATATCATTACATGATGATGATGATCATAAGGGCAGCATAGATCCTGAAAATGCATCTAATAGTTTTGAACTGATTATTTAGATCTTGGTAGAAATTACAAATGCATCATAAATGGTAGTAGTATCAATGAATTAATATAGTTGATCAAGTAGTTACTGAGAATTAATAAATGTTGTAGGTAATACATGTGTAGCACCCCTGCTATAAAATCCTGTTTATTATTTTCTTTTGGGGACTATAGTAGATACAAAATTGGTGATTAATATAAACTACTAACAACGAGGAATTGCATTCTACTGAAAGAGCTAGACTAATGTAACCGTTGTGTCAGAACTAACTGAGTTGGCTGAATGAATCAAACTAAATTTACATTTAATATTTTTGAAATCTTGTCTCATGATTAAATCACAATAGACAAAACACTGACAGTTTAATAAACAACCATCTTTATTAATTAAAAACATTAGAAATCTAATCAAATGAAGATTTATTCAATCTTTTCCTACCAAATATCCAGCATTATTGAATATAGATATTAAAAAAAGGTTATGCAGCTGATATGAATAATTACAGAAATAGTGAATAAACTTACCTTGTAATTACATTCTGGAATCTCCTTGAAGCCATACATTGCTCCAAACAGTGCTCCAGCAATAGTCCCAGTACTGTCATTGTCACCTCCATGTAAAATCCCTCTTTTGCACAGTTCAACCCATGAGTCTCCAGCTCCAAGCACGGCATCATACCTGACAGTATAAACACTGTTATTCAGAAATCATGAAATTGGAATACACAAATGCCAGACATGTAATCTTTGTATGCATACCATTAATCTTCATCAACAGAACCCCAGTTGCCAAAGAAATATGAACCACCCAGCCTCTCAAAACGAGAATCATTTGTGTATGCCAGACAACTATATTTACAGCTGATGGAATTGAGGAATGTTTACGTAGTTGCATTTGAACCCAGAGTTCAGTGTAAGTATCACTTGCTGATCATATGATTCATTATCACAAACTGTACAATGTAAGCACCATGCTCCACTCAGCATGTAACAAAACTAATTTTAATAAAATTAGCCTATAGCAACAATGCATGAATCAGATATGCATACCATAAATTCTGATGGTTTGTGGATCATCTTAGCTTAGTATCAATGAGTAAGGGCTAAAAGGTAGTTGCAATTTTTGGGTTATACTTGAAAACATACCGTAGGTCCCGGCCATTAAGCCGACCCGGACATTAAGCCAAGGACGATTTTTAGGCCTAAAACATCATGATTTATGTTGTTACTGTCCATTAAGCCAACCTAAAAATCTGAACTTTAGCCTGTAGTATTTCCAGCCCAGGTGACGTTTTGAACACAGAAAATAATTTAGTTTTCATAATTCGTTATTCCTAGCAATGTGTTTTGTATACTGTCAATAGTTCAAGGCAAATTATAACCATCGTTTACGCAAACTGTTAGCGCATACGTAGGACCTCAAACTTAAATTAATGGCGTTAGTAAACATTCAATGAGCCGTATATGAGGTCAATGACTTTGAAGTAATTAAACATACTGTCAATTACTACTGAGCCTTTGATGGTACGTTTTGGTCACTAATGCGGCAATAACCAAAACAGTGTAATTGTAAATTACTGGTATTTGAGGTCAGTTAGTAACTGTAACTCTCTATTGAAAATAAATTAATTAATCAGTAATTATCCTGTTATTAATATAAATATGCCAATACAAAATATGTATATGGGGGCACCCTAATGTCTATGCTGCCAAATGAATGAGATACGACGCTCTTGGGTACGGGATGTCTTGGGTACGAGTTGTCTTGTTACAGTCGCTGCCTTCGTGAAATGCGCTACTGAGTCAAACAACGTTTATCCATAATTACAAAAATTAGATGATTCTACATATAAATATTGATTTTCATTATAAAGCCATGTATAATTATTATCAATTTGTTTCACTTCTATTTTCACTCCATGACTTTAAATCAAAATAACAATTGATGTTTGTTTGCATCTAGATCTAGACTAGGACCTAGGTCACTAGTGTCTAGACGGCTGCTAACACACTGAAAACTTTTCTTTCAATGATTAGATTTCTTGACACTGAAATAGCACCAGCCATTAAGCTGATGTTAAAATGTTGACACAAAGTCTCGGCTTAATAGCCAGGACCTACGGTATATCATTTGATAAGGTGACAGTTTGCAGAATAAGGTTGTCTTGTATCTGTTGCAGTATGTGTGCCAACTGACACTCTTTAGTTTGAGGTCCACTAATTTTTTGCATTCCCACTGTTAGCCTCAGTCATAATATTACAACCTGGTTGGACTGTGACTTTACTGGTGACTGTTTTTCTGTAAATGGTAGCTAGAAAGAGTAGTCTCCCAGCAAACTGCTGATGGCTGTGGACTGTGCAAGTTCATACTGCGAGGGGGTTGGAATGGGGTTAAAAATGCAGAATTCTTAGAACAGTAGAGCTGGATTTGGACTATAAACCTATGAATAATGATAAAAATAAAATCATGTTATGATATCTACTTACGCAATCATTGGAGCATCATGTCCACTGGCTCCACCCCAGCCATCATAACTGAGAGATTGATAGAAACTGTCACGTTCCTCAACATCATACTGATCTGGAAACTTCAGCTCAAATGGCGGCTCCTTGAGTCCTCTTTCCTCCAAATACTCTTTCCACTTGGTTTCAAAGAATGACCTAAAATAAAGTTCAGTTTTAAACCATTATGGCTATTTTTTCTCTTACATAAACACAATGAATATCCTTTATGCTGTGTTTGTATTTAGATTTTGGGACTATCCTTACCAAGCCTTTTTGTTATTCTCTACATATCTGCCTTGTGACTTGATGTGCTGCAAAGCTTTAGGCAATGTTGAAAACAGACCAGCTCCCCACTCTATTGGTGGTTTACCTGTTTTAAGAGAAGATAATCTGACATATAGGACATCAATGGATCTTAGTGACATCATCCTGTTATACCCGACTAGCAAATACTTTGTGTGATGGTATACACCAAAGAAAGAATATTTTGCAAATAGGAACTTGTATTTTGGGCAGATGGTTAGGAGTATGAAGAGAAGATGGGTGTATATTAAACACACACACACACACACACACACACACACACACACTTAGTTATGGGAAGAACTGTGTCCAAAATTCTGTTCCATAATACGGCAAAGAATTATGGTCTCAAATACTACTACAGGTCTTTAATTGGATCCACTGACTCTTGTACACTAAACCTTCCTTTAACATTCTACTTCACAATTCAGATCAATACATGTTGCCACTGTTTTTTCAATTAGGTTAACATACCTATTAAAAAAGATGCAATTGTTATCTCAATAAATACCACATTAATTGTAGAATTGAATCACATCAATTTGATAGTGACTAAACAGACAGCAAGATGGCTTCTATTACATCTTTAAATAGCTAAAAAGAATTGAAACAAACGTTCACTCAAACAAAAGGAGATCCGTTAGGTGATGACAGAAATATTCTGTTGATTAACAGATAATATCGTGCCCAGCTTTATTGACCTCAAGAGACAAGTCGACCATGATTTGCAAAAACACAAAGCAAGTTGACACCACTTAAGAGGGTAAACAAAACCAAGTAAGATATGGACAAAATCTTGACATTATATTTCAGTTTGTAAGATACAGCCATATATTGTATACCCAATTGTTCAGATCACTAATATCAACCATCAACAATATCAGTTTACTGTTAAATTAATTTAATCTTGCGCCTATAACTATAATGTGAATTTAACTTGGATGATATCAGAAATGACCACTTCAACATGAAGACTTGCATTCTTAAATTAATCAGTAAAATTAATCTGGCTGTTATGTCTATGAATAATTAATTAATGCCATATAACTGTACTATGACCTGCATAGTCAGTGCCACTTACTTTCATTTAATGTCATTACTATTAGTCATACCTAGTAGTACATATTGCAGACGAGCACCCAAACCTTATAGTGCATTTTATAAACTGTGAATGTAAAAGGACCAGTAGCTTACATTTACTGGACACCAGACCAAATATTATGAACTGATGTTATCAAATTCTTTGCCTAACAAATCCAACAGATCTTTCAATCAGGGGAAGAAACACATTATAGTCATCTCTATCAAATGCATCTTATAGGTTGATAAAGATCAGTATTCATGAGGAGGGTTAGGTACGAATACAATGTACTCATCAGACTTGGCTCAATTACTTTGAAATGTAATATATTACTATTACTTCTGAATATTGCTATTACTATTACTATTACACTTGATATTGAATGTAATATATTACTATTACTATTACATTTCTTACTATTACTATTATATTTTTGCTTATGCTATTATTATTATTATTAGTAGTAGTAGTATTGGTAATGATAGTGCTGGTAGTTTTATATGTTACTGGGTCACTCTCATCATAAAATAATACAAAACAAAACTTCATTTACATATTAAACCAACACTGTTCAGTTGACCTTACCTAGTTACACTTAACAACTAGTAAATTCTCAATAGGTGAAGAATTTCCATATATACCTGCCATAGCTGAATGAGCATGATTAGCAAGATGGTGTATACAACAATACCAGGTAATACACCAATTGCCCCTTGCATAGTGAAGTTGGAACTAGTCTTGGCTGAGCCTGATATGCTTGAACCACAATGCTTACATTTGGCTTTGTAGTTGACGTCGGTATTAGTAGGTATCTCAAAATGACTCAGACGTGATACTTTAGCCATTGTGAGTTATACCTTTTTATGTGGATGTCTATATTATTGATAATATCCTAGATACAGCATAAAATATATTAAAAATCAGATTATGTGTATATCAGATGAAATGCAGTGATAGCAGCTGTAAGATATGGTGTGAACCTGTAAACTTGGGAGCTTATATATAAACAGCGGCACAAGTAATGCCAACATTCACTAATCAGGGATGCCAGATATAGATTCTTAATTGTGGGAGAATTAGGAGCTCATGGTAATCAACTTGGATTCGGTTAATTACATAGTGCTTAGTCTGTATCAAATGGAGTTGCTTCTCAGTTATAGAATTAGTAATGAACAATATTATAAATGACAATTTGATTGAGCAGCCAATCAGGTGACAGTGAGATTTGTGACATATCTGGCAAAAAGTATTGTGTGTCTGACAAAATGTAATAGCAAAGTAATAGTGGATTACTATTACTTTATCAACAATTACAATTACAATTACTTTCAAAATGAGATTCACCATTACTATTACTATTACTGTGAAAAATGTAATCACTACTATTACTATTACAATTACCCCAGGTCTGGTACTCTTGTACCTGTAATCACTGTATTCAAGTACATTTTTGAAGTACATGGATGTACTCAGGCAGTAAGTCATATTGCCCCCTTTGAAACAAAGGTCTACATTTTCTATTCAAATAAATAATGTACAGAAATTAAGTTAACAAAATTATAAACATTTACTGATGGATTGGTTTATAAAAGAATCATGTGTCCCTGAACCAGGCCTGGCTACCAGATTGATTTTCCGGATTCTTGATGAAACAGCACACACCTTCATGTTCCAAGCAGCCTGGTTAACCAGCAGTTAACTGTATTAGTATTAACATAAATAAACTCCTATTTCACAGAATAAAATATAACAAAAAAATTGCAAACTAAATTTAAGATCTGACAGTCAATAGATTTTCAGATTTTCTTACCCTGTATAGCATATGATACAAAGAGGGCAGATGCCAAAGATCCAAGATATCCAGTGGGATGGTGATGCGTCATACGGCCAGCTTCTATAGCATAGGATATGAGATCATCAAGATCATCCTCACTGTGATTTAAATAGATAACAAGGTCAATAGCAGATAAAAAGATACAAATACTCATATTGAGAAAGAAATAATACGACACTAAACATATATTAATATGAACAATTTAGTGGTTTAACATTACTCTGCTGGTGAAGAGGTTACTGAAAAACATCATACCTGGGATAGCGAAGTCCAATACACATTGATCGCATAGCAGCTCCACAGCCACCTCCTCTATAACCAGTATGTATGTAAACATAATTAAATCAATCAAATGAAAATATGCATATCCAATAAAAAATTAATAAATAAAACAAGTGAACGTTTAAACAATTTATATTCAATGTCAATGAAATAACTAATACACTGAATTAATCAACCACGTAAAGAAATAATGACATATCTACCACAATGTTATCAACCGTTAATTGACACAAGAACGGGAAGCAAATTAAATGAAGAAAACAAATCAACTGTTTAAGTCCTACCGTTTATCAAACTCTAATTGATAACCTTGAGGCTGACCAGGTCTCAAAGATCTGCAGGAACTAGAAGATGTTATCCCTGGAATATTATATTAATATTATTGAAACAATTATGACAATGCCAGTGGTGAAATTTATACTTTTTGCTTTAAACCCGTTGTTTTAAGTGAAAAATTAAAAGTTCCTTTCTTGATTAGAACATGCATTTTGTATTTGTTAGCATGAAGAATTTTGTAACACATGATTATGTCCTGAAAGATTAAGTCAAAGGACTTTTTTCTGGTTTTATTTAGATATAATACATGAATATATCAATGGTAATATACATAAACAAGGAGTGTGTAAATTAAGGTTATAGATACACACTAAATTTATAGTAATTATAATTCATAGTACTTCATCATATGTATAATACAAATCAAGAAACTTCCTTAAGTTTTCAAAACACTGCTTAATATATTATACAAAATACAATTTAAAAAAATATTCTTGTAACAGTGTAATAAACACAAAATATTCAACAAAATAACATTCAATGATTGATGAAGAAATAGCACATGTAAACAATATTTAGTGATAAATTAAGTTCTATTAACAAACTTATTTTTATGTGTCACCAGAAAATTCTGATAAACTGGTAAACATTAACCATGTGATTTTGTCGTTTTTATTACTGTACTAGTTCAATTTCATGATGTTTTGAATACTGAACTACCCCAGTCACACCATTATTTATGTTGTCTATTTACTCTATATGTAATATATATAAAGAGATATCAAATAAGTAACAGATTATGGGTAGAATGAATTCTGTATAAAAAACATGATGGTTTACTAACCACACTTGTGAGGAATCCTCATTGAGGATATAAAACAGTGAGATGGTAGGCACCATCCAGCAAATAAGCTGTCTAATTGAGATATTGGAATAATTGATGAGGGTCATGTATCTATACAATGGCATGACATTACATGCAGAGCCACCCATTTAGAGAAAAGAACTGCTCACATAATACAGCATATGGCTTACCTATATTGGAAACATAACTGTGAGTGACACTCAGAAAGGCATACAGCATCAAACGGCTGTTGGTGATAAAATAATCTACTTATGTATTTAAAGCTGAATTGGCTAAGTATACAAAAATTTGAATTGCCTCATTCTTTTTATTTAGCAATAATGTAACAAAGAGTAAAGTTTTTGTTCTTTTCCCACAGAAAGCCATAAATAATAATTTTGATAACATTGGATGAAACTATCGGTACTTGACTTATCCCAATATCAAACCATTACTGTTCAGTGATACCAGCAGAGCCACCACTTAAGATGAAAATATGAAGATGAATGTTGTCTCATTTAGTCCATGTGCCACCTGGTGGCACATGAAAGAACAAGGAAAGAACAAGGTGAAAATCGAAATTTCCATACAGAATATGCGATTGAAAATGAATCCCACATAAACATGTACCAGTAATGCATAAACACTGGAAACATATATGCTATTTAACAAAGCATACTTTGATCAATTACTAAAAAAAATACAGCTAATGGGCTAAATGTTCAGTGACAAATTATATGACAGTTTATGCGACTCTCTATTGAAAACAGAAATTAAGGTTGGTAACTTTGTATGCCTGTATGACATAAATGATTCAGCAGTCGAATTCTCAAATATTTTATGAAATAATATTTTTAAACTGATCTACGTCCACCTTTAACATTTTGTTTAATAACTGTTTCTATTTTAATAATTACAGTTAATCAGGAAGGTACATATTGGAATATAAAAATAGGTACATAGCAATACAAAAGCCTATACCTACTGAAGAATTACCTCCCCCCTCCTATCAACTACATTTTGAGAAGGGCAACCATCATTTTGGTTATCCTTTAACTACTAACCCTGATATATATATATATATATATATATATATATATATATGTGTGTATGTAGAGAGAGAGAGAGAGAGAGAGAGAGAGAGCTGATAATAACAGATTCACACTAGCCATACAAGACAAGGCATTCAGATTAACCCCTGGCTAATAAATCCATAATAATACCTATTATAGGTACTATATCAATAATATGGGTAACCTAAGTCAATAGTACATATCCCTTGAGTACTTAAAACTAGATTTGATACTGTAATATGTTTAAAATAACAATTTAATCAAATGGTACATTCTTACGAAACCACCTAGCATTAAACTCTACATTTACACAAGACACTAATTAGTGCAAAATAAAATTAGCCATGAATAAATTGCAACAACTCCATCAACAATATCTTCAACATTCTGATATAGATAAACTGAATTTTTAACAACCAGAATTAAATTAATAAAATGAAGAGATAGCCTTCTAAACCTGACAAAACTCGTTTTTTAGCTGAATTAAATCCCAACCATCTCTCTCTCTCTCTCTCTCTCTCTTTATATATATATATATATATATATATATATATGCATATGTAAGAGACTAAATTACCTGGGGCTCTTCCATGCATGTCATTCATACATTCCTGATAATAATGTGCTGTTTTATCATATAATGATTCCTTATCAGCATCTTGACCATGTTCAACCAAAGCTGTATAAACATGAAAAGTGATATATATTTTACTAACATGTATGTCAGATGAATATATAACATTTTGCTGTTCACATTATACATTTTATCATGATTTAGATTTACATAGAGAGAGGAAAGTATATGATCATAGTTTTCCAGGTCACAAAATATTTTTAAAGGTGGTAAACAAAATAACTTAATATGAACTTTCAATGTCAACATATCTCCAAATATAATACTATCATTGTAAAAGAGTAAAAGTATGTTCTCTGGTCATAATAAATTACCACATTCCATATATATTATTGTAATAATAAAATTATTACAATAAACAACAGATCGATGCTGAGCATCTGAGTCGGGTCAGGAATAAAAATATGTTTGTGGCAGTTGTTTGATTTAAATCATGATTTAAATAACTGAAACAAAATCATGCATTTTGATGTTTTATCATTTTTATCAAGTTTTATTGATTTTTTTGTGACTAATTAGATTTTTTTAATGATTATTGCATTTAGTTTTATTTATTAAATACAAAAAAATATGAATGAAAAGCATTTCAATAGGTTGATGACAATTAAGACATCAAAATGTTCTGTGGCTGACTTTGACTATGAGTTAGCTATAAATATGTGGTAGGAGAAGAAAACCCATAGATTATATAATGGCTAAAGTTAATCATTAAAATTTTGAAACATATTTATGTAGTCTGCTTTTCATATCGCAGGCATAATTAGGCAAATTAGTTTTCCTAGGGGTATGTGCCAATGCCAATGGTCCTATGTTAAATTAAAATCCCCCACCTTTTTAAAAGCTAAGGAGGAGCTCCCCTACATTGGTTAAGTCCTAGAAGCAACACTGTATGTCTATATGTATATAATTAGGTCTACGTTTTGCCTGACTTCATTTAATGTCTTTGAAACAGTACCAAGTGTGTTGTATATTCATTGATTAGAAACTTATGAGATTCAATTATATAGTTCAGATGACATTTAAACATATTAAACCCCATATGTAATGAACAGATTATCAAGCACTTAAATATACTGAGTTTATCTGAACCATAAAGTAGAAATGTTTTACTAAGCAGTTTATCTTGTTACACAGCCAACAGAATCTTAATCCAAATACAGGTACTGATTATCATAGAATGCCAACGCCACACACACACACACACACACAGACAGACAGACACACACACACACACACACACATATATGTATACACACACCATAACTCAATATCATTATATAATAAATCAACTAAATTGAAAATAGATATTAGCATCTTACCATCTCCAGTAGCCAGATGCATAACAGTATCATCACTAACTATCCAATGAGGAACTGAAATTGTAATGTTATTTTTTGTGTGAATAACAATGGCCATGCATGCAACATCTAATTACAAAATAAGATCATCTCATAAGCTGAAAATTAGGCCCTGACTAAAAATGCAAGCCCATATTTGAAATATAACAATTTTCATACAGCCATATAAAACTATAGGGTTAAGCCTAAGGAGTACAAAATAAGATCAGACTCACATTTTATTTCAAGCTTTTCAACTCCACCAAGTGCTTTCATTTCTTCATGAATCATTCTACCCGCAGTACAGAATTCCCATGTTCCACATTTGTAGCCCATTGCATCACCAACTCCAGCTAATACCATGCATGCTATGTATCTCTCTCTGATGTCAGCCATTGTATAATATCTATATCTGGAAATAACCTTATTAATTTACTGAGCAAATTAATATTCAAATTTCAGTTATGCAACATACAAATTTATTCATTTTTTGGAGATACTGGGTGGTACTGAATTAATTGAATCTAATCTGGTCACAGCAATTTTAACCTGTGGCCAATATTATACTTGAATAGATCCATCAACAGGACTATCTTTTAGGAAGGTGCACAGATTATATAAAGACAGTTACTGTGTGTGTATATGATATTTTGAACATGTGCACACACTTGGAATATTAGTTCAATAATACACTGAAGAAATAATATATTTATAATTTCTACTTTAGAGCCAAATAATTAAAACAAACATTTTCTAAGTCACTTTGTAATTATTTACATATTGAATATGCTGGCATTTTGAAACCATTGCAGTTTCACACCATTGATGATGTTACAGGTTTGGTTTTAGTACTACAGAATTTCAATTCTACACAATTTCACCCAATATGTGCGACTTAGTATTTTGTATCTGACTAGAATTCAGATTTTTAAACAAATTCATTTTAATTTCTATTTGATATGTAATAGTTAATGTTTAAAAATTAAAAACAAGTTTAGACAACTCTATTTAACAAACAATCACTTAATATGGTCTCTCTAACTTGTTACATCAAATAGCTTAATCTGTTTTGAAAATTAACTAGAATTCTTCATTTTATTCCAAATATGTTACCTCCAAATTTCACATGTATAATTAACTGAAGGCAGAATTTAATAAACAATAAATGATTTTATACAGTTATTATTAAAAAAATATTTCACTATTTAGTATTAAATATTTTCAACAGAGTTCTAGACACAATTAATTTGATCATCCCAGATTAAATTTGCATTGACTTTCAAAATCTTTCAAATATAGGCATACATAGTTAAAATCAGGGTTGCAAAAAATTCATGATTTTGTTTTAAAAATAAAAACAAATCCGATTTATTTATTTAAATAAGAATTTTTTAAACAACAGTTAAACATTCCCTAAGACACAAAACTAATGAAGACCTTTTTATATTTTATTGATATTTATCAGTTCAAGATGATGATTGGTGTTTTATGGCAACCTTTGTGCACATGGTAGGCTAAATGGGACCTCCAAAGGTAATGAAGCGAAGTCAAGGATGAAACAACCTTCAGATATGCCCACGCCGGAATTCGAACATGGGTGGTAGTGATCTGTGGTCCAACACACTACTGCTAGACCACAGAGGTGACCCTTATCAGTTCAAGAACATTGGTTTAGCAGTTTGTATATGAACACAAGTTTTCCTGTCTTGTCTGTTCCCAGTCTGTTCCTCAGTTTGGAGTGTACTAGACCGAATGTATAAAACAAATGCGTTCCACACCAGCACTAGATGAAACAGCACCAAGCACCTGGCGACAAAGTGTTAACGTGGAATTATCCAAATGGCTTTTCTGTGATTCCCACCAAGTGAGGGGTGACACGGAATTAATTCATTCATTGACAAACATGTATGGCTTAAATGGGCCACTTTGACTGTGGAAATTGATTACCGAAGAAAGGCATGATGCGTAATTCTGACTGCAGAATTTTAAAGCAGCATCAATTTCAGCATGTAACAGGGATCGATAATACTAGCAAGGTAGTGTACATCAGTTAGTGGTTGTTCAGAGCAATGTTGCACTTTCCTTGCGACATTCTGTGATTGTGGTGTCTCCATGTTATGTGACAGTTCTTTCCAGACTTCAACAGCATCACTGACTCTGTAGGGGCACTTTGAACTTTGTCCAAAGTTATGGCAATGGGCTTAATGCGCTTTAGGTAGTCCTCTGCATTTCTTTTTTATGCTAATGTCCCGATCTTTCTTTGATATTTTAGAGTGGATGTAGTCTTAGACTACATTGTTTTGAAATCTAATTGCAGCTCAATTATAAATATATGCAAAATTAATTACCTAGCATAAGTACCAATTTATCTGAACTAAACAAAAAAAATTGTAGTGTAAGTTAATTGATAAATCCCATGTTTCTATTTTGGCAGTAATTTTAATTAATGATTTAAATAAAATAATTTAAATCAAACCACCCTGGTTAAAATAAAGGCAAATCGTGGGAAAGTCAGCAATAAATCATCATTTTGCTATAATGTCATTAATCAGTTAGTTGTAGTAGCTGATGACACCACCACATCACTCTTTTAATCCACCAACTACAACATCAAGATTCACAATTCTCTGGACTTCTCTCCACCGTCCATTAATTGGAGTTGGGCAAACACTTCACTTCAACATCAGCTCCCATATAGTGGTGTAATCGTGGTCACACATTGGAAAAGGATTATATGACCAAAAACTTGACCAAAATATCTCTATACCATTTTATTATCTCTATACCTCCAAAGGTAATGGAGCGAAGCCAAAGATGAAACACCCTTCAGATTTGAACTCAGGTGGTAGTGATCTGTAGTCCAAGCACTACCAACTAGACCACAGAGGCGCCCCCTAGTAGTAACTATCAACATCATAATGCTTAAAAGCAGTAGCTGGCATCAATCAAAGCCATACATTTTAGGATGGATGAATGTTGTTTAACGACACATCGGCACAATTTAGGCCATTCAGTGTCCTCCGTAAATTTTAGGGCTAGCTGTGTTTGCATGGCACTAACTTTGCTGGTTTCAGCCAGCAGCTGCAATAAATGCCTGTAATAACTGTATTTCCAGTATGAATGTACACAGGAGTATGGTTATGATGTTGCCATGTTGCTGCATCCATTAACAGATTTAATTAAATTTGTCACAAAAGTTGGTATAGGTAAGAAATAAGCTGTGAAGAAAATTGAAAAACAAATTATAACTATAGATTTACTTTTAAGTATAAATACAAACCCTAGTCAACAAGTTACAACTTGTTGACATTATGCTTACTCTTGTTCTCCAAAACACTCTTGTCATCATCACACCTCCCTCTCCTATAGACCACAATCCCTGGTGTTGGATGTGAACGTGACCGGGACTGAGCTTGTGGTGGGTGGGACTTGCTGCACATGCACAGTCTAACAGTCAGAGTCACAGGTTGAACTGATGCCACTCCTTTACACAGAATCAATCCTATAGCAAATTTTGATTGATATTAATTGTCCCCAGTTCTGATAATCAGAAGTGCGAAAATTATTTTGACATATAACAGATAATGCCACTGGATGGGAAAAATTAGTGTGCTTCCTCAATTTGACATCGCTGTTGGATTCGAGAGGTAATGTGTGTATTTAATGTCCTGTTTCATTGGAATTTTCACACCATTTCACCTTGCATACCTTGATTATTTTATTGTTGACACATCTACAATTATAAGACAACATATAAAATAAATTATACTGACAACAGTCAAAACAAAACAATGATCGGGATCAGAAACGACCAATTGAGTATTGTTTGAATTAATTTTAATTGTATAAATTTATATGCAGTAGCAATCAGTAACCAGTTATCTTGCTACATTTCCAACAGAAAAAGCTGCAATTTGGACTGATCAGCCATGTTCTTGGTATATTTCTGAATAAACATTCTAAGGCTATAACAACAAGATATGTTTTAAATAAAAATTTTATAAATATTTTTTAGAAATTATAACGTGTAAATCTGTTTTTGGGGAGTAATAACTGACACACACACACACACACACCTTTTGTTTTTTGCTATCCAATCTGTATTTCTATTGTATTGCCTTGTTCTTGGATTGAATATCTTTGGCAAAAGAGACTGAAAATGCATGCCACAAACCATATCCTGTGCCACGTATATGGAATTTAAGCTTAATAGTTTATGCAGGTGGCCGAATTGGTCATGGTGCGACCAATTTCGTAGTGTGGCCGATTTGGACATACACCCCTTTTTTTGTTATTTCAACTGGGAGTGAGTTCCGGTCATTTACAACTCTCTGCCTACCGGTATATAAAGACTGACTGCCTAATTCCAAATCTAGGATGATTTTTTTACTAGCTTCTGGCTGTATCCTCCTTTTCAACATTATATACGTGTTTGCTTTCATTAAAATGATGTATTACGACTGTTGAAATAAATTCATTGAATTGTCCTCTGTCAATACCATTTATGATCTTGTATGTCTGCATCATATCCCCTCTTCTCCTATGGTGTTGCAGTGATCCTAGGGATCTTAGATGCTTATCAAATGAGAGATGCTTCAGCTTTGGTATTAGTTTGGTAGTTTGTCTCTGAATTTTTTCTATCTCTACCCTATCACACCTAAACCCTGGGTGCTAGATTACATTTCCATATTCTAAGTGTGGTCCTACCATACTGGTGAACAGTCTAGGCATGGCAACAGTATATAGACATGTGAACGTGACTCTTATTTAGCCATACAAGCGTGATGCTTTTTCTGCTGCCTTGGAGACATGGGCATGGAATTTTAGTTCCTCGTCAATAAATACACCCACGTCCTTCTCAATTCTGGTGTTACCTAATATCTCAATTTTCCATCTGGTATTTTAATCTCTAATTCGAGCTGCCCAGATGGAGGCTTTTGTACTTGGTTTCACTGAAACCTAGTTGCCACCTTTGTGACCATTTCACCGGGCTGTCTAAGTCTTGTTGCATGACATAGTGATCTTCAATTGTCTGAACTGCACGGAACAGCTTCGTGTCATCAGGAAATATTTTTGCTGTACTGATCACGTCTAGCAGGTTATTTATGAAAATGACAAACAAGATAGGACCTAGGATACTTCCTGCTCATGATGACATCATACCATTTACTACTATTCTCTACCTTCGTCCAGTTAGAAAATATTGGATCCACTCTAATACCTTACCAGTTACACCATATGCCTTCAATTTCCTCAATAACCTTTGGTGAGGGATAGTATCGAAAGCTTTTTTAAAAACCCAAATCAATTATGTTAATGGAGGCCCCACTATTCAGCAACCCAGACCAAAATTCCAGAGTTACCAATAATTGTGTTATGCAGGAGCGTCCCGGGATAAATCCATGCTGCTGGTCACAAAATAGGTTGTGATCCATCATCTGAATCTCTGATCACAGACTCCATCATTTTCTCTATCACTAATGTAAGACTAACCGGACAATAATTTCCTGGAACAGCTTTTGACCCTTTCTTGTGGATTGGTGTGATGTGGGCATTTTTTTGCTATCACTTGGCAGGCGTCCCTCTTCATACGATTTTGTCCAGATGATGCTCAATGGCAGTTTAATGGAGGGAAGTAATCTCGTCCAGCAGACTTGGTCACTTTCAGTTTCTCGAGTTTCTTTTCAATAACATCAGCTGTGAAGCTTATGTTAAACTATCCTTGGACTGATATTTGGGTTCTAAGTCTGGGATATTTTTGCTTTCATATGTGAATACACTCACAAAAAAGGAATTCAGTAAGTCAGCTTTTGTTTTATCATCACCTGTGAGTTTGCCATCTGCCATTTTCAGGTCACCAAGTTTACTTATGTTTTTCATTTTGGACTTACAATACCTCCAAAATGCCTTTGGGTTCTGTTTCACATTTCTCACCAAATTGTACTACACATATTTCTTGTCATCATGATTTGTTTTCATTTGTTGCTCACACATAGCCCCATTTGTTACCCGTTTCTTCCATGCATGCTGCTTCTTTCTATGTTTGGCTGTAAATTCTTTTGTCATCCATATCTGATGTTGTCTGTTCTTTTTTGGGTACTGATTTTGGAATATATTTCTCCATTAGGCCTGCTAGTGCATTTGAAAAGTATATCCACAGTTCCTCTGTAGTCATACCTATAAATTTTGACGTCCAGTCAATGTCCATGAGATTGTCATTTATTACTGCATAAACCCCATTATTGTAGCTGAATCATGGGGTACCCTCCTTCAGCTGAATATCATTTATGACCACATTCAATAGGGGCAAAGGAAAATAGACATACAGTAAAAGTTGGTTATAATGAAATTTAAGGGGACTGGCAATTCATTTCGTTATAATGATACATTGTTTTATCTCAGTTTTCAAATTAGTTACCAACACACGAGTGATAATTGGTGAAAAAAAAACCTGTTTTATTAAGACACGGAGCATATGTATTCCCAGTCTCTGATTAGATGATGAAAACCAACAATTAATTTCATCTTTCATTTCCACATTCTCCTTCATGATTTTACATGAAAAATTCTGTTGCATGTCAGGCAATGACTGAAGATACAAATTTCTTTTCTCAAGGCATCTTTGTTCTTCAACCACATTGACAGTGGGCTACATGGAACACCATATTCTTTAGTAATTTAAGTCTTAGCTTTCATTTTTTTGTCAACTTCGGCAAGAACTTGCAAGAGTTTACGTTGGCTAGCCATTGCGGGTAAAGTCACCAGACTGTTGGAGTGGTTGATAATAGCTCCCCCCACACCACTCACAGGGGAGCAGTATGCACATATGGAGCTGAAATACCCTGAGGGTGGTCACTGCCAGAGTGTATTAGGTCCTCAGGGGGTCTTTAATGTCCCCCTTTACTTTAATACTGATTGTTTTTTGTTGTTCGGGGAGAATCCCCAGGCAGTTGCTTATTCAGCACAGCCTCTATGTTGGAGTGGTTAAGAAACCTCCTCCCCACCACTCACAGTCACATGGGAGCAGTATGGAAAGATGGAGCCGAAATACCCTGAGGGTGGTCACTGCCAGAGTGTTTTATGTCCTCAGGGGGGTCTTTAACATCCCCCTTTATTTTTAATAATTCAGTGGAGACAGCATTTAACGTGGTCAGCCACCCATGATGCTGTGAGTCAAGAAATTAATCTCTGGAAAAGTTTCGAGCTCTTCCTGGGAAGACAAATTCAGTGGCATGATATAATTACATACGATGCCATTCTCAATCATTAAAAGTCAGCAACAATTTATTTTTATGACCAATGGTAGTGGTAGATGAAGAAGCTGAGTCAATAGATAATGATATGATTATATCACTCAGCCAAGATCGGATGATGATAAATACCCGGATGGATATATCAAAGCCAGGGAAAAACAGAGGACAAGACTCTAATTATGGTGTTTCTAAGAGACAACAGATAACCAGGAGTCCTAATCTATAAGAGGCTATTAAGGTCCACCTACTGCTAAACAGTGTAGAAGAAATAGTGAATTGGTACTCAAAGACCCTATTTGGAATACCTACTCTGAGTAGTTTATATTCCAAGTAGGATTGTCATGGAAGAAATATTTCTGAATTAAAAATTAAATGGTAAATGAATTTGTGGATTACATTTTTTTGGTAGCAAACTTCAATTCCAACTGCAAATTTATCAATTCCAATTCCATTTTTTTTAAATAAGCAATTCCGGACTTAGAACTGCCTATCCATTCCAATTCCGGAATTGTATTGACCCTGTCTGCTATTGACATTCATTGTATATACTACTTACAATCAAATCCATGCTTCTATGGAGGAGTTCATAAAACTTGTCGCCTGGAATGAGTGTATTATCTGGTGCAAACTTTTAGAAGACAAAGTTTGTTCATTTCAGTATAATTTAGGTGTTCAACAACGAAAGGAACAAATAGGAATAGCCTAGTTACAGAAAATGACAGCACCTTAGGAAGGATCTACTTCAATCTACTTTATAGACAAATTTGCAGAGAACAATAGGAACATGTTCAGTGATCATACTTAAAGGCTAGTGTGAAGAATGCTACAATCATATAGATTAATATTACTGAATCATGTACAGAAAATGTAAAAGTGATGTGAGTCAAGTATAGATAGCATTACAGCTGAACATTCAAGTGGTCCAGTTAGTCCAAACCGATATCGTATATATGTGGAATACTGAATCTTGCATTCAGTGTGGAATTGTTCCCGACTCATTTACTAAAGGACTGCTTATACCCATTCTGAAGAAGTAGAAGACTCCTTAGAAAAAGTAGGCAGCAGCTCACCTGTGTAAAAACACTGCTGTGCCATTGCTGCGGCATTGCTGGAGGGAGCTATGAATGCGGGGATGGGGGATTGGAAGGGGGGTTTGGTGCATTCTAGGTCTTTTTTGCCAAAACCAAAGTAACCCACCGATTTTCTGCCAATAAAATAGGCAATGAGGGACTGTAAAATAGATGACGTATAGCGTCAGACGCTATTGGAAAGGCTGCAAATATAGACCCATCAACATTTGCCAAACAAGCACACATATTACACAAATGCAGAGAACAGAAGTTCCATGACTTGCAATTTGGGTTTATAGAAAGCAGAAGGACCACTATGGTGGTCGGATTACCACACACTGTTATAGACTAATGTAAACATAATGGATCTCCTGTGTATGCATGTTCTTTGGATGCTGATGAATCATTTAATTCCATTCACCACAGTATATTGATCAAGAAAGCAGTGGATGCGATATCAGAGAATGATGGTGCACTGGTATAGCCATCTGGTAGTATACATCAATGATAAAGTGAGGTAATATATTGAGCAACGTGATCCATATCTACAAATTAAGGAACTAGACATATTGTATCAAGATACCATGGAGGAGTTGTCTCAAATGAATTGTTACATGGCTATTGGATCAACAAAGTCCAATGCTGGCTGCTATGTAGATGATGTAGGTGACTCCTATGCAGTGTCACCATGACAGGACTAAACAAACACTCATAGATACTGCTAACACTTACATCACTAGCAATTGCCTTAAATTCAGCCCATCTAAATCTATGTGTATAACATGTTGAAAAAACTATTTCCAACCCCAAACTTGGACTATTAAGGTTGAAAAAGTGACAGAAAAAGACAGTATAGTATACATTGGTGTTACATTAGCCAACAACACTAAGACACATGTACAGAAATGAATAAAACATCTTCAAGGCCTTTCTATGCACTTGAAGGAGCTGGAATATGTGCATACACTGCCATATGCACCCTGTGCTTACAGACAGACTGCAGTATATATATATATATATATATATCAGTGCAAGGCCATCATGGATGATATCAAAATATCACAATGTACATTTATTAAGTCAGCTGTGTGACTGAAATGTTATTGTCATAATGTACCTTTGGTGTATGCTCTTAAGAACTCGTGCTGTGGACATCACCCGTCTTCAGGAATTAAAAATGTTCAAAATGTTTTCATAAAAGTCAAGCACAGGTTGTTTATATAATAGGCCCTGCATGAGGTTATGGACTATTTGCCCCTGGTTGCATTCACCCTTGGTAGAAAAAGACTATTCACCCTTTATTGTTATTCACCCTTAACAAAATTGACTATTCGCCCTTGTTGTGTTTATATAATATATAGGGTATATATATATATATATATATATATATATATATATATATATGAAATGACAAGTGATGGATCAGTTCACATCACAAAAATGACAAAACCCTTGCTGTCCAGCCATGTGTGGTGCTTGACCAACCATGGTCCAACATCACACCTAACAAGGCCACTGCAGACTATGTCGCCATCCTCCAGCATATGTTGTACAACAGCTGCAGCCTTCACCATCTGTCATAACAGTCATTTTAGACTTTGAGGCTGCATTCTGGTGTGCTATCCATGAATACCTGACGTCAGGATCTGAGGCTGCCATTTTCATTGGAGTCAGGCTATTTGGCTTAAAGTTCAGGATTTGGGTTTGGCCATGGAAGATGCAAAAACACATAAATTCATCCGCCATCTCTCCTGTTTGCCCTTTCTACCAGCAGAACAAATCCAACCTGTGTTTACAAACATCCTTGCCTTTGACACCCTTATTGTCCTGAATTCACTGCATCAACTGCTTGACTACATTTTTTTAACACATGGGTACAGAGCACCATCTAGCCTCCAGCATGCCATTCTGAGTTTAACTGCAGCATCAACAAATAATGACTCTGAGGGCTTGCACCGACCACTGAACTAACAAATCCACCAACACAACTTGCCATTCTACCAGCTAGTTAACTTGCTCTACCAAGAGGCCAGCTTTGTGGATGTGCAAGCACAGTTGATTAACAAAAAAAGTGGGTACACCGCTTAGAAAAAATATAAAAATCAGGAAAGATCTTCGCATTGTGGGAAGATTATGTTGCAAAACTATTGGATGGAAAGGAGCTATTCTGTGAGGTCAGCTAGATCTACAAACCATGCACATGGATTTAAACTTGTCAATATATGTTTTTTTTATTATTTGGTAATAAATTGTATTTTGACTATTTCAGTATTTGGTAATACAATGTATTTGATCTGTTTGGTAATAACTTTTATTTTAACTGAGCATCGAATAAAATCGAGGGCAACGGTACCCGAAGCCGAATATAAAACGGGGCGAAATTAAAGAAGAATTAAATCGAAGGCGAATAGTCCAGTACATTCCCCCTACATGTTACCATGTATGCTTATATTTATTCTCGCAATAATTAAAAGGTGTAAGTAATTATGTAATTTATTCAGGTATATGTCATATGACGCTACAATTTGAGTTATTTGGTTTTTACAAATAGTAAGTAAGTGTGAATAAATGTGTATAAAGTGTGAAGTTGGTGTTTAATAGACCTGTGTATATATGTGACATGCACACACCCATAAAGACTAATAGAGTCTACATGTACTAATATTCCAATTACACAGACAACACCCACGTACACTAATATTACAAATACACAGACAACACCCACATACGTCAAAGATTAAAGACACTCCCAAACATATTGTGCAATATCAAACTGATTCCCGCTTGAAAAACGCACCATGCTACAGTGGCTCCCCCGTGTGAATAACAATGAGAACACATGTTTATAACAAAACCTGTACCAAAGACTATTTATAGCTCTCTGCTTAAATATACTAAGTCATTAGTGAGCTCCGGTGGCCTAGCGGTTAAGCACCCGGCACTTGGTGCCAACGGTCGCAGGTTCGAACCCCGCAAGAGGTCGAAACTTTTCCAGGGATTAATTTCTTGGCTCACTATATCGTGGGTGGCTGACCACGTTAAATGGAGTCCACTGAATTATTTAAAATAAAGGGGGACGTTAAAAAAAACCCTGAGGACGTAAAACACTCTGGCAGTGACCACCCTCAGGTTATTTCGGCTCCATCTTTCCGTACTGCTCCCCTGTGAGTGGTGGGGGAGGAGTTTCTCAACCACTCCAACAAAGAGGCTGTGCTGATCAAGCGACAGCCTGGGGATTCTCCCAGAACAACAAAACCAAACCATACTAAATATAGAACGTTGCAGGACACGCGCGGGAAAGCCACTCTGGCTCCCCCATGTGAATAACAATGAGAACAGGCGGCCGATATGCGTCGGTGGCCGATACCCGTCTACCCCCATTAAAAGATTAGTAATAGTATGATTAGAGATAATTTTAATTTTTTCCTTCTAGTTTTGTACCAAGTATTTTTTTATATGTTTATAATATTACGCTGGATCCCCGTAGTTCATTTTCTAGAGTTCAAACGTGTGTGAATCATTTGGTATTTCACTGGTTAAATTTATCTGTGATAGATCATAGAAACTACACAACTGGTCAAAAACGCAACGTTGTCAATTTTCCTGCAGATAGATCTAGTCTAGATTTAATAATTAATGGCAATGAAATTATTGAATGATTGTGGATTCGCTACTTTTTCTCTTACTCAAAGGTTAAAATTACCAGCAATGTACTTAAATACATATTTTCGATTAATAAAACCTTAAATTTTTTAATATATACCTCAAAATAGTCACTGGAACAGGACGCCAAAACACCACACCAAAAGTCGGCCATATTGGCCAAAATGTGCGAAAACGAGACTTCGGGTAAATAAACGCACGTGGTCCTTCTGACATTTTTATGCCAGTTATTTACCACATTATATCATTGGGTTATGCATTCGTCTATAAAGACCATTCAATATAATTATACTAGGATTGTTCTAAGCCAAGCACGCTAGGTCTACACGTCATCAAATCACCATTTACAAACCGTTAGCCTACATGATCATCATATACTAGGCTGTTTTGCAAGGGGCCAAGGCCAAGCTAGGGGTGTTGTTAGATCTGTGAATGGTGGACAAACGGAAATGTGCCTGTGATAATTTGTGTGAGATTTTACAAATACATACAGGCAATTAGAATAACTGACGATTTTAATGCCACCCAGCACAAAGCCATTATATTAAAAAAGGACCCAGGAATACATATTTACCATGTTTACTTTGAGATTTTACAAATACTACTTAATTATACAAATATTATTCGACTTCAATACATTTATTCATGCATTACTATCTTTGATCAATGTGATTATAAAAAAATTGTTTGCTAATCATGTATGGATGACATAGAACACATCTCAACCAGGGTTGGGGCTGATGTACTCCTGTACTCATACTCAAGTACGCAATTTGAAGTACTCGGATGTACTCATAATAAGAAATACTCAGTACTTATATTCAAGTACATTCATAAAGTACTCGTACTTTCACCATAAACAGAATATTGTTTTCAATTTATTTCCATTTGTCTTTATAGTCATTTTACCTGAATGCTAGTGACTGCCCTTTGAAAGAGTGATATTCATCAGATGCAATAGTACCTGAATTAACTGTTTACATTGAATGGATTTTTATGAACATTATTATTATAGTTATATGTATGTTTGGTGCCTTGGACATAAGCTTGACATTTCATTTAATTATTTCTAAATAGCTTTCTATTTTCTTTTCATTTAACCATGTTCAATATGTTATGCAGGCTGCATAACATATTGAACATGGTTAAATAAAAGAATAAAATAAAGATTAAAATATATGTTTGCATTGTTGTTAATTATTGAATAATTTTACTTGAGGGGTGATCTAATGTTATTGATAACTTTGTCTACATGTATTAAACCAGCTATTGCATGTGTCTATGTAGATCTAGATCCACCACCTCCTAGATTTCAACATGAATTGTCAACATGTACCATTATGAAATAGCAAACTTCAAATAAATTAGTGGTCCCCCCATTCACATTACATAGTAGTTAGGTTTGAGTAAATGTGATTAAAAATGTACTCATACTTATACTCGAATACTTTGAAATGTACTCATACTTGAGTACATTGATAAAATAAGTACTCATACTTGTACTCATAAAAACATGTACTTGTACTCAGTACTTTACCATGTACTCTGACCCAACCCTGATCTCAACCATTCCATTTTACAAAATAGACATTTATGTTATATGTGGTCATTGCAGTAATGGAGACTATTGGATAAAATTGTGGAAAGTGTGAAGTGCACCACATATTTAGTTTATCAATGAGATCTGCCATGCAACTGTCCTCAGGCATTAATGTATCAATAGTAGCAATTTACACTGATTTTGACTCATTTACAATATATTAAAATGATTCAAGTTTGCTTTAATAATGTAAATGTACTACAACATAAAAATGTGTGAAATGTTATTCAATCCTGCTAATTTTCAACGTTACTACAGGCTTTACCAATTTCTGGGTGCAATGAGGGATCCTGCATGAGGGCCAGTACAGATGGAAAAGAGCATAACCCAATAAGTTACACACTTTTCTAGAATCCACCATATTTTATTGATATAACAGTCTATGCAATATAATTTATATACAGGCTAGGCCACTGCTGTTGTTTAGCTCCCCCAAACCAGCCATCCTCAAGGGTGAAGGGTAGGGCAGAATCTTGTCTCCAACACAGAGTTTATCTTTATAATCTTTTTAATTTTTGCTCGCAGCTTATGTTCTTTGTCTATATCTACTGTGACATGGTTTTTCCAGGCAATAAAGGCTCTGAAACAAATTATATCTCATTTAGCTAATATTAATCAATTTTGGATAAATCAAAAACAGACACTTGAAACTCATCAGATCATCACTATAGTTATGACCACAAGCAACAATAACCAATGAGAAAATGACCAAAGCCAACCCAGTCACCATGACCACCATACATCTACAGAGCTATATTGTTGATTCATACAATGTAAATTTACATGACATTCAGAATCAGACTACATATACTTAATCTAATAGTGAATTAATTATTGACTAACCACAGAGACATTTTTGCCTAAAAAATAAATCACTTACCAATCAAGTGCTAGCAGTGCATACATATAATACTAATTAATAGAATATATATATATTACAGTTAATCCGTATAATTAGGTAATATGTATATTACCTGAAATGTTCAGGTAATCTGTATTAAATCTCAGTTAGAAATAGACGCATTACCTGAATATTTCATGTAATATACATATTACTTGGTTATGCAGAATTTTGAATTGATCAAATGGAATTGACCCCATGTCTGCATTGCAGATTAAATTTAACATATCTACTTTTTAAGAATCATCTGGCAGCAAGTTCTTCAAAATTCCCATCCAGTGACTTGCTTCTCATATTAAGAAAACACTGGCGGACTGTCAGACATTCCTTGGCCATGTTACTTTCAGGGAGATACACCTTTGTCAACTAAAGACACCATATTCTCACATACTTCACTACATGTAGATCTAGGCTATAAAAACATATATTGTCATGACCGAGTATATTTCTCTATTAATCCTCCAACCAGTGTGCGTGCATGATTTATCCGTGTAGATTGATACCCCCGGATATAAAACAGCATGTCCATTGCCATTGTCCATATATTGTCAATCGATGTTTACTTTAATTGTTTACCGGTCATATTTATACTGACATTGTTGACCACACACAGCTTTAGATATTTCTATGAATCATTTCCTGACTTAGCCTCTTATGTGGAATAAATATTCACATACATACAGTTATACACAGATATTGCTGCCGCTTCTGGATCACCACTACAGTTGTACTAGAAAAGACCGTTCGCCACGTGTGTTTGTTTACCCGAACTTTGAAACTGGGTCAAAATGTCCGCCGAACCGTGATTTGGTATGTTGTCCCCATTGACCTAAATATAAAACTAGACCGAGCAGTCAGTAGACAAAGGCACACTCCACTAGTAGCCAAGCTAAGGCACGCATATTAAATGAACAGTTTGAGCCAGTGTTTACCAAAGGGCATAATACCACCAATATCCCTGCCCTGGAAGGTGACCAATATCCGGATATACCACGGCTGTTCATTGACGTGCATGGCACGCACAAACTACTCACACAGCTCAAGGTAAACAAAGCCTCAGGCCCGGACGGACTGCCCAACAGAGTACTTAAAGAACTGGCCAATCAGCTAGCACCAGTACTTACCATACTATTCCAACAATCGATTGAAACCGACACTCTACCGGAAGACTGGCGCAATGCAAACGTGACGCCTGTCTTCAAGAAGGGGGATCGTCACGAGGCAGTGAATTATAGACCTGTCTCGCTCACATGTGTTTGTTGCAAACTCCTAGAGCATATAGTATGTTCCCATATACATGCTCATTTGGATAAATACAACATCTTAACACCCATGCAGCATGGATTTAGAAAACGTCACTCATGTGAATCACAGCTAATAATCACTCTTCATGACCTTATGTCATATTTTGATAAGAAGATCACAGTCGATGTCGCCATTTTAGACCTAAGCAAAGCCTTCGACACTGTCCCACATGACAAACTACTCCATAAAATCTCCAATTATGGGGTTAATGGGGACATACATAGCTGGATCAGTAACTTCCTCACATCACGCCACCAGAGAGTCGTAGTCAATGGTGAGCATTCAGACATATACGTGGCATCTAGCGTTCCACAGGGGACCGTTCTAGGTCCACTGCTATTTTTACTATTCATAAACGACCTACCATCTGTCGTCAAATCTCAGGTACGGCTCTTTGCCGATGATTGCCTTATTTACAGACCCATCATGGACTCGAGGGACCAATACTTATTGGATCAAGATCTTGCAGCCCTCTCCCAATGGGCTGACACCTGCGGTATGAAATATAACCCACATAAATGCTTTATCATGACAATAGCTAACAACAAGAACCCACCTCAACATTTCTATAGTCTATGTGGATCAATTTTAAAGCAAGTCCATGATACTCAATACCTGGGAATCACAAGAAAAGGACATAGCCAAGAATATTAAGTCTGATCCTAAAGCTTTCTCGCGGTATACCAACTCAAAGTTGAAAAGCAGACCAAAGTTAGGCGATCTTGTGGATGAAGATGGAAAGTTAACCAGTGATGACAATAAAAAGGCAGAACTTGCTCAACAACTTCTTTATGAGTGTTGTTACTCAGGAGGACACCAGCAAGATCCCAAAACTTGATACAATTCACACAGGAACACCACTCACTCACATAGAAATTACACCAGAAAAGGTTAACAAGAAATTATTAAAGCTTAACGTCACCAAATCTTCAGGGCCAGATGGATTCCACCCACGAATTCTCAGGGAAACGGCATCATCTATATGTCTACCATTAAGCACCATCTACACGAAATCAATTGCAGAGGGAGAAGTACCATCTACATCCACAAAAAAGGTAACAAAACTGCTGTAGGAAATTATAGACCTGTAAGCTTGACATCCGTTGTTGGAAGATTGATGGAAACCTTAGTAAGAGACCAGATTGTAAGCACATGATGGAAAACGGTTTATTCTGCGATGAACAGCATGGATTTGTACCAGGTCAGTCATGTATGACTCAGCTACTGATCACCATTGAAATATGGACTGAACTGCTGGACACCGGAGCCCCATTAGATGTCATTTATTTCGACTTCAAGAAGGCAGTCGACTCTGTCCCCCATAAACGGTTACTGTCAAAATTAGATGCATATGGCATAGGAGGTCCCATAAAGGAGTGGATCAAAAGCTTTCTAATGAATCGAAAATAAAGAGTTACAGTAAATGGAATAATGTCATCATGGTCGGAAGTACTTAGCAGCATCCCCCAAGGTAGTGTTTTAGGTCCTATATTATTTGGTATATTCATAAACGACTTGCCAGATGCAGTGACCAGTATCACCAAGATATTTGTGGACAACACAAAATTGTTTAGAGCTATCAGAACACCTGAGGAGCGCGAGAAACTTCAAGATGACTTAAATCAACTAGTCAAATGGTCTGAGAAATGGCAGCTTGCTTTCAATGAGAATAAATGCAAAGTATTGCACTTAGGCAACTCAAATCAAAAGCTCATATATGAGATGAATGGCACAACCTTAGACATGCGGAGAAGGACCTAGGTGTTACTGTGGACGAAGACCTAAAATTCCAAAAGCACATAGCTAATGCTGTCAATAAAGCTTCTAGAATGTTAGGCTTGATCAGGAAGACCTTCACACTCCTCGACGAAACAACAGTGCCGAGACTATTCACAGCCATGGTTAGACCGCACCTCGAGTACGGAAATGTGATCTGGCATCCGAGGTACAGAGGAGACAAACTAGAAGTGGAGAAAGTACAGAGAATGGCAACCAAGCTGATCGCAAGCATTAGTCATCTCCCATACGATGACCGGCTTAAATTCGTAAAGCTGCCATCTTTGAATTTTAGAAGGCGGTGTGGGGATATGATCCATGTATTCAAGATAATGAATGGTATGGACAGGCTAGCCTAGATCCTAATAACTTCTGTGTCTTCCCACCTAACAACAACACCAGAGGCCACAGTCAAAAATTGTTCAAGGGTCGATGCAGGCTAGAATTGAGGAGAAATGTCTTCAGCCAAAGAACAGTCCCTGCCTGAACATGTGATATCTTGTAAATTTTGGAAAGGGGAGCGCTATAGATTGTCATGATTAAAATGAGATATACATTCAAGAAATACAGCACGGAAGGACCGAAATACCGTAACAGGCATTGCCTTTAAATTCCGTATATATGGTATCAAGGTATAATTCACCACGTTTATAAACCTGATTTTTCCAGTCTGCGTTCCTATTTCCTCGACTGGAAGCTTGGACCTGTCGGCGACAGTGTTCGGTCTAGTTTTCTCTTAGGTCAATGGTTGTCCTAAAATGTTTTGTATCGCGGTTAACAATTAGAGGTGGGATTTTCCGATGGAATTCCATGATTTCTACAGATTTCGCAACCAAACAGATTCGAGCTGTACTACTTCGTAACCAATAACTTATGAAGTCGTACCCAAATAAATATTCTTACTTGTTTTGTTACATGTAGTCGTTATTTTGCGAAGTAAATAATAATGTAATGTTTTAACGATTCAGCATCATCTTATAATAATTTACGAAAATTAGAAATTAGAAAACGGAGCATCAACAAAGAATTATTGGAGTGGAGACCTTTTCATTAGTTATAAACATTAGTTCTTTTTAGACCCGAAATTACACCCAAAATGTTTAGATGGGAGAATCAGGAAAACCTGTGACCAAAAATGGCTAAGTTTGGGCTGATTTGGTTATACATAACTAATTCAATATCAAAACGTGTTGATACAGCCACTATACCCTTAATTCTACCTCTTAATTTAGTCTAGCTTTGACAACACTCGAAATGCGACATGTATATACCTTGATACCACATCTACGGAGTAGTGATGGCACAGTCTGTTAAAAACTCCGGTCAAGTCTTGTTTTCTATGCAAGATATTTCTTATTTAATGGCTCACGGCAGATTTTAACGCTTCCTAATCCAATGTTTGTCCAATCAGGACTTGAATGTATTTAATGTGGGAGTATCTACTACGTGTGCTGATAATCCGTTCGAATCGTTTGTCATTCTCTGACTGAATACATTTTGCCTCAAACTTGATCTTTAGCGGCGCTTCACTAGCTTGAGACTATCCTCCCTGGTGTTTGATATGTCAGATAGCGAGAATAATAGGTTAGATTTCAGCTGTCTATGCCTTTCAGGATCTTATACACCTGAAGCATGCCGCCTCGTCTGCTACGATTGTTTCGACTTCTAGCTTGTCACGTCAGAACCTTTGACACCAGACCACATTTCCATATTCCAAATGATGGCGTACAATAGTGGTGAATAGCCTGGGTTGTGTCGTCTCCTTGATCAATGCATTCTTGATGTTTTGTTCACCACTTTGGACATATGCATATGAAATTTCAGATCCAAGCAATATGGTGACACTTAAGTCATTCTCCTCTCTTATTGCTTCCAGTGAGGTATTTCTCATACTGTATTTATAACGTTTTTTTATAGCCTAGATGGAGAATATTGCAGTTGGGCTCATTAAATCCCATCTGCCATTTCTGGGACCAGTCCACTAACCGATTTAGGTCATCCTGGAGTTATAGAGAGTCCTCATTGGAACTTACACCCTGGAAGACCTTGGTGCCATCTGCAAATATCTTTGCAGTACGTGTGACATCATCAGGTAGGTCATTAATAAAAATGACGAACAGAATTGACCCAAGTAGGCTGCTTTGTGGCATGCTGCTGAGGATTTCTGCCCAAGTAGAGAACTTACCATTCACCACTATACACGCTGCCGTCTGCCTGAGAGGAAGTTCTCAATCCAGGTGAAGAGACTGCCTTTTATGCCATATACCTCAAGTTTATTAATTAATCTCATATGAGGAACAGTGTCGAAAGCTTTTCTGAAGTCACGATAAATGACACGCACAGGGTCTCCACCATCCAGTAACTCAGTCCAACGCGTGTGACGAGTAGCTGAGTCATATATGACCGTCCCGGAACAAAGCCATGTTGGGCATCGCAGAATATATCATCATTTATCCTATGGTTGACCAGCTTCTCTCTAATTATATATTTAATAATTTTACCAATAACTGATGTTAGGCTTATTGATCTATAATTTCCTCTGGAACTTTTTTTATCCTTTATTGCGCTGGACAGTTCCTTTAGTACCCATGGATGGAATCCCTCTAGGCCTGCTGACTTGGAAACATTAAACTTATTTAGTTTATTCTCAACCAGATCAGAGCTAATTATTACATCTCCAAGTGTAACACTTTTCTGTCGCTAATTCATATTAGGTATGGTGTCTGTGTCTTCCCTGGTGAACACATTAGTGAAGTACTTGTTCAAAATCTCTACACAAGTTTCTTGTCAAGGTAGTGAATTCGTTTTTCCTTGTAGTTGCACGGATGTATAGTCTATACGATCCCCAGTAAGCCGATATCGTTTTTATGCTTTGCTATGGCTTCCCTGGTCATCCAGACTTTTCTCCTTTTGTCTTTACTGGGAGCTGATTTTGGTATGTATTTGGTCATTTAACATTGAGGAGAAAAATGTCCATGCATCTTCTGCTGTTAGTGCATTTAGATCAGTTTACCAATTCATTTCCAGCAAATTCTGATTCATCTTTTTGTAATAACCTTTATTGTATGGGAAACGAGGTTCCGCCTTTTCTGGTTCTGTGAACTTACCTATAGATTGTATGTGATGATTATATGGCCACTCAAACCCAATACTGCATGGTACTCCACATTGCTGGCCATGTTGTCTTCACCTGTGAAGAGGAGGTCAAGTATATATGTGGGTTCTGCACATGCCTAAATCTAGTAGAGGTATCTATGTGCTGTATTAAGGGTATGCATCTCTCAAAGCATCCAGGAATAATTGACTACGGTGGTACATAACGCCATGATAAGAATACCTACGTATATAATGTACAAATATTCAAGATCAGAATGCCTCAGACACTAGCCTCTAATTTCGTACTCAGATATCCAGGCTAAAATAACTGAAATTCTCATAGATGAAAGACCATTGATAGCCCTAGTATTAGTTCACTAATTACATAATTATGTAATACTGAAATATATTCATTATAATACGATATACTCTCTCTCATATTAACTCTAGGATGTAATAAAAAGGAGAACTAACTATAGTAATAATTAAATTTATGAATAATCCTTTTTAATTAATTGAGGTGGTATGGTTATAATATAGTTGCGTTCTGATAAAAAGAGAGTATGCAGGCACAGAAGGAAAATATGAGTTGAAATGTGTAATTCTTGTTTTGGGGGGAGTAACTGCCCCCTTCCCTCCCCCACACAAACACACCCCTGTTCGTTTTTTTCTTTGATATCTGTCTTTCTGTTGTATTGCCATATTTTAGCATGAGAGACTGAAAACGCATGGGCACGCACGTTCAAATGGAATCACACAAACCGCATGCCGGATACCGCATCACGCATGCTTTCGACCTCTTGCGGGGTTGGAACCTGTGATCGTTGGCATCAAGTGCCGGGTTCTTAACCGCTAGGCCAACGGAGCTCACGTATATGGAATCTAAGCCTGGTGAAGTCAAGCAAACTGTCAGTTTATAGGTTTTTATTGTATTAACAATGTATAAATGTTGCTGTTTTCTAGCCATTTGTGTACACAAGGTAGGCTAAATGCAATATTTAAAATTAAACTGATCGTTTGTAGTGTCGAAATTGCTTGTATATACGTTTATAAAATAATAATGGGAACCCTGTATGTAAAATTTAACTATATATGTGTAATTGGTTATGAAACAGTTTCCTTAGATATTAGCACTGTTTATATTTAAGCTCTCTGGTATTAGTATTATACGAACCACTTTGGTAATGAAATGATATGTCCAGTAACTACTGTGTGGTATATAGGACAAATTGTGTAAATAGTATGACGTCACGACGAGTCGACTTTTAAAGCGCTGCAGAATGGCAAACCTTCATGAGCTGAAATCAGGTATCATTTAAAAATATATTTTACTCTCAGACTGCTTAAATAGCTTGTATCCGTCTGGTTTATCTGAGCAGATAAGCTTATATAATTATATAATCAGATTCCAAATGTGTATGTTTAACTAAAATAAATACATTATTTTCATAAAATGATATGGTCATGTTGTGACTTGCTTAGCCTTAGCCTTATGCTTAGCCTTACTGCCCTTAGCTTAGGCATTAGCCTCACTCCCTCAGCTTAGACTGTTAGAGTTAGACTTACTAATACTAGTCACTTAGTTAGGCTTAGGTTACGAGTTAGGTTAACTTTTAAGAAATTAAAATACCGTGGATTTGTCTCGTCCTCAGTCCACATCTGACATCACTATTGATTCAGTACCATATATTATATCTCATATGATAAATACATTCACAGAGATATGTTGAACTGGATTCGCTAAAATGCTATTTTAGTGAGCACAGGCCATGATAGGGACTTTGCTTTATCCACATAACATTACTAAAATATATTGTTTTATGGTGAGGTGTCAAAGATTTAATCACAGTGCAAATATGTTTTTCGTATAATCACGCCTTTTCTCAACTGAAAGAATAATCAAAATTAAATAGCAAGAGGTAAAGTCATTAAGGTATGTTGCCAACCCCAGATATCTGGCAAGAGCTCAATATATCTGCTAATCTAATTCTGTTAGGCCATCTTATAGCTTTCACATTAAATAATAATTACAGATGGTTAGTTTCACAAGTGGCTTCATTACAACCAAATTGGATATAAGGGTGGGGGGGGGGTTGGGAATAGACCTTGGGTCATAATTAATATAATACATTCTAAGACCAGTATTTTTCGTAAATATTTGGGTATTATAGCATAGCACAGTAACAAGTCATGTTCAAGGGTGGTAGATCTGCCCATCCCATCTGGGCAGATTTTCTTAGAGTGACAGTGGATGGTAAAGTTCATGCTACATACAAGATATTTAGTCACCAACAAGCACTCCATACAGAGAGAATGGCATGTCAGCATTCCTTGTATGCTAAGCTACACAACCAATCCACAGATAGTAGCATCCACCGATATCACCCAGAAGAGGCCCAGATCACCCTCATCTGACAGCCATCCACAGAAGAAACATATTGTGTCCAGCCAATCGGATATCAGCAGCTGTATGACATAAACGTCAGGTACAGCCAAGTCTACACTTGAGATTGCAAAGACTTTCCTTGCATGCAACATCCCATTCTCTGTCCCCAGTTGCTCTGACCAGGCTACACATAGGATATCAGGGACAGTGTTAGTGGTAAGACACACAGAAATCCGTCAAAATAGCCAAGGACAAGTTTGATTGTGTTCTGTTGTCACTGACAATGCTAGGAACATAGATAAGATGAGAGGTGGTTTCAAGGAAGATGATTCCTGACTAATTGTATATGGCTGCTCAGCACACATGCTTAATCTCCTAAGTCAGTATATCACAACATCATCTATAATGAAGCATGTGATGGATTTCAGGAATCATCACAAACCCAATGCCACACTAACAGAGTGTCCAGATACTGTCAAACCACAGCTTCCCACTGAGACCAGATGGAAGAGTCAACCAATATGCATCGACACATTTATCAAGAATAGGAGTAGCTACATGAATATTGTTCACAAGCATGAGGATGATTTTGATAAGCAGATTTCCAGGAAGATTCAGGACATTAGCATCTATTGTAAGGCCCAAGACCTTTGCCATACAACTTTCCCCAATAGCTGTTGCTCTTGACAAGGCCCAAAGTGATAGCCACTCAATTGCAGATTCGTGTCACATGTGGCTAACTCTACAACAAGACCCATTATTGGAAACACATTGTGATGTTGTGAAGAAATGCTGTAAGCAGGCCCTCACTATAGAGCATTTAGTTGCATACAAACTGTATCCACGCTACCAGGGCAGGGCCGGAAAAATCGATTGCCCGGACGCTCAGGACAAGTATATTTTCATGCCGGGCTAGTGCTGATCGCCAATCATTCGCCCATTCAGACAAGTGCCTGAATGTGTGTGTGTGCATGCCTGATGAGCAGACCAATTAAAATAAATAAAAAATTCCTGCTGCATTCCTATACTTATAATCTGCGATGCAAAGCTGGCTGTGTTTCGGACACCCATCTCTCACCTATTTTTCTTGGGAAATCTGTAAGGACACTCGAACCATCTGTTTTGTCGCAGTTGCACACAGATCTATAGAATTATGGTTACATGTTTTTCATTTTTTGTAGGACTTGCATACTGTGTATGGAATCCCAGCTTAAAACTGAGATTCCATATATGCGGTATGCAACATTTCCTTAGCGTATGTGACATTGCAGTATCCATTTGTTTCTGACACCCCTCTCACCTTGTGACCTATTTTTCCAGGTCATAAAAATATAGATTCAACCATCTGATTCACAGTCGCACCATTCACTACATGGAGTGGTCTGTTTAGTCACATTCGGAAATCACATACGCAGTCACGCATGTGGAATCATGCTCATACGTTTACATTTTTGTCAGATTCGCATAATGCATATACTCTACAGCTTAAATGGTGTCATCCATTAAAAGCTGTATTCATTGCAGTTTACTGGCTATGTGTTCTTGGTAATTTGAATTTTTTTTTTATATAGTGAGAGTGAAAATGGCTCAGCAAAGGAGCATTGATCTTCACTGAATAAGCATTTATCAATCACTTCTCTATCTGTCGACTTTTATTGCAAATACATGTTGGCGGGTGAAATATAGCAGATTAAAAATAAATTATAATTTTGGATCAGGTGAAAATTTGTTCCGCAAGTGAAAACATTTGTTGGGCAAGTGCATTTCCAATCTACTTGCCTGGGGGCAACTGAATTTGAAAAAAAATTCTGGCCCTGTAGCAGGATGAGCACCTTACACAGAAGCAGATGGAGGATGTCTGTGACTAAGGACCCCAGCTTTGTGGCTATGCTCCATTTCCACCATCTTTCTTTCTCGGTGCTTCCATCAGCATGAATCCAACTACATGGTGGAAGGCAGTAGAGAAATGTGATATGCCACATAACTTTGTAGAACTGGCACTTCAGTTATTGTCAGCTCCTGCTTCTTCAGCATCCATTGAGGGGATTTTTTCAAGCTTTGGCGGTATCTACACTAAGATACGGAATTGCCTTGGTAATGAGAAAACAGCCAAGCTGGTATTTTGTCACAGGATCCTCCAAGGTCTTTGTAATTTGGATTACTGATGTATCAAATGGATGGATTCATTTGTGAAAGATGTCAGAGTCTGTTATGGTTACTGAATAAAAAATATCTCCAAATTATTTCTGTTATTACTGAAATGGAAAAAAAATGTAAGAAAGACCAACATAAAATATTATTTTATATTCTTGTTTGTAATATATAAATATTCTGATATGATAATCCACAACTGGTTCTAAGCAAAATAGATCAAAAGTTAATGTCACAAAATATAAGTTTATGACAGTTTACAATGGTGTATCACGTCATAAAGCTGTTTATGACTGGTTTATGGCACTATCCTGTCATTTACCCAACCTTAGTTGTTAAGTGTATCCCTGATACATTCAAATGTTATTTTAAACAGTATATTCCACTGAATGTTATGCATAAGTAGTCTGATGTTTAGTTGTATTACTTGAATTTTGCAATACATCATTATACTAGACAGACATGGTGTCAATTCAATTCTGGATTTGATGGTCAATTTTGGAATTGATTATTTAAAATAATGGAATTGGAATTGATACATTTGGAATTGGAGTTTCCTACAAAATAATTTAATCCACAAATTAATTTACCATTTAATTTTTTAATTCAGAAATATTTTTTCCATGACAATCCTACTGGGAATATAAACTACATGGAGTAGGTATTCCAAGTAGGGACTCTAGTACCTACTCATAGTAAAATGAGTCTGTAAAAACGGAATTAGAATTGATAAATCTGATTTGGAATTGAAAAAATGGAATTGACCCCATGCCTGATACTAGATAAATGTGTATATCAGGTTTGTAAAATGTTCCTTCCTTGGAAATTTGGTAGTTTTCTCTCACTGAAAAGCTTACAATAAACTAGATTGATGATTATTAGCATATTTCACAGAAATGTTTCCTTTTAGTGGTGAAAGAAACACTAGAACATCGTGGTGTCCTCAACCAACTAAAAGCCAGGATAAGAGCTGAAGTTTTTAGTGCCCTGGATGATCAAGCTGAAGAGAAGCCTTCCCTTAGCAATGAGAACTTATTGATAAATGAATTGATTAGGGAGTACTTGGAATATAATAAGTACAAATACACAGCATCTGTATTACAAGCAGGTAAAGAAAAGAAAATTAAACTCTCTAGCCGATATTCCAATATAATTAAAATTTTCATATATATTAATGCTCCAAACATAGTTGTGTGCACACACACACACACATATTATGAAAATCATGTTGCACTAATTCAAATAATATTGAAATTACACATAATAAGGCATGCATATGCTTGCACTCACAGAATCTGGTCAGCCTGTTCAACATTTAGACAGAGAATTTCTAGCTAAAGAACTTAACATAATTGATGATAAAAGTACAGAGGGTGTGTAAGTATGATTTTAATAGTAATAAAGAACTGGTTTTCTTATTAACTATATGTTACAGCATGATCCAAGTAACTGCTGTATTCTAGTTTATTTCGTGTATTACATTGTGCTTGTGAGCAGTGATTTTAAAAACATGCTATAGAATATACTGCAATTCATATTTTCTTGCATTCCACGTCATTTAATTGGATTGTATCACACATAGTGAATGAAAAAAATTTGAATACTTAGACACTTGCTACTTTTGGAATAACCAAATTACTCTAAAAATATTCTTAGTTCAGTAGAGGTAGTACTACCTAAAAGTATTCGAATAGAAATAATAGTGCTATCTGAAGAAATCCAAAATAAAAAGGTAGAGCTACTTTTTAAAACATAAATAACATCTGAAAGTAAGAACACTGGTTTGTGTTTACAAATTGAGAATCTAGTCTTCATCTGTGAAATGTATATAAGATTGTGTTGTATACAGAACTAACACTTTATTTATTTAAAGGCTGCCATAATGGATTATTTAATATTCCAGGCCATTGCTTTATGGAATCCTGGCTTATTTTGTGGAACACAGCAAAAATATCAAAGCCGTAGATATGATTAGATCGTGACAGCCACTCAGAAGTCATTTTTATAACCTGGCTCAAGGTAAGTTTAGATATATTATTTACATGAAGAAGAGGCTTTAATAGCTATTTAATTAATTGTAATTGAATTATCATTTGTTCGGATCAATGGCTTTGATTAGCCATCCGAAAATAATCACATCATTTGTCTACTTTGTGATATAAGAAAGATGTATAAAGAATGAGCAACTAATTTCATCTTGTTGTACATTTATCCATTTTACTGATAATAAACACTACACTGAGACTAACAATTATGTGTGGCAAAAGAAAAATATTCTGGAGCAGCTAATCCTTGGAATATTTATGAAAATTACAAAGTGAGACAATGAAATAAGAAAGTTAAACGAATATAAACTGTAAATAGGCACTGTACAGACTATTTCACAGTTGTGCCACCCATTGTTAGGCCAAGTGTTTAGTTATATTTGTGATATATCCCATACAGAGAAACACCCAAAGGGAAATTAGACAACAATGAGGCAGAACTATGTCAGATACTCTTCATGTTGACTTTAATGAATGGACTGGTTTTATGGATTGATGCAGATAATTTTTATTATTTCCAGTCGTTGACATATAAGAATATGGTGTTTATTTATAAATAGCATTTGACCTAAGAATGCATATATTGCTAGCCATGTGTCACCTTTTCAGTTACTAGCTTAAATTGTATCTATTTCAAATCAGTATATCAAGTTAATGGTCATTTGTTCTGTAAACAAATATTCAGTGTATTTTTATAGTATACGTTCAAGTGATTTTTAAAGTCAGTGATCTTTAATGCATATCTATTCATTAATGGATGCATATTTATAAGTTACAGATTTTATTTTTCAGAACAGGAATCTATGTACAAGTCCGTACTGGGAATCTAATCGGTGAGTCAACCAATTAGCCAACTACTTGACCAGCCAACCACAAGTTAGTCATGATAGCATTATGCAAGAATGGTCCACATAGTATGGATCTCCTCCATCATTTGTCCACATGTAAAAACAACCAACAACAACAAACCAGATTTAGTGTATGTAAGATAAATTTGATTAAACAGTGCTAGGAGAATAAATGAATGAAAAGTTTCCATTCGTGTCAGTTGTTCCAGTTGTGCTCAACTGCTTACATTTAAAAGTACAGTAGCTAATGCTGTGCAATAAACCTCCAGGTTGTGCATTCAAATCTGGCTCATACGTTAGGATGTTGTCTCCCATTAGCCATATGTCCCGAGTGTGACCAGGTCAAATGTTAAACTCAATGTTTAAAATTAAAGTAATGTGTATTGAATATTATCTATGTAATGGGCTATATTTTCTTAATGGTTGTAGCTAAATTTAACTGTGCATCATATAAGGAATATTTTCTATGTGTTTAAATGACCAATTGCTGGAGTCTGGATATAGTGTTATGCTAAATGTTAAAGCATCCTATTTATTGTCATTCTGTGAATGAAATGATTTTATTTCATATAAATAGAAATGTTAAATAGATCTTATCATAATTTGATGTAGGATATTAAAATGAAATGGGGCTGCACTGACAATATTGAAATGTCAGTCTTTAATATTGAAAACATGTTTTGATTGTTTGATATGAAAAATTATTTTGTAGTTTACTGCCACTTTTCTGCACTATGGTAGATAAATGAGTCAAACAATCTTCAAAAGTAGTGAGTTGAAATCCAAGAAACAGGTTCAGACATAAACCAGGATTTGAACCTCTATCCTAGAAATCTATGATCAATTGCACTACCAACTCATCCATGGAGATGACTTTTCAACTATTATAAGACAAGTATACAGTGGTTTTATTTTAAAAATTATACTTTTTAAAATGTCACAATGTTTTGGTGTTACCCGAGTTGAATTATTGCATAGCAGGTGTGCAGCTAATTATGCTCATTAGGTGTGCAGCTCATGTAAGAATGATATTGCAATAAAAAAGTTAATTTGTTCATGCTTTAAGACTGCTATTAAACAAGAAAATGGCTGCTTGGTAAAAACTAAATTTATTCAGAGTAAATGTTGGTGGCTGAATACAAACAGGTGACACAACACAAGATTTTACCACATAAAATAAAATGATTAAAATACAATAACATCTCGCAGTGTTTACCAGTCAGTCTCAAGCTGGTCCCAGAGATAATTTGTTATAAAGAATTGTGAGTTTTGCAGTCTATTGAAAGAAAATGTCTTCACCTTATTTTTGGATGAGATATCTGAGTTAGTGGTTAAGGTTCAAACAACTTTAGTTTAAATACGTAAACATATTTTCCATTAAAAAAAACTAAAGATCCACAAGGACTAATTTAAAATTGTTGTTCCATTTAAACTCATTGGTATTAAAAATATTATATAGCTGTAGGGTGTAACTATTAAAGCACTTGATCATCTAACATTCATTGGGTCTAATTAATAGACAGTATACAAGTATAATATAATAACTGCAAAATATACATATCAACAACTGATTGTTTAACAATGCAACCACATAAATGTACAGATAATTATTGATAAGGATACAGCCTTTAACTTCATGCTCCTCTGTGTCCATCTGCCACCGTATTCCAGTTAAGTAGCGATATAACTGCAAGTCGTGTCTGGAAATAATATTGTAATAAATATACAGAATTTCTGTCATCACACCTGCCCACGTAACCATGCTACTTAACAAATTGCTAAATTAACATATGTTTTCCTGTACACAGTCAACTTAATGACAAAACATTTCCAGTGACAAATCCTCACTTAGAAATGACTTCGATAAATTGGATAAAGTATTTTAATTATATTACTGTGAGCTGGGTATGGTTTTGTTGATCTTGTGGTCCAGAGCTTGTTGCTTTCCAATGAAATCTTCCATTATTTCTTTCCTTTCTGTTATCTTCTTCTGTAGCTCTCCGATCTGAAGTTTTATGTGATCACTATTCTCTGATGCCAGTTCTAACTCTCGTTTTAGTTGTTCCAGTTCTTCAGAGACTTTTTCTTGTTGTACATTATGAAGTGAGTGCTCTTCTTTCTCAAATGTCTTTGTTAAATCTGGCAGGTAAATAAATCTTGTATTTATTATGAAATAGTGCATTCTTCTGTCCATATATAAAATATTATGTAGGTTTCATTAAACAATATGATTGTTTAGTAATATCTATTGGATTTTCTTATATTTAATACATATTATATGCCAACAAAAAAATGGACAAGGAATAAATATTAAAACTGGGATTACTATCTGTGTCAGTATACTCTTTATAAGCACAACATATTAAGTGCAAGGGGGATTTTTAGCCCTGAAATGATACCCATTAGATTTTCCAAGCGGACAAAGTGAGCTGACCATCCTGTTACAAAATAACCATTGTTGTTTCCCTACACAACAGGGTTGGCAAACTTAACCTACATCTTGGGTTAAACCTCCATTTTGAGTTAAATTGGGTCAAATTAGTTTTCAGAAATTCATCACCAATTAAAAAAATATAACAAACAAAATGTAATACACATGTTTACTATTGATATAACAGGGTTGACATCTCAGTTTCCAGGACCTTCCAATGTCAAATTCAAGGACATTTTCAATGAATTCACAAACTCTTAACGTGTAAAAAATACACCCATATTTCGAAAAAATAAGTGTAATGACTGAATTCATGTATGCTTATGATTAGAAATATAAATATGTATGTCCAAATTCCAGGACTTTCAAGGAGCTCTACAAAAATTCCAGGACTTTCCAGGACCTATGCGAACAAATAACAGTATGTTGCAATCAGGATTGGTCAGTTTCAACCACCCCCAGTTAAAGCCTGTGGTTTTTACTATCCAAGTGGCTAATACTAACTGATTAAAAATTTGATTGATTGATTTACAATGTTTTGGATAACAAGAAGAGAAGAACACTTTTACATATATATTTATTCATAATCTCATTGAAATCTCACCAGTCAATTTCATCTTTGCCTCTCAGAAATTGATAGCATGTTACTAATTTAGATACGGGCAGTCCAAGTCTATTTCTCAATTTAGTCTGTATGACACCAAAGTTTGAGGATACATGTTCAATAGCTGCTGAGCTGGCTGGCATAGACAAAACTTGGCAGACAATTTTATGCAATCCAGTATTGATTTCACCACACCTATCCACACACAACCACCAAACACTTGAGTGTATTGCGAAGGGCTGGACATTTCTCTGTGTGAAATTTCAGTCGTAGAACTCTGTTACTAGTATCACTTTGACACTCCTTGCATTTAGCAGTAGTCTTGTCATCACCATCATCATAAAAGTTCCATTATGGCATCTTTTGGTTTCCCTACTTTATAACTGTTTTTAGAATGTATTACATTTTATGATTCAAGTTCTCTTTTCTCCCACCTTATAATTATATATTTATATCCCCTTTGGCTGTATTAAAGTCACCCATGATGCTAACCATGTGTAACTATAATAAGTATATATCTGTGGCTCAACAATCCGGTCAAATAATACCAACAATCAGTCAGCTAGTAAAAGCTAGTTAAAACCAGTAAAAGCCACCGGCCAACCCTGGTTGCAATAACATTACGTCAGGAAGACTAAACTATAATAACCCAACCTCTAGAAAATCAAGCTCCAGTGATGATCACCTGGTCTATCACCCTTTAAAAATAGCCATATACAATAACTCTGTTTGGACTAGTAACATAGTCAGAACTTCTTCAGGTGTTGTGCATACACTTTGTGAGATTATGATTCAATCTCCAATTCCCCACCTGGTATACTATTTAGATGGATAGAAGCTACATATGAAATTAACAATATGTAACTCTTATTTCATGGAAAAGTATTATTTCAGTGGATATCTTAATCTCCTGTCATATAGAGCATAATATGGAACCATTCTCACTGCATAGTCAGTTATTTATTTATATATATATATATATATATATATATATAAAACTATGTACACCAGCATCAGCCTGCATGAAGAGCAGTGTTGTCTGGTCATCCAGTTGCTGACCAGATCAACTTAATTAGTCTCATCTCCTAGGCTACAAAACAAAATATCAACTAATCATGGAAAGATTAATTGGTTTACGTCTTCAGCAAACCAAATCAGTACATTATCACTGTAGCATGATAGTGTCTAATTATTTTTACTACATATACTAGCAAAGTAATATATATATATATGTGTGTGTGTGTGCATGTGTATATGGGATGCTACATTAACAATTTAGTGTAACATGTATATCATCATTACATCTGACAGTAATTCCATCTTAAAAATTAATGCCATGCTAACATTTCATGTGTAGCTAAGTTAAACATTTATGGGCCAATATAGTCTTTTCTGAGAAAATCACAATTCAGCATAGGATAATCCAGCCTAAATTAGTAAACTCATGTTTATTCTCAGTTAAACACCAGCTAAATCTGGATAAAATTGAAGCTTACCCTAGCCAAAGTTAAGTTTAACCCACTGGAATCAACCCTGTTGCATACCAGTAACATAATAAATTATCATAGAAACGAAATGGGTTATCATTGAGATTGAAGATGTAATTATTAACACTAACCAAACTTGAGCCAGTTATGGCCACAGCTTTTGTAAACTTAAGAAATGAATGGTGTGTATGTGTATTGGTCAGGCATGGCTGAGTGAAAGAAATCTTACCAATAACGTTGTCCTGTGTTAGGATGTTTAAATTTAAGATGATGATTAATGTTTTACGGCCACTTTTGTGCACATGGTAGGCTAAATGGACCGAGCGACCTCCAAAGGTAATGAAGCGAAGTCAAAGATGAAACAACTTTCAGATATGCCCACGCCGAGATTCAAACCTGGGTGGTAGTGATCTGTCGTCCAACACGCTACCGCTAGACCACGGAGACGCCCCTCTTAGGATGTTTAAGAAAATAGTATATATAAAGTTCTTACTTTCTATCTGTTCCTGTATACATTTCTCCCTGGCCTCTCTCAATTTTGAGATCTGCCCTTCCACTTCTGTTAGTTCTTCAATATTTTTAAATTCTTCCTCTTCAGTTTTCAGAATATTTATTAAAATGTCATAATCAGCAATCACTTCAGCAGCAGATTCATTCTGAAAATAATGCCCTGAAATCTTACAATCTATTTTTAATGAAATATTTGTATTGGCTACATTTATTAATATTAATCAAGACATCTTTCAGATTAAAATGACGTCTAAAACCATTTATTATGCTACACATAGTAAGACATGATTATGTGGTCATAACACTAGCAAGTGATGAAAACAAGTAAAAAAGATGGAATAGTTTGTTACTTTCTTACATTGTCCACATTCTCAAACGGTATCACTAGAAACATAACAGAAGAACAAATAAGACATCGCACTGTATCTTAGACTTCTAGTAACATGGGATATGCATGGTCAGCTAGATATACACCAGCACCAGCCCAAGAGGGCAGCATCTTGTTCATCATCTAATTACTGAATAAATTCATTGAATTAGTATTATATTACCACCTCTAAGCTCTAGAAACAAATTAGCAGACCAACCAATTGATTTCAGCTAGAAACAAAACATACCAGTGCATAATGGTTATAATCTAATATTAAATGAGGACTTAACTAATTTTATTTTGATTTTTATTATTTTTCATGTTTATCTAGGATAATTATGCATAAATTTGTTGGCTATGCCCCTAATTATTCAAACTATATAATTTTGACAGTGTAGGCCATGTCATAAACTTGTTGCTGGTGATTGGGGAATGCGTGATCAATGTAGAGAATGCATGGGATGGAATGGCAGAAGGTGGATAGTTGAAGGTTCAAGAGAGAGTGGGAAGGCAGTATGGGAGTATTTTTTTGTGGATTTTTCAAACTCTCCCCTTAAATGTGTTTGACTTGACCAAAAACTGTAGTAAGCCAAATTATGAAGAATTTGAGCAATATCTAGAGGTAGCTCAAGGCTAGGTATATTTCTTGTAATTTACAAAAATAATATATAAAAGTATTTATTCACATTCAGCATGTTCAATCTGAACATTAGTGGACAGTGGTGGTAGCATGATACATACATACAGACAATTAAAACAGTTACATCATTATATCATTAAAACAAACAAGTACAACTCCTTGCATATTGATTGAATGCTGAGCCAATATTACTGTCCGTCATTGAGATGATGATCATTAATGTCAATGATTCAGAAGTGTCATTAGTTATTAGTAGTTAAGGTGCTCTTTTTGGCATCAGGGAAGCGGTGTCTGTGGTCCTGAACTACTTGGAGTAGGTACTGCTTTTGCTTTTCATCATTTGTCAGCAAGGAGTTGTATTCCTCAATGAGAGCCACACCCCTCTCAGCTGTGTCATTAACGACTTTCAAGCTCCGCGTGATTTCTTGTAGACATCTCGGGAATTCCACGTATCAGGATCTGCCTGCAGAAAATCTGTTGTTATGTCAAGACATCGGCAGAAGTTCATGGTGTTTGTGGTCACAAAATTGGTTAAAGACATATCCTTGATTGAGTTGGTTACGATTTTGATGCGTTTTGGTGATTTTCAGTTCCTTCGACTTCAGAAACATACAATGCTTTTGTGAGCATGGTGTATTGCTCCTGGTGCCATGAAGTGTATGCCACGTTGAGGAGTACCACCCAGAAATATGATTACAAGTTCTAAGAGCGCCTCCGTGGTCTAGTGGTAGCGTGCTGGACCACAGATCACTACCACCAGCTCAGGGCTTATGATACTTTTTCTAGCCCTCTTTTTATGCTTAGGCACAGAAGTTGAAGCTTCTTCTGACCGGTTTCCTCTTAACATCATTTCTGAGGCTCCTGGCAGTGGCTGCAAGCATAAAAGTTGCTTTGCGGTCAGACAGCTTTGCCCTATCCATTGTAGCAGCCAGCTCAGGGCTTATGATACTTTTTCTAGTCCTCTTTCTATGCATAGGCACAGAAGTTGAAGCTTCTTCTGACTGGTTTCCTCTGAACGGCAGTAAATCATCATCTGTCTCCGTATTGTCAGCACTGTCTGCAGAAACACATAGTTCAACGGTTTCATTCATGGAGTGCTCTTCCTGCTGAGCCTGTTGCTGCCTATTGTAAGCATTTTCTTTCTTTTTTAATTTTTTATATTTTCTACACTGACAAATTGTGTCCACAATGATTCAATGAATTTGAAGTGTTGCTGCTCTCACAAACATGTCAGAACTGATACTTCTATGATATTGATGGAAATACAGGATTTAGGGGCTGACATCAGCATTGAAAATATAGGTTTATTTATTTTGTGGCCCATGAGTAAAATAAACCCACCACATGCAAGTAACATTCCAATGATCAATATTGACTGATTAGATAAAACAGAATATCTTTGGAACTATCAATGAAGTGAATGAATACACGACTTGATGATATACACAATATACATAATGTGCCAATATGCGATTTTTCGTGTATATCGGCATATTGTGTTAAACTTCAATAGCTACTGAGCTACCTGTAAACTTTGATTAATACTGCTGTAACTTTGCCCATATTTTGTATTTATCTATTGGAATACTGAGAGTATGAAAATTCAAAAGTTGAAAAATAAGAACCACACTAGAAGGATGGTTGAAATCATTCGTGCAGCTGGGTTGACAACAGGGTTGGGATGTTTATGACACAATCAAACACTGAATTAATCCAACATTTATAATATCATGTCATAAACAGGTTTATGACATGACAGTGTCATAAACTATTAAAGGCATATTTTTTAAATAAATATTGGCATAGCTAACAAATTTGTAACATATTTATCCCGGATAAGCCTGAATAGTAGTTTTTAGAATGGCTTGAATTATGATATGTTATTAATAAAATACTAAAAGTACAATTATTATTGTTGGCAAACCACATAGGCTGTTAATAAAGGAAGATATAAATTCAGAATCATGTAGGCAAGACATGCCACAATGGGATTGGTCACATGACACCGTTAATCTCAAATTGTCTGGAAAAAGAATTACCAGACTGACAGAATGTAATAAATACACTCTATCATTGTGAAGAGCCATTTCGATGGATGGCATATCCATTGTTTTATATCTCAACTGAGTGTTTTAAATTTGTCAGTCATGCAATGCTACTGTCTCTTTCTTGCAACTCAGTAAAACCAATCTAAATCTTTAACAATTATGATTAAACAGGCAAGAACATAACTCATTTGTGTTAGCAAACATTCCTGAAAAGGGTGTTAATTTCTGTGAAATGGAAAGGCTAGCACAAAAGAAGTCACGTTTTACACCTACAGTATAATGAGGGAAAATGGACGATACTTCACAGTAATGCATGAAGCCCAATTATGTGTAGCGTATCAAGCTATGTTCAATTAATAACAATATTAATATGAATCATGGTTTATGTATAACAAAAATAAAACAGAAATAAAAGGGACTGATTGTGATTTTTATGTGACCAAAAATAAACAGGATTACTTGCAAAGAAATGTTAGATCCTTTAACATAATGGTGATAATCACAGTATACACAGTGAAGTGTAGAGTCTAAAATAACCTTTCTGTACTACTCATAGTCAGTGTGTGTGTGATAAAACAGTCAGATAAACTGTAACAATTAGATAGTCACACTGCAAACATTGAAACAAGACTAATCACCTCAAAAGACGCACCGCCCCAGATTTTTCTGATGCTTCGCCCCACAATGATATTTAAAAGTAATATATATTAGTATTTTTTTGTAATATAGAAGAGTTTGTGAGAGACTTAACTAATCCAACAGTATTAAAAGCAGTGTTTAAATGCAAATAAAACAAAATTAAACGTGCAATCAAATTAAAAACATTTACTAGGTTTAGCCTCTAGGTGCAATGATCATGACAACTACTGAACACATTTATAAATTGTATAAGAACAGACAGGATCTAAATTAAGCTAACAGTTCTTAATCGTTCTTTTGAGTGATATCGCCATCTTAATCTTTGAAGTTTGAATGAATCACAACTTGAACTAGACCCTACGACACATGCAGTCGATATAATTATCTAAACTATCATAATCATAAACCGAAAACATAACTCATAACTTCACTGTCACATAACTGTCATAACATAAGACAAGTGATAGGGCTAGCAAAGGCATGATCATGATAGGCCCTAGGCTAGGGCTAGTACTAGGCCTATCATGATCATGATGCTTTTGCCGTTTTGGCGTGTTTTGCCCGTTTTGGACCCGCCCTAAGCCAAATCTTTTTATTAACAGAAACAGTTAAAATATACGTATCTAACTGTATTAAATACCTTAAGTGTCGCCATCGTATTTTGTAATTATTAGATCGTTAACGTAAATGACTAGCATATAATTGAACAGTCCGCCATAACGTTTGTTGTCATAACGAGGTTTGTCATTGGTCAAAATGATGACGGGTGAATTCGACCTACTGATAAGTCGTATTTCTTCCTGCGTTCCAGCAGGCTACCATTGACCTGCCAAAACGTATGTACGAGTTTGGCGTGACGTCATACTGCTGCTGTAAATTCGATGCGTGTGCATACTTCATTTATCTTAAACATCCACTTGTTTTTATTCAGTATATCACAATATAGGCAAACAAAGCGTCTGTCACGCCATAGCTCAGTATATGCGCGGGCCAATGTTTCCTTCATTTGACTTGGCCGAAGTCTATGGGCCGAGATTTTCATGGGCCGAGGTCTACGTATACTCAATCAACAACGACGCGACCCGGTACCAAAGAGTACTTATATTTAAGCTCTCTTTCTGAACGACATCAGACAATCACACAAACGTGACAAAGGGCCAAATTTCAATAAGTTATCATCAAGTACATCTAGACTTTACTTGGACAGTCTAAACTTATTTAGTTATTATCTTTCGCGTTGTGTATTAGATCTAACTATCACTATCGTGACTATGTCTATGGATTCAGATTAGATCTATCTTAAAAGTTTGAGTGCAACTGACTTGGAAAGTTACCACAGAAAGTTGACTGTATCTAACATTTTAACCGATCCATACTCAATACCAGCTACAGAGTGGATATGTGATATCAAGAAACTACCTGATATTACTTGGCGAGATGTCACTACATATCTGATTGACACATCCTCAGAATACACCAAGGAAAACAAAAGCTTACCGGTCGCTAGACTCTAGAAGCCTATCATCCCTATGACATGTTTCAAGATCAACATGTCCAAGATTGTTTTTTTCTCAGAATCAGAATGTAAATCCAATTCTGATTACTGTTTCATTAAATCACAGGTAATTAAATTAGAGATATATTTAATGTCAGTGGGGACTGATCAGGGATGTTAGGGAATGGTGACAAAATATAGATCTATCATACTATGCTATGGCATACCTAACATTACATAATGATAGTAACAAGAAATTGAAGAATGTAACAAATAACATGTTAATTTTATAAATTTTAAAATAGTCTAACTAGATCTGTGTTTAACAAGTGATACTGTCATGTCGTACTTCAATCATAAGTTAGAGACAGAGTTAGTGGTCGATGCATCACCACATGGTGTTGGTGCTATTTTAACCCAGACACAACCCACTAAAGATGGCCGTAGAGATGTGCAAATTGTCGCATATGCATCACTTGTACTGGACGACACAGAATCTCGTTACTCGCAAACAGAGCGAGAAGCTCTAGCTGTTCGATGGGGAGTCGAACATTTTCATCTGTATCTGTACGGCATAAAGTTTACAGTGGCCACAGACCACAAAGCATTAGTCAGCATATTTTCAAATGTTGTCGCTAAGCCATCTCCTCGCATTGAACGATGATGCTTACGTCTACAGCAATATACATTTAACACAGTGTACCGACCCGGCACTGATAATCCAGCTGATTACATGTCGGGTCACCCAGTCACATCTACAAGTGAGCGTGGCAGGAAGGTCACAGAAGAATATATCAACTACGTGTGTGAAACAGGGTGCCCCAAAGCATTGCCGCATATAGAAGTAATTCAAGCGACACAACAGGACCCCATGCTGCAAAATGTGATCAAATGTCAACAAACTGGGCTATGGCATGAATTTAAAACCTGTGAAGAAATGTCAATATACGGAAAATTGTCCAGTGAACTTAGTGTTACAGAGAACGGAATTCTGTTACGAGGACACCGGATTGTTATTCCTGTGACGATGAGGCGTAAAGTTGTACAAATAGCTCATGAAGGTCATCAGGGATTGGTAAAAACGAAGTCCCTGTTGAGAGCTAAGGTGTGGTTTCCCTTCATGGATAAGCTCACCGAAGACATAGTGAAAATTGTGCTACGTGTGCTGTCGTCACTAAAGATGAACGTCTACAACCGTTACAAATGTCACAGCTACCTGATAAAGCCGAGCAGTCTCTGTGTGCTGATTTTTGTGGGCCATATCCTAGCGGAGATTATTGTCTAGTAGTTCTTGACGAATATTCACGATTTCCTGTGGTGGAGCTGGTGAGATCCACATCAGCCAGAAGTGTAATCCCAGTATTTGACAAAATATTTGCAACACACGGAATGCCAGAAACATTAAAAACTGACAATGGACCGCCATTTCAAGGATTTGAATCCGTAAATTCATGCAATATTGTGGTATACGTCATCGTCGAATTACGCCACTGTGGCCAAGATCTAACGCACAAGCAGAAAACTTTATGAAACCTTTGAACAAGGCAATTAAAAGTGCTACTGTGGAAGGGAAGTCGTGGAGACAGGAAATGTACAAATTCCTACGAAATTACTATGCAACGGCACATGTGACAACAGGTCGACCACCTGTAGAACTCTTGTTTGGTTCAAAAATAAAAGTGCTATTACCCGAACTATTCATTCGAGTTTAAGATAAAGAACTGCGAACTCGAGATGCAGAGCAGAAACAGCAACAAAAACAGTATGCAGATGCCAGAAATTGTGTACGACCGAACATTCTTCTCCATGTTGGGGATACAGTGTTAATAAAACAAACGGAAACGGAAAAATTGTGTCCAACATATAATCCAGCACCCATGTCTGTGTTGCAAGTGAAAGGGAGCATGATAACAGCAAATAGTCCTGTTCTTGGCAGCAAAACAAGAAATTCATCACATTTCAGGAAAGTGATTGACCATGATGTTACACCTGAAACCGAGTCAACAATCGAAAACAGCGATTATTCGCAAGACGTGCCAGAAATAATAACAGTGAACAATGATGAACTTAATCAAGACAATAGTCATAATTCAAATGTGACAGATGTCTCAGCAGGTCGTCCAAAGCGACGCACCAGAATGCCAGCAAGATATAAAGACTTTATTTCTAAGTGATATATATATATATATATATATATATATATATATATACTATAGTTTTATACAACTATATATGTAAGAATGAAGCTGAATGGAGTGAATGTGATTATGATGTAAAATGAAGTACATTGTTCTGTAAGATTTTATAATTTGTTTTATCAAAGTTAGTTTCAAATATATATATATATATATATATATATATATATATATATAATGTAGCTTATCAATTGACTTGAGATAAATCATTATCTAGGTGTAAAATTCAATGTTATCGTCGGATATTCAAAATTTGAATTTAAGATTGTTCGAAATTTATCTATTACAAATACTTGTTTAACTTGAGTGAAACATATATGAAATGATACATTTTCAATAAAGGTGGGGGGTGGGGTGTAATGTTGTCAATCCATAACAGTCCACAATTAATTATATCGAGGACTTAATGTTGGTATTTAGAATTATAACGGACCGGAAACAGTTTAGAGAATAAACCAGATGGTCAAGATTGTATCTGTGATTTAGTAATAATATACTTGATGACAATCTACAAACATCACAATGCCTAATTTAGTGGATACAATATACTGATTTAGTTGATATATATAATATAGGATTATCTAGTTTTCTGGATAAGATTGTGTTCATTAGTTTTTATCTAAATAATTATTGGTGCCTTTTTCTCTTTTCATGCGTGGTTTTGGTTGATTAATTCTAGTAATCATAAAATATTTTGGATTTTGTTTCTATTTTATGAATATTTATTTTATTTGTACATTTAAATAATTATAATAACTAGTATTGATGAAGAGTAGTATTTGCCTTTCGAATAAACATGTAAAACCTGAGCTAGTGCATGATACACACTGAGAGAGACAGAGATATATTATTAAAATTAATTTCTGTAGGCATAATTTAAAGACACTACATTTTAAGACACTACACTACATTGTCTTAACTGTGCATTTGCATAGGAACTGGTAGGGGCAAAACAATATACATTATAACCTTCACAAATTCTAACGAGACCATATGGAAGCACAGTTTATATGGACGGGTTCTGCACACACGCACACAATTACAGCTACTGTTTATTTCTGCTATGTTAGTATTTACAAGTTTATATACAAATAAAAAATGCCCTTGCCTTTTCCAAATCAGATTATTACAAAGGATCAAAGCATGCAAGGGAAATTAAAGGATCGATTTCAGTGTTGTGAATAAACTACTACATAAAAATCAGACTGTCCTTCCAATTATTATCAATTCACCAAAAGATATGGCCCATTGTTGTAATATCTTGATCTGTCAAAAATGTGCAGTTGAATCTATGCCTACATGGTTTTTGACAGTGTCGGGATGTTCTAATCAGCTCAGTTACAAAGATAGTTAATAAATCATTAAATTCAGGGCCGGAAAAATCGGTAGCCCTGGACGTGTGAATTTTGTCTTCGGGCTAGTGAGTTGTATAAAATACTAGCCAGGACGGGCTACCGGTATTTTGAGGCAAGATACGTAGTAGTCTGAAGTTCGTTTTCCGTTGAATGATTTTCCGCTGTTTTTGGAACTGTTCGCGGTGGAAAAATTATTAAAGTTTAAAACACCCACGCCGATACTTCACCAACGGTCGCTAAAAAGCACTTTTCCCGGTTGTTGGCTGGATTTTTGACTGATTTTCAGCAGAAAATGGGTCATGATAAACGACAAATATTTATCAGCTGAATGTCATATTTACTGAATATAAGAACCATCCTTGAATGATGGGAGAGATTTGGGTAAACACCATTTACATTATGATGGTCACGTGACTCAAATACTCTCTCGTGATTGGTCAGTTGTTTTTATATAAAAAAAACACATGCCCGAACAACAAAACCATGCTTGGTTTTGTTAGTGAGCTCCGGTGGCCTAGCGTTAAGCACCCGGCACTTGGTGCCAACGGTCACAGGTTCGAACCCCGTAAGAGGTCGAAACTTTTCCAGGGATTAATTTCTCGGCTCACTACATCGTGGGTGTCTGACCACGTTAAATGGCGCTGCCGTCTCCACTGAATTATTTAAAATAAAGGGGGACGTTAAAAAAACCTGAGGGCGTAAAACACTCTGGCAATGACCACCCTTAGGGTATTTCGGCTCCATCTTTCCGTACTGCTCCCCTGTGTGTGGTGGGGGAGGAGTTTTCTCAACCACTCGAACATAGAGGCTGTGCTGATTAAGCGACAGCCTGGGGATTCTCCCCGAACAACAAAACCAAAACCAACTCACGAGCAGGGAAGAAAGCAGTGACTCAAGGAAACAGTGCCTTTTGCAGCTCGATACAGTCGGGTTTTACTGGAGAGACATTTTATATGAATAGACTCAAGTTGAAATTAACTCTGTCAGACGTAGCAGCAATAAGACACATCGAGTCTTCCGTCTTCTCTGTGTGAAGGAATGTGCGAATGAGATAGTAGAATTGCTGATATCCGAATTTTACATCGTTAAGCATCCACTCGGGATGTAGATCTAAATTACAATTACCAAATATGGTACATTCAGGTTTTGATGGATTAAGCCGCAAACCATGCTCTGTAATATATTTGTTTGTAACATCAGTTAAATCGTCAGCTTAGCAAAATACATTAAAAGACACATTATTAATATTAATACCACCTGTATATTAAGACAATTTATTCATGAAATCTTTATTTAAAAAAAGTTTAAACAGGAACGGTGAGGATTTTAATATAATAATAAAAGAATAAATAATAATAACAGAAATACTAATAACCGAAATGAATAACATATTCGGGGTGTGAGTGATATTTAAAAAAAAATAAAAAAAGGTTCAGGTCCAACTATTTTAGTCGGGCTATTCGGTGCCGCCTATTCACAGGCGCGATCCCACTACGGCTCGACACGAGGACTTTTGTCTGCTGCGTTTCCGCCCTGGACCGGTTCGCCCTTCCTTAGACAACCTGGACACCCTGAGCTCCCTCGAAGTGACCATATTGATGCCAAGCTTAGTGCGGACACCCGATCGACATAGAACAACACCGAACAGGACCCCCGACCTCAAGCCGTCCACCAAACCTGGCCTCCAAGTAACTAGATTACAGGAGTACGCCACCACTCCCAGCCACTTGTTCATTGACGAATCGAACCTTAAATACATCAACTTAACATCAAATAGACATTACCTATCGACACGTTGCTTGCCGTGTATTACTTAAGTGTTTAGTGAGCTTCGGTGGCCATAGCGGTTAAGCATCCGGCACCTGGTGCCAAGGGTCACAGGTTCGATCACAGCAAGAGGTCGAAACTTTTCCAGAGATTAATTTCTCGGCTCACAACATCGTGGGTGGGTGACCACGTGAAATGGCGATGCCGTCTCCAATGAATTATTAAAAATAAAGCAGGGCGTTAAAGATCCCCCCTGAGGACGTAAAACACTCTGGCAGTGACCACCCTCGGGGTATTTCGGCTCCACCTTTCCGTGATGTTCCCCTGTGAGTGGTGGGGGAGGCGTTTCTCAACCACTCCGACATAGAGGCTGTGCTGAATAAGTGACAGCACGGGGATTCTCCCCGAAAAACAAATCAAATCGGAGCCGTCTCACATCAGATATTGTATCTTTACAAGTCGAGTTGCCTGCAGCCGACGTAGGTAGATCTAGTAGTTCGTCATCGTGTATGTTCTGACTGATGAAATCGAGGTTTGGCTCAATAATAAATACTGTGTAGTAAACAATTTAACAAATATGTTAAATTATTTGACAACGACAGTATTAAAAATGTATTTTTTTATAGAAAAGACAACTCGGGTTGATTGACTGTATTACTTTCCCATTATTATCAGATTATTACAGACACGAAAAGCAGAAAAGTGCGTGGGCGGATTCGGGGTGTCAAGAAGAAAGAACCATATATGCAGTAAAAGGTGCTTCTCGAGGTTGGAATTGACGTAAACAGAGAGACATGGCTGCTTTGAGTGGTATTCTTCGTAAAGGTTTGCATTTGTAACAAGCTCTCGTTATTAAATACTCCGACAGTAATGATTTTATTTGTCCTTAAGTGAGACACATAAAGTAATGTGATGCAATTTTTGTTATAGTACTGTATACTTCGAACAATTATTATACTTGCATTTGTGATTTGATATGAGCAGATGTTTCATTAAAGTTTTGCTTGTCCATATGGTTTGCATCGATTTTTGTGGCGGGCCAACTAAATAATACCTAGCCGAGATGTTTCATAAGTAAACAACAATGCTATGGAACTATACTGGCATTTAAGGACGTCATCTTGTTTTTAAAATACTGACATAGTGGATAAATAGAAGAGACTACCAAAATATATTATCTCTGAAGAGAGGGGCCGGTCAACCTAAAAACCGTACGGGACTGAAAACATATTTTAACACGTATTTCTGAGGGTAGATCAATGAGAATTATATACATAAGCTCGGAATGATGGAATATGAAACTTAAGATGCACTATTACTCGCAATATTTAGTAATTAAACAAGTTCTGCTGTCAAGCACACATAATGTGTTATTATTATATCCATCTGATATAGTAATTGGCAATGACAGTATTTCCTGTATTGCAGCTTGACTGTATCACCATCAGTGTATGCATAATGCCTGCATCATATGGATGGACGTTTTGACTTGGAATTTGGTGATAGAAAAGCCAGATTGATATGTGACAACTGAATGTCCAGGTGAACTGCACAGATGCTGACAAACATCAAGATATGCTCAAATTGCAACCTGTTAATCGGGTGGTTTTGTCACACCATGAGAATGAAAATTATTATGCAGACTTCCTTACAATGATCATACTCATAGTTTTCATCAAAACATGCAACCTCTTAGCTACTGAAACAAGACAGTCTCTTTGACTTCCCAATCATGAATAGTCTATACATTTCTCCATAATTTCGTCTTTTGATTTCTTTCCACAATTGCAAGCATCAGCTTTTGTTGCCATAGATTTGATCAGCAAATCCTGACCAATTATCCTGGAACATCTACACTCTCCCCATTCATTACAGAGCAGAAAATGTAGCATTCCTTCCAATGGTTAAGGCAACCATTAGACCCAGTAAAGTCACTTTGTCTGAAAGGCATCAATAACAAAATGCCTGTTCTTGTATCAGCACACCTGAGATTAGAGTGTTCCACGATTGGGCCTTACAAAGCCATTATAACACAGCTTCATTCAGATATTGAAATTTGCACTTTCTTTTCTTCCCATATTTGCATCTCCAATTTTGCCATCTTGTCATCAGCCCCCCCAAAAGTTGTCATTTTTCTTTATGATGTTCTGTAATTTGGTTTAGCCAATGTTCAAGCTACTGGCAACTGATCTAACACACTCTCCTTTCAACAATCATTCCACTACCTATACAAGATCATCAAAATCTTTCTGCTGCTACTTGACATTTTCATTCTCAAAATTTTCCTGAGTAAAACCTTTAAATACAAAATGGCAGTTTACATACTCTGTGAAAATCATGTGCTTCAACATTTTGGTGTGAGTTTCATGCAATAAAAATGTGGATTGTATTGTCATATCTACTAGGTAGTTTTTGACGTGGAGTGATTTATACAGTGAAGACAATATGTCATTAAAAACAAGGGTCAGAAATAACTGGTAGTCATTTACTAAGAATTCTGCTGTATATATATATATATATATATATATTTGTATGTGTGTGTCTATCTATGTATATATATATATATATATATGTATATATATATGTTTGTGTGTGTAATGTAGTTGACACTATCATTTATATTATTTACTTGAATATATAAATATTTAACCATTTGTATCAGTGACAATTCCATTTTACCAATTTCAATTCCATTTTGTCAATTTCAATTCCACATCAGATTTATCAATTCTAATTCAATTCCATATATTTTTATATGCTTTACAAACACAAAAAAGATTTTCTTCAAATTCCCAACATCTGTGGGAGGTAGAAAGCACTTGGGTTTTGCTCGCCATGCTGACTTAATACTTGTGTTAATTCACTTTTCAAATTTGATGTGTTCACAGATAGACGTAGAGGAAGATAACATTAGGCTGAATAGCTCAGCCTTTTATAGTGACATTTGGATGACAGTACAATGGGTTATGCAATGTAATCCAAATATATTAAACAGACTAATTGATTGCCAATCACTGCTTATCCAATTAGTCTGAGTACCTACTCTGAGAAGTTTTATATTCCAAGTAGGATTGTCATGGATTAAATATTTCTGAATTAAATGGTGGATTTAATTTTTCTTGTAGCAAATTCCAATTACAAGTTTATCAGTTCCATTTTTTAAAATAAGCAATTCCAGAATTGGAATTGCCCATCAATTCAAATTCTGAAATTGAATTGAAGCCATGTCTGATTTGTATGTCTGTACAATTGATAAATTTGATGTTAACTGTTGTACATCATATGTTATATCTTTTCACTGTACAGTACCACTGAATAATACCTAAATATTATTTCTACATATAGTGAGTGCATCTTGAAAAAACATTAAGTGAAGGAAGTCTTGGAAAAAGTATACAGATATTTAAAAAATGTGTTTTGTTATGGTTGGCATGATCTTCCAAGATTAGACAAACTAGTTCCTCTCCATATTTCTACGCACTCTTATACAGAGTTGTTTGATTTAAATCATTGCCAAAAAAAATCATGTTTTTTTATCATATTTTAGTGGGTTTTTAAAACTAATTTGAATTGTATTATTGGATTGATTTATATTGATTATTTTGTAAACATGCATTTATCAATTAACTTGTATTGGAAACATTTGGGGATGATCTGACCAGACATGGGGTCAATTCCTTATCAAATTTATCAATTCCGAATGTATCAATGGCTCAATTGCCAGATCTGGACAAACATTCGCTGGGGAGAGACTGACAATTTCTTTATTTTTTTTGTTTGGTCAGTTTTGAATTCATTTATAAAATGAGCACCTCATAGAAATAAATCACCTCATGTAATGAGAAGCTTCATGTGCAAGGTATTGCATTCTAAAGTAATGTTAGACCACTTTGATCATCATTTGGCACTTGCCATTGACTGAATGCTCTTGAAACTTAAATAATAAATTGAATTAAAAGTGCTGATCTGTTATTTAACATTGCTGTCATTTGGTAGGTACCAAATCTGTGCATTCAACGGCACAGTATGAAAGACTTAACCAAGACCCTAGTGATAATGAAGAAGAAGAAGGATGATGTCCTCTTCATTCAGGATGGAGGTGCATCTAAACAAAATGGCTTCTCACAACCTGGTAATGAAGCAAACAAAGAGCTCCTCTCCAATGGAAAAAACAGCGAGAAAATTGAATTAGACGACCTTGGCATTCAGCATGCAAGAATTCGAAAGGCATCTGAGGTGGAAGTACGGACATTACGTTACAGATCATTAACTTTGACGAGAATGATCTGTTTTGTTTTAACACTGCTGTTGGCAGTTGGGTTTGTGATTGGCTTGGTTGTTGTTCTGCCTCATTTGAAGGCTTCAGTGTCCAGTCAAAGACATTATCCACAGACCAAAGAGTGGAATATTACCTACCCAGAGTATGGTGAGTATAGGTATATTGGTATAGTTTTTACTGCATGTTGAAACACAGTTGATATGAAGTGTGTATGCATGTTTGAACACTGTAACTACATAATTATCCATTTATTTTATCAGCCACTGAGAGTCTCGTGCAGTTGTTTGATGTCGATGAAGATGGACGCCTAGATATAATATTTAGTATCGTACCTGGCTCCAGTATGGGCAAGTCAGAACCAAGCCGAAGCAATGAAGATCAATACTGCAAGGAGAGAGGTCAGTTACTGTTTTATCAGATCAGACCTGTGAATTATATCTGATGTTATTTTGGAAAAGTGAAGGCACTGGTTAGTTAGTGCCTGTGTATTTGTTCATTGTAAATTGGAACGTGTACAATTATGTTAACTTGACAATGTTAAACAGATGGAAACAGGCTGCTGAAATTTATGCATACAGGAAATTAGTTTTTTTATCTTCAATGGGGGTTCTTGTGCATTTGCATACAGGATAGGAAATGTGAAGTGTAACTGTTGTAGCATTCATTTCAGGTGAGAGACACAATGATGTTAGTTTTATGGGTGATTGGTAACTTAGAAAACTATAATTGAATATGACTGTCTCCTCCTAGATAAACATTTTTGATGATTTTGCTAGTTCATCAGCACTTATAGCAATATATGTAGCAACCCTGTAGATCTTTTAAAATAGTCTTTAAGAAAGTTATTTGCTGTTCTTTTTTTTGCAGTACAGTATTTATAATCTATAACTTTTTGTACACAGGGTTCACAACATCACCTTGTGTTGCAGAGGTCAAGGCCATACGTGGCTATGACGGAGCACTAATATGGCAGTTTTATGCTCATTCTTCAATATTTGAAATGAACTGCGGCAACATTGATATTAATAAAGATGGGAAAATGGATTGCATAGCCAGTGGAAGGCTTGCAACAGTTGTAGCATTTGATCCTCGAGAAGGTATTTATATAAAATATAATTAATAGAATAAAGTTTATAAGCTAGTCTAAAGAGTTGGTTTTGACTTTATGCCAGAAGTAGCTTTCATAGGTTAATTGGAATTTTTTCATCAATCTTTAGTAAAGAAGTGTTTGTTAAATATTAAATAGATATTTATCTAACACTTCCAAAAATTTCAACTGTGTCTCTGTTCATGTTACTTAGAAATAACACAAATTTAAACATATATTTAAGAAAATGAACAACTTTGTCACTTTAACTATGAAAAACACTGGGATATTTTCTCTCCAGCACTGAATACTGTTATTTCTGATATCAACACTGCTTTTTATGTATGGGACATTCTGGTGGTGTAGTGTATAGGAGTTTTAGGACTGTACTGCAAACCTCCAGGTTGTCAGTGTGAATCTGGCTCATATGTGCATTTGGGGGATATTTTTCCTTAGGCTGTCACCCCTGGCTAAACAACTTTTTATCCGATTTTTCCAGAGCTGAAAATAATGTTTTAGGAAATGGAGAGTGGCTGAAACTGGTGGTTTAAAACAATTCTCTTGCAAAAGTCATGTTTTATCTCCACTATAGTAGTTTTAAATTGTCCTAAAAATGCACGAAACCCAATTTTTCCTCCGCACCCCCATGTGCATGGGGCTCACTACACTCTTTGACTTTCCTGCGTTTCAGGATTTTGTTTCAAATGCTACTCTCATGCCTGATTTATAATATATCACTGAGTGAATTAACTCATAGAGGATTATCTTCTAATTCAGTTTAGGTGGCTATGCTGGATCTTTTTAATAATACAATGACATGTGAAGTTATATTGAATTAGTTTTGGCTTTGGTCACAACTTTATATTCCATAAGTATTAGTGAAAGCTACCAGCCTGAACCCTATTCTGAAAGGCTAACTAATTGCTAACTTTCATTAATTCTGTGGACTCTAAGTCTTTTACAGTAGATTTAGTTTATTCTTCCACAATTTGTTCCTATATCACACTTAGAATTACAATATGGGGTAGACCACATTTGAAGCCTAGCATTACACGTTTTTGTGGGATGTTTCATCTGATCATCTCATTTTCCTATGGAGCTACCTCTCTTCCATGTGACCAGCACTATGGCTAAACAAAGACGAATATTACCTATTCACTCACTAGATAATGATTTTCTTATCTCTCTCTCTCTATATATATATATATATATATATATATATATCAGTTATACAATCTTGATTACAAATATTATGACCCCAGTGTTGGACCAGAAAAAGTTGTTTACACGACTCACTCTGTGTGTCATCTATGCTGTTAATGTTTTTTTGTCAAGGTCATGTCTTCTGGAGAGGAGATCAAAGCCAGATGGAGGAAATATGGAACATTTATAATGTGCTTATTATTCCGGATATGAACCAGGATGGCGTGCTAGATTTAGTTGTGGCTCATGGTGGTGATCCAACCTTTCCACCAGAGGTTTGTCAGACATAACTATGTTTGTTCTATTATATTTAATGAGTCTGAAATTTTATGATGACTATAAAAACCTTGCAGTGTAAAACAGTGATTTATTTTTATTTCTATATCCAAATAGTAGTCTTTATGGTATCCTCACAGAAGTGCTATTCAGGTTATTTTTTTGAAAGCACTCTCTTACAGCATACAAAATATTTATTAAAACGATAATTAGTGAAACGTTGCACTAAAGCCAATGTCAGTCATTACTTTATAATATTATTTATAGCCATCAGTGAGAAGAAATAAAAAGGTAATTGTTTTGACATGTACAATGATTTTATGGTGTTTTTTTACATATGTTTGATGTGAACCTGTCATTATTATGAGTGTCTATTTGTCTTAGTTTGTTCCTTATGCACATTTATGCTGTATACAATGCACATTTATGCTGTATACAATGCACATATGACAAAGATGAATATGGTGATCAATTTTGGTAGACGTTATCAATTTGAAATCATGCAACATTCATGATATTCAATGTTGTATTCTATGAAGTGGTATAATTACAATATATGTTTAAATTAAATATATGTGGTCTACCTTGCATGCATGCATGCACATCCACACTTTTCGGTTCTATTTGTTCCCCTTAGTAATAAATGTTTAGATTGTATTGTCTTTATGAAGTATTCCCAAATGCATGTGTTGTAAGATATGTCAGATTTCTCTGTAAACATCCATTCATTACGCACTTGGTTATGAAAGGAGTCAATAACAAGTTTCTGTTTTGTTTTGTTATCCACAGATAAAGTTGTGAGTAGAATTCTTTGTTAAGTGTTCATAATATGTTTGGATTATGTGTTATATTTAGTTGGGTTTTTCACTTGGCATGGGATTATATGTAAATTATGGTGATGGTGTGAGTGTTTTATTCCTTTTGTTTGGATAACACCTATTCAGATCCCCACTCTATTAGTATGCATACCTCATGTGTTTGCAGCCAGCTGGACTCTTGCATGTCAACAGTACTTAAGATTTGAAGGCTGACATTGATCAAGAGTGGCTTAGCTGTGTTTTGTTTTGTTCTGATTTTGTGTTTGCCTGCTTTTATCTTTAACTTTGTTGCAGTGTTTTAATTGTTCTTGTGTTGTCTTGATTTTAAGCTAGCTTAAGAAACCTAACCAGCTGTAAAGCTATTACAAGTTTCAGGAAATATTGACTTGAAGCCGTAATAAATTTTAATCATTAATACTAGCCAAACATTATGTTTTTAGAAAAATTTGCAATTTTAAGTGATGATCTTAGCTTATTGGTTAGGTGTATTATGATTTTTATAGAAACTTGAATCTGAAGGAATAAAACAAATTTAACTCTACTTTGAAGGTTACAGACCGCAAAGCTGGTAGATTAATACTTCTAGATGGAGCTACTGGTTCAGCAATTGGAAAGCGCTACCTGAAAATTCCTGATGATAAAGAGACATATATGTCACCTATCATGCATGTTAGAAAGGATGGTTCAGAATACATTATCTTTGGCCATGGTGGTGAAACTGTACCAGGTATAGTGCAGTTTTAAGGAAGGACTTACTATTTACATTACTTTGTTTTTCCAAGAAAATATATGTGTATCAGGGTTGAATAAAATGCCCTTTCTTGAAATGCTGAAAAATCTGTCGGGTGAATTTGACTAGCCTATAAGGGGAAGTCATAATGTTTCCCTTTGAAATTGTGATGAACTGGATTTCGATTTGGCTAATACTTTTTAAATCACCCTAACATGCACTTTACATTATATCTGCTTGTACAGTATACTGGGTTGCAATAATGTGGAGTCAGACTCTCTCTCTCTCTCTCTCTCTCTATATGTATATATATAGTTTCAATAAAATGTTATATCAAATACATAAGTTTCAAAGAAAAGAGTAGTAATTGCCTTTATACACACACAGTAGACTTGTTTAAATTGAATATGCATAAATCAATTGATGGTGTATTTTGAAGAAATCTTTTAGCATTATTGATTTCTTTTGTTTTTCTTATTCACACTTTTCTTATTAGAATAATGGCCTAATTTGAACAGATTTTCTGGTCCTAATCATCAAAAACAATACATTTAATTTGTGTGTGGCTTGCTATTTAAAATATTTCTGATGCTACTTTTTTTTTGGTGGTTGTCCTACTGTTGGAATTTTCCCGGAGAACTTTCTGGGAAAGTTGGTGACCCATTGCTTAACCTGCATGGACTCCAAAACTAGCAGTTCTAAAGTATTGTGATAGACATCAGTGCAAGTACTTTCTGTGGGATAAAGGAGAACTGTTTGAAGATTAAGAAATCTTCATTGAATTGCAGCACCCGGTGGAGTCTGTTGAACAAATGCTACTCTTGCAAGTGAACAAGTTCTGGCTTCAGTTCAGCTCTGATGATACTACCCCTATAACCTTGATCAAGGATGAATGGTTTAAAGAGTGCTAGGGTATTGTGAAAGTTTGAAAGGCTGGAGAATCTGCAGGAGATAGTTAGGGTCTGGAAAGAAGGCAGGCTGTAGGCTATCCTGCTGAAGTATCAGACATTTACAAAGGAGATGGAACTGATCTGTTTTCCAGCCAAACACATCATGGTAAAAAGCAGTCTAAGACCCATGTAACTGTTCTCTTTGGAGTCAATATGGATGGTACTGATAAACTGCCTCTTCTGGTTATTGGAAAGAGATGAAAGCCTGCACATTCAGAAATGTCTGTGTTCCAGTTACTTACCTGGCAAACAATAATGCTCGACTTGCTCAAAAAACTGAATAAACAGCTGAAAGTGAAAATGACACACTGCAAAATAACAATGATTGTGGACAATTACTCAGCACATCCTACCATTGAACTTGATAACATCCAGGTAGTGTTCTTATACCCATATACAATGTGTCTCACAACAATTAGATGCTGGAATAATCTGGATCCTAAAGATCCAGTACAGGTTCATACTTGTGAGCCACGGACTGGCTGCAAAGGAAGATAGTGCTACTCAGTTCACTTGGTATATCTTGGATTCAATAGTGCCCCTGAAAACAGCATGGAAAAATGTGTAGGAAACTATGATTGTAAGTTGCTATAGAAAAGCTGGGTTTATAAAGAAAAAGACCATTGATGAGAACAATGGTGAGGATTGAAAGTGATTTTAGAAATGTCTGAGACAGCATAAGGTCTGTGTATGGAGACAGGATGTCTAAGTTCGATGAGCCTATTAAATGTGACAATGTTGCTGATACTATTCATCAGCTTTCTGATGAGCAAACTGTGGAACAGATAAATCCTGCTGCTGAACCAGACGATGGGGACGAGGAAGATAATGTAGAAGTGGAAGAGGCTAAGCAGCCAAAACCTAATTATGGAAAACCATTTGAGGCTCTATGCCTGAAACTTTTGGGGTTGGTGTCCAGCAGTACTGAATTGGACAAACTATGCAACAAAATGATTGGGATCTTGCTGGAAAAAACCCCAGCTAGTAGTAGTCTCGTACAGAAATCTTTATCGATTTCTTTAAGAGATCTGATAGTGACAGTAATGATTACTAGAACTGTACTGTAGAATGAGGGTTTTTCCCCTCACAATCAAATGCCTCATCATTTGCTATTATTAGTAATATGTGTAATTTTTGTGATATCAAGAGGTTTATTCTTTTTTCTCACTCATTCATTTAATGAACAATCACTGATAACACAGAAGGTGTTGTGATAAAGCCAAAATAGGTTAGATTGAGTTATTGCATAGTTCAAATTATTTGTATGGTTCACTTGGAGTTGAATTAAGTGGAGTTTGCTGGACCAGATGTCAGCAATAAAATATTTATTTTTGTTGCAAAATTAAAAAAATGTGCTGACATGAATTATTTTATGTTTGATTTATAGAGGATTACATATTTGATTTATGACAAAAAGGTTGATCTTTTTACAAATTTCTTGCAACTTTATTGGTGTTTCTGAGTAACAAGATCAAGTAACATATTCCAGCTTCACATTATTTTTAATATCTGCCATGGATATCTATCCAGCAGAAGGTAAAGGCAAAATGTTTAGGCAATCTATTTCAGGTGTCATATAATTGGTACTAAATAATGATGTTTGTGATGCATGCGGAGAGTTTGTGAAGTACAGTACACTGAATGTTTTTTGTCATTTCTTACAATGTTAATTAGTTAAATAATGACCTTTTTATATGCTAGCATTTAAATGCTTTCTTTATCTAAGTAATTTTTTCGTGTTTTTTCTGATATCATTAATTATTGCTATATTTATTTTACTTATCATTCTGTTGACTGGTTCTTGTTTTTCCTATAGGTACATTATTTGCTGTGTCCATTCCTGATTTCTATCGATATGTAATGAAGATGAATGCCAATGAGACTGTTCATGGTTTGAAGGGAGCATATGACAACTGGGGTAATAAACCGAAGAATAAGGATGGTTTAATAGAAATATATAGGTTAGTATAATACTTTTGTTACTTGCACCAATAAATAGATTTTAATGCTTGAAAAGATTTAGTTTACAGAAGAACCATGAATTAAATTGAAGTATTGAAACAAACACACACACACACACACACACACACATATATATATATATATATATATTGGTAAATAGGAGTCAAAAGAAAGGAGTTATGACACCACCTGTCTGTATTGACATTACTGGTGATGGTGTAGGTGATCTACTTATGTCAGCTTATGAAGGATTAATTACACTTTATGATGGAGAAACCCTTGAACAGATATGGTCTACATCATTTCCAAATATGGAGTCCTACAGGTAGAAAATACAGAACATTACAATACTATAAATAATTAAATAGTATCTTAATTTCTTAACATTTAATTTTTGTTTATCATTATGCCTCAGGGTTCAGAGGTAGTTCTACAATGCTTGCACACACACACACACACACACACAAAGAGGGAGAGAGCTTTATGTAGATATTTTATTTTTTAGCACACCAGCACCTGGTTATTTTAATGATGATGATACACCTGATTTCATGCTGCAACAGAATTTTGGGGCTTGGCCAAAGTATTCCTGGACTGAGGTTAGAATGCTAGATAATTACGTAACAATTTACAATACTACTTAACTGTCTTATTCTTAATTTTAATCGTGTTTATCTTTGACAGACTATTATTCTGGATGGCAAAACTGGAAATATCATCTGGCAGTTAAATTCTACCCATTATGATATGACCTCTGACCTTGTTGCTAGGACCATACAAGATCACAGAGATATGTTTATTTTCCAAGTATCAGGTCGGGAGGAAGGCTGAAAAAGTTTCTCAGGTAGTTATGTAGTCTTTTTTATAAAACTTTGCAAAATTAAAGGGCATATGATCTCTAACATAAATATTTTAAGAATATTGAGAGTTTTTCAAGCAAATACTACATGAAAAATATATAAATATTTATTTATTCGATTTAACAGTGAAGCCAGACAGGCTAGCCTTTATTAGGTTGAGGGTCCATGCCTTGCAGTAATATGTTTTTCAGTCTTCATGTTTTTGAGCATGTGTGCAAATTTTAGATTTGACCAAGGAAATGATGAAAAAATGATTAGTTTAAATATTTTTTAAATACCTGTTTAATGTGTGTCTAAGTACTTAATTCATCCATAGGTCACTGATGAGTGAGACCAGCATAATATGGTATCACATTTTAATAGTAGTACATACATATTTGTTAAGGAAGTGTAATTCTGCTTCAGTTATCCACAGTCATTGTTAAAATATTTAAACATTACAAAAAAGTTAGTAATGTTAGTGAGTGAATTAGAAATGTCTTAGTAGCCTTATCTACTAAGTTGTTCATGATCACGTGGCAGACTAAGGATGATAATCATTTTGTCAATATGGTTGTAGGCCTTTTATAATTCTCATTTGTTAGTGATTGGTAAGTTCTTTAAGCAACACAGTCATTAGTCTGTAATAAAAGTTCTTTGTTAATGTCTGTCTGTAAGTTTTTTAATGTGCATTATTATCCTTATTTGCATGCTCCTATCTCAATAAAAAACCAACACTTCTTCTTAACTGGGAAATATATTACTGGCTTTTGTCAGGTACTCACTTCAGGTAAATAGACTGAAGCATCTGTGGGCTGGCTGGATCCACCCAAATTTAAAATAGTAGCATCAAAGCTTGATTGGGTAGCCTCCAGATAAGGGTATAATAACTCTATCAACCTACCAGAATGAAGCATCACAGCAACTGAGCCATTGTGAACTCTTAAGGATTTAAAGAGTTTTTAATGGTTATTAAGTGCCTGATCCTCTTTTTCTTAAATGATTGTAAAGATTGTTGTTGCTACGTAGTACATGTAATTGTTTGCAGAAGAGGCCAAAACGTTCGTCAGATAAGATCTTACCCCACCACCAAAGAAAATATGGTCGCCCAATGTTAGGTGATAGAAGATTATCAGAACCACATCAACCGGTCACCAGCTGGCCAAGTAGACCAGCTGAATATGATGATTCATTGGCTAATCAAGAATACGGATATAAACAAACTCGACTACCTCAGTACTATAGGAATAATGATCGGAGCTATAGCAAGCAAAGGCAGAGAAACCCATACAATGGAAAACAACTCTTTCCTGGTAACTATGGTGATTACAGCAATACTGGCTTACTCTATCATGACAACACAGATGATTTTGACTATGGGGACTCATTTTATGGCACTTTACCTGATGCTAACAGGGAATATTCAGATCATGTGGCACAACATGAGAGAAATAATAAAATCTTGGATGATGATGATGATGGTGGTGATGATGATGACGGTCATGATCATCATCATGGTGAAGTTCATGAAGATGAAGATAAAAATGATGGTGAGTTCAGCATTTAGTATAGCCATATTTGTTAAACTGGTAAATTCTTTTGGAAAGTTTATAAGATATTAGTCCTTGGTTTGATATTCACACAAACTTTTGGTTTGCAATTTCATGGCCTCAGAATAAAAGGTCATGTTTCAGTTTTTGTCTAATATTTTTCAATGTTCTGCCAGATAGTTTTCTCGAATGACTAGTAAAAAAAAATACATTTGGTGATGTATTAGATTTTTGGCAAATTGCTCTTCTCATTTTGGTTTTAGATGGAATAATATCTTGCCAAACCAACCCAAAACAACTGATAACAGAGTTGTTCATCATGGATCGTACTGAAGCCTCTTCACCACTGCTGCTATTCAGACATGAACCTCAGAAATATTATTATAGTAAGTTTCTTTGCTGATCAGTATCTGTTCATTTCATTAGATATTAGATGAGGCCCCAAATAAGTATACAGAAGTATTATCAGTGTTATGAAACTTGTATTTCTGTTTTTTTTTTGCGGAAACAGTAAGTACAAGTTTACTCTATAATTATCACATTATAAACAGATTTTACTGAATTAGAGAGGGAGGCACTGGGCTTGTCACATGACCATTCTGATGACGTTGACAGCACACAGAATCATAAGCGTATCAGAAGACATGGAATGGAACATGCACCAGTTGTTAAATATACCTGGAGTGATGAGGCCTGTGTGCTGATGAGCTTAGCTCACAGGTGTACAGGTATGATTTTGTGTGTGTGTATGTGTGGCACATAGTTGACTGTAGAGTTCTGTTATCCCACAAATAGCTTTGAGTAATGTACAAGAATAAGATTTCCATATTGTATTAATGTAATGTGGCATAATCTGCATTTACGTCATAAGAGGAGATTAAAAGGAAGCAACAGAATATAATCCTTTTATAGCAATTTAATATTAAACCCAGTGTTTTCCCCCAAATCTTTACCCATGGCATGTGCATGCTGTGCTTCAGTTTCAATTGTTATGCTTTGGTCTCATATGTTAGGTTTATTGTTTGTATCAGGTAGTTTGCCAGGTAAGAATTGAAAATAGTACATTTTAAAAACATATTGTTTAGTATTCAGGTATAGAGGGAAACTGTTAATTTTGAAAACTTCGATCTAATTGAAGGCTTAACCTTGAAGCTAATGTTTACTTCTGTTTTACTTGTTAAAATTTATGTCTAAATTATATGCAGCATCATATTATTTGGTGTTTTCTAACTGATTAATTGTTCAGCTTAGTAGTTATAATTTCACAAATATACTACCATGCAATAGACAAAATTTGTTAAGTAGTAAACTGATTCCTGATGATCTGATATGGTTCCATTTTTAGAAAAATCCCCTTTTTCATGCCATAATACATGTGTTTGTATGTTAAATATACTTTTTTTATAATGTAAATGTTTTTATTTTGTTTGACAAGAAAGCATTTTATTTATTTCTGAATTTGTATAGCCCACTTTTTTCGATCATGTCTTTGTAATAACGTTTTACATATTAAGATTGTTTTCCTCTGTAGGTGCAATAGGTGATTTGGATGGAGATGGTTCATTGGATTTGGTATTTGTCCTGGATGCAGTCAGCGCTGTCAATGATGCAAAATCAATGGATTTCATTCGCATGAAAACTGATAGCAGCCTCATGAAAATAAACCTTCAGCAGCGAGTAGCTAATACTACAAATACTAGTGCGTTCATTCCAATCAGGGTTACGGTTAAGAACATGCAAGAGAGCAACGATGCGAAGCCATTTTCTGAAATGCATTTCAGGCCGTATAGGGAGCAAGTATGGACAAAGTACTTGGGCAAATATTCCAATTCTATATATTTAGAAGAAGGAAGGAAGTAGAACTATATTGCATATATACTTTTAAACCTCTTCCACTAATATCTAAAATTAGTAACTGGATGATTTATAAACTAGTCATTTAATACATTCCATTTGGACTGGCTGATCTCATTTTACATCAGGTATTGCTTTTTTAGACTTATTGTCTGTGGAGCATACCTCTTTTTATGGGTTTTTTTCTTTCTGTATTTTACATCATATATTTTTTTCTACGATAAGACCATTGTATGCCTTTAGGTACAAAAGTACAAGAGTAGCACGTATTTATTTACACAACATTAGCTGGTTTTTATTATAGATAACTTATAGATCAGTTTATATTTAGACATTCCTTAGTGCATGGAATATTGTATATCATAATCTAATATTTATTGTGGAATTGTTTGAGCATCACAGTTACAATGTGAAACAAATTGAAACTCTGATTTGTTTGGTTTATTTGATGACTTGCGTGTTGTGGTAGTATCAATATTAGTAACAAAATACTTTTGTCCATCTGTTTGTTGATCATTTTGTGTTTATGATGTTTGATTTATAGTTTATTAATCTGATGTGAGTTCTTTCAATGGTGTGCCACTTTCATAATGATATGTAACATATATTTTAATATGTCTAGGCTGATAGGCCATATAGACACAATCTGGGTAGTTTAGTTTTTGTTCTATATAACATATTCAATTATATTTATAAAAGATTTACACATTCATGCATCAAATTCATCACCAAATCTTCAATATCAAAGTTTTATCTCCTTATTGATTAATGCTTATTTACTAATAATATATCTTTTGCTTCTCTTTCAAGGCTTTTTTAAATGTTTGTATTGGGTGCTCTAATAGCACAGTGGTTAGAGTATACTACAAACCTCCATGGTTTCAAAGCTGTGATTGTGGGATACTTCCATGGGAATTTACTAAACAACGAACTCACTCATTTTTTATTTGTATGGAAATTATGATCATGGAGCCTTTTCTCAGATATGACTTTGTCTTCAGAAATTATGTAAAATTTTTGTAAGTTGGAAGATTCTTTGAGAACATCTCTTATTCATCCTCATTCAGAAATATTTTGGTCATATCATAAATGGCCATCTGCAGAATCTAGTCAAATTCTTTAATTTGTTATATGCTACCAGTTATATATGGCACCATATTTACACAGTTTATGCTTATATGTATCAAATTCAGTACACGAAACAATCAAAATATTTTCTCTCTGTTGATTTACCCTGATAGTTTGTGATTTGTTTCTAATTTGGGATGTTTTGAATATGTTTATATGTAAATTAGTATTATATATGAATTAAATAATATTTGACATCATCTTTGGAAATAAAATAAGCCCATGTACATACGGTCTGTGAATTACATCATGGATGGCAAAAACTGTATATGTCACTGATGTGGTGTAGCAAAAGGTCAAATATTTTACAATACAGCAATGGGGGGAAGAATGATATACTTTGGAGATTCCTGAAAACGTAATTTGAAGGAAAAGAAATATAAGGGAGCTTTCTCATGAGCAATGTTGCTTGTCTGTATTCCTGGAAACAGTGACTGATAGAAAACCTTACCTTTTTATATTTTATGGTTGTAATATGAAAGTAAGAGGCAAAATAAGTAGAATATGACTAAATATTGCACCCCAACAGCATTTTAAACTTTTCATGTAATTAAACTATTAATTAAACTATATGTTTAATGTATAAAACAGCTCCCACAGTTTGTATATGTAGAGGTTTGTTTATAGGTATTTATTATTAGTCTGCCAATTTTCAGGTATAAACTGGAAATTCATGCTATTGTGTGTGTATGAATGTGTTTGTACGTAACAGCAGTGTTCATAGATGGCTTTGTGCAATATTATATAGCCGTATTTCATGCTGTAGATATATATTCATTGCTGGTGATATATGAATAACTTAAATACATTAGTTATTTGGTATTTCAGAAATCTGTTATACCCTTGCACACATTCAAACAGAATGTAAACGTGATCCTTATAAAAGAGGAAATTGTAAACTAACACTTACATGTGTGTGTGTGTAAATATACTGATGTAATATGTATACATGTTGTGTATATACCTGTTTATATTGTATTTAATTATATACTTCAGGGAGTTAGTGTTTATATTGAGTAAACACCATTCTTTTGCTTAAGATACAGTAAATGACAGACTGAAGGATTGTTATTATTAATTGATTAAAGAAGATAGGTGTGTATGTGTGTGTAAAAATGAAACATTAATGTAAATATGAAGTGTAATATAAAGAAGTATCTGATAAATCTGTTTTAAGATATATACGTGTCTGTTGTATTTGCCTTATCAAGGAAAAAATATATGCCGGTATTTATAATGGGGTTTGATCGTCATTAATACTAAATAAATTCTATTGTTATAAATCCTTTCAACACACTTCTCATAAAATATGTGACGTTATAAAAGCAACTATTTGGTAATGAAGGGCTGGCTGTAGTTGTAGTCACACTCTCAAAGTTATTTGATATAGCGCCCTATTCAACTTGAATTGCTCTAAGGTGCTTTACATTTAAACATAATTAAAACCTGTTCTAAGCTCATATAGAAGAAACATTTTGTACAGAAGTACATCGGTTTATACTGAATGCTTCAAAAAGCTCGACAGTCAATATTAGCACGTTATGATTCATAACATTATGATGTTAAATGTTTTTGTTATAAATAATCTTTGATATTTCTTGCCGTTTCATTATATTTCCGTTTTGTAGATTAGCCGAACGGAGTGTGTTTACTGATAGCTTTCTATGCACAAGTAAAAACGATTCAATGGACTGGTATCAATGATAATATAGACTATAAAGCAAATATGGTGCGCATGTTTCTCGCAGATTGCTCGAACGACAAGATTTTTGTGGTTGTAAATGAGGATAATTCCCTTTTATTCTGATAGTGCAATCTGCTGCATGACAGAAATATAAAACGACGGAAACATTCAAAATGGGCGATAGTGAGTGTAAAACCGCTAATGTAAAGGTTTCTCACAATAAGTTATCGCTTTCTGGGAATCAGAAGGAAAACAAAGATACAGAAAAATGTAATGTGAAATCTGAAGGGCATACTGTTGAGATAGGTGGTCACTATTTGGTTCAGAGGTGCGACAACAGTTGGCGTAAGTATCATAATCATAATGATAAATCATAATGGAAATCATGTCTAGGTCTAGTCGACTTGACGACTAGTGTTTGTTTTTGCGTTTCGGGGAGAATCGCCAGGTTGTCGCTTAATCAGCACAGCCTCTATGTTGGAGTGGTTGAGAAATACTCCTCCCCCACCACTCACAGTAGCCGAGTAGGGTCTAGTGAGTAGGGACTTCGTTGCGTCGTGAATATTATTTGACAAGTGCTTTTAAATGGGCGTAAGGAAAATGACGCCTGCAATGAAAGTCGTTTTTGTTTTGCTTGTGGTTGCCTTAATATTTCACGTAATAACTATAAATTAAACAAATAAACAGAATGCATATAGCATATAATTGTTAAATGACGTTACGTCAGAAACGAAGCGCAAACGATTTTTTGACAACTTGGTCCGCGATAGGCCCCATAGGGGGTTGTACTCTGTTTACCCTCTTTGCGCACGGCCTTGGCAATACCTATTAACAAACGAAGCTAGCCATGTAACATGTTGTTGCCAATATTCCAGTCTTTCTAAATATGCTGTTTTCCCTATGAAAATACGAAACTAACCTAGTCTGCGATCACTTTTAAATCTAAATCACAATAATACATTTATTAATAATTGAGCTAGAAAAGGGAAACCACCAATGTGATAAAGCTGAGAATGTTTTCTATTTAATGGTATCATTTTGGTTTTTGATGCGAAACTATCCTTGCTGCGCAATGGGAAAAACCCAGAGGTCCTCCAGTGCCAAATCTCGTAAATCCCTGCAGCATCAGTTCAACATGTTTAGGTTGTTATACAATCCGATCAAATCTATGCCTAATTTAGCCTATCCATCCTATTTTAATGTATGATATATGTATAATAATATACCTAGATATTATATTTGACTATATTTTGTGCACATTGTGAATATTTAAGATGTACTAAAGAATTAAACATCTGTTTAAAAAAAGTTGATTGGTTCAAGTTTGAGAAATTAATCTCTGGAAAAGTTTCGACCTTTTGCTGGGATCGAACCTGTGACCCTTGGCACCAGGTGCTTAACCGCTAGGCACCGGAGCTCACTAGACTAGTGATGATGATTGATGTTTTACGGCCACTTTTGTGCACAAGGTAGGCTAAATGGGCCGAGCGACTTCCAAAGGTAATGAGACGAAGTGAAAGACGAAACAATCTTCAGATATGCCCACACCGGGATTCGAACACGGGTGGTAGTGATCTGTGGTCCAGCACGCTACCGCTAGACCACGGAGGCGCCCTCACTAGACTAGTGACTAAATAATTAATTACTATTATTTAGATCCAGGCGGGGAGAATCGACCACAATATTAAAACCCTATTCGTTATTTATTATAATTAATAGTTTTAGGCTGGAACATAATATATCACTGAAAAATTGTTTTGTGTTTATTTCAAAACAATTTACAACAATATAATTGAATACACCACCAAAAACAATTACCGAATTAGTGACTGAAACTGTAATTTTTGGTAGGTGTCAACATTTAAAAATTCTACACTATTTAGATATATACGTGTGGTTGATCTGCCCCACTCTGTAGTTGAACTTCCCTTATTGAAATTTGGAGTAGAGTCCTCTGCAGACATGGGGTCAATTTTGGAAATGATGTTCAAAAGCGAAATTGGAATTGATTATTTAAAAAAAAAGGAATTAGAATTGATAAATTTTGGATTGGAATTGAAGTTTCTTAAAAAAATAATTAAATCCAGAAATTAATTAACGATTTTTGCAACGTGTGGTGTTACCAATATACTGGAACCATAACTTTGGTTCCTTTTATATATATATATATATATATATATATATCAGATACACACACTGACCGTGGTACCCCAAGTAAGCATTTAACCAATTAAAATGCTCTGGATACCGTGGGCTCTGTCCTCAACACTGTGACTCCACCACATAGCATACCTGTAATATATATAGAGATATTGGTATTTAGGAAATAATTAATTTTATCATCTCACCAGGAATGCCAACCTGGAGCAATAACTTGCCCCTCCTCTCCTAAAACTGTGACTACTATAGCCTGTTCCCAGACCTAACTGTTTTAATACCCATTTGAGATCTTTCATAAACTTACCATATGCCAGTTGTTTAGAACCCAGTAGGGTTGTGAAAGTAAATACAGAATCTGATCCCTGTTGGGTGAAACTAAGCAAAAACATTGGTTTAAAGACTCCTACTGGACAGTGGAATATAAATACTGTAGGTCTTGGCCATTAAGCCAAGGACGGTTTTTAGGCCTAAAATATCATGGTTTATGGTAGTACCGTCCAGTAAGCCGACCTAAAACTATGAACTTTTCCCTGCAGTATTTCCAGGTGATGTTTTGAACACAGAAAATAATCTTGTTTTTATTAATCGTTATTCATACCAATAGACTATGTGTTTTGTACTATACTGTCAAGATCAAGGCAAATTATAACCATCTTTTACACAAACTGTTAGCGTATACGTAGGACCTCAAACTTAAATTAGCGGCGTTATTAAACATTCAATGAACCATATATGAAGTCAATGACTTAGAAGTAATTAAACATATTGTCAATTACTACTGAGCCTTTTGATGGTACGTTTTGGTCACTAACTCGGCAATAACCAAGACAATCATTGTCACAATGTAAATTACCGGTAAATGAGGTTAGTTAGTAACTAACTCTCTACTGAAAATAAATTAATTAATCAGCAATTATCCTGTTATTAGTATAAATATGCCCATAGAATACATGTATATGCCACCAAATGAATGAGATACAATGCTCTTGGGTACAAGTTGTCTTGTTACCAATGCTGCCTTCGTGAAATGCGGTACTGAGTCAAACAACATTTATCCATAATTACAAAAATCTGATAATTCTACATATAAATATTGATTTTATAATAAAGCCATGTATAATTTTCATCAACTTGTTTAACTTCTATTTTCACTCCATGACTGCACGAGTTTAAATCAAAATAACGATTGATGTCCGTTTGTATCTAGAGTCTTGACTCTAGATGGCTGCTAACACACTGGAAAATTTTCTCCTGATGACTGATTTCTTAACACTGAAATAGCACCAGCCATTAAGCTGACCCCCCAAAATAACGGTTAAAATGTTTACACACAGTATATATCATATCAGGGACTCAACACATTATAAATATTCAGTGACTGAATATTCATATTAATTATTATGTTAACTATTTATGAGATTCTGTTATTTAAGTGCATCCTGAAAGATTTTCTTTCAAAATTCCTATTATGTTTATGTTACTGTTGGGTGGTAAAATATGATTAGCATTCTGTAGAGGACCAAAAGTTCTAGTTTGAATTTTTAGATATCGTTCTCAACCAAGGCCTTCTCTGCACCTTGCCTTAGCTTTGATTTTCATAACTAATTGTCACTCATGCCAAGTGATGGGCAAGTCCATTTATGGTTAGACCCATTCACTATCAATTTTTCCCTTCGCAACACTTCTTCCCTGCATCCATACCTCCTTCCAGCAACGCCATGGCAATGACGTTGAGGTGTTTTTACAGGCCGCTGCAGATGAGCTGCTGCCTACCTTTTGTAAGGGGTCGTCTACTCTATTCCCTACTGAAAAGGCTGAAGATATACCATGCATCAGTTCATGTGCAAATCCATTTAACAAGTTCACAAAAGCAGTAAATTTACTATTACTGGGTATATGTGCTAATTTTTGCATACAAAAAGTGTCAATTTCAATGGTTTAAAAAAATCATGAGTATATGAAACACCTTTGAGCAGAAGCTTAAATTGTGAAAAAATTAAGTTAACAGGCATACGAAACAGCAGTCAAAGTATAAAAGGCCTGAACAATTTTCAACATGGCTAACTGTTACACCAAAAATTGTACAGGTGCTAAAACCATTTTAAGGTGTTCAACCTTGAATAACTTTAAAATAATAAACAAATCTCAGAATCTGTTAAATCAAATCAGATGTGAATCAATCATTTCAGGTCTCTATCTCTATTCAAAGCTGAGATATAGGAATTTACAATAACATTGTCTCTGCCCATTTAGCCTACCATGTACATAAAAGTGGCCGTAAAATATCAATTATCACATTAACATTGTCTACTCAATTTTGGATATCATGAAGGTAAAAAGGGGTCATACCCCTTTTTCAAAGGGGGCCTATATCTTTGAAAGTATTTGTAGTTGGAACCTAAAATTTGCATGAGTTAGTTTTCCATAAGGATATACTTATTTGGGTGATTAAAAAAATCTGAGATGGTGACCAAATAATATTTGAGAAAATTGGGTGATTTGGCATAGAATGCCCCCATGTGCGTGTGTGTGTGTTGGCTGATACATATTTAGGTTGGTATGAAATAGAAAGATCAAGCTTTCCATCAGCCTTTCTTGCTGGGTTAGATTTCTATATCTGTTATTGTATCTTGCATGTAAAACTAGTGTTTAAAAATATGCATTTATGAATGCATATTTTGTAACAAATTACAACAGAAGAGTAGCCTGGTTACAATTTGGAAACTTTAAATGTGACTGCATAACAAACTGCAGAAACTTATAATGTAAAAATAAAAGGGTCTACTTTTTGAGATAATGGTCTTTGTGGAGAATGTAATGTAATTTTTACTCTGAAGTCAGTGTTTTCTTATCTCTTTAATCCCAGCCCATCAGATATGTTCAACAATGAAAGGCTTAAAGTAACAGTTCACTATCAATAATAATCATGAACTACGCCTGATATCTTAGATCCTTGAATGCCATATTATATACGACAGGAAGGAGAAAGGTCATATGTTCAGAAATCAGCTGGCACAAGGTTCATGGAGCCATCTTGATCTAAGTTAAGTCAGAGATGCTCTGGCTTAGCCATCCTCATGACCTTACCTGCCCATCATGCTCTAACTACTACTTATTGTCATTGGTTCATTTACATACATCTGATGCTTGTATGTGCTTCACATTACAAGGGGACAAAGCAGTCTTCATACAGAATTTTGATATATAGTATTTTTTAGCCTTTTCAGTAATGTATGACGCTGTTTGGAGCAAATATACTGTAATATTCTTAATACATTTTTGTTCTGAAATTATATGTTTGCATTATGTGACATTAGACATCTGTTTCCAGACTGTGTCTGGCTTCAAAACAGTGGTGCATACAGTCTACTTATAATTGATTCACCAGAACTTTGAACTGTATTATTTAAGATGTGGCTGATTGTATTAATATTTTGACATCATTTAACATATTTGTATTAGTGCTGAACATTTGATATAACAATGGACTGTTCCTTTCAGTTGAAGTCAAAATAATATTCAGCTACGGTCTCAGAAAGATATAATGGAGAAGGCTTACTAGAAATACTCGCTATTTGTTGCAGCTATTTGCCCTAATTTGTTTTGTGATAATCGTGGAGGAAAGTATGATCAGTGTGGGTAAAACTCTGCTGTAAAACAGAGAATTGTTGTTTTGCAGCTGATTCAGTCATATGTTATAATTTTTGTAGCATACAAATAAGTCTTAACACACGAAAGCAATGGTGTACTCAACATCAAATTACATCAATTAAATTAGATGTAGTAGCACCTGTATTATCTCTACTAGTTATATCAGTTATATGATGTAACTGTTCTCATGATTGTCATTTTATTTCTGTATTTCAGATATAGCTGAAGTGATAGAAACACGACTGAATGAGCAAAATGGTGGTAAACAGGAATATTATGTTCATTATGATGCATGTAAGTATACTCTTGATGTATGTACCATCATTCATTATGATGTTTTGTGATCCATATAAATATGGGGTCAATATCTGTAATTTTTTCCTGATTAGTGAGTGATATTTTTCTTGGCGATCTATTCTGTGTAACACTAACAGACAAAATAATGCTGTTTTTTTAATCTTCCAGTTAACAGACGTCTTGATGAATGGGTTGAAGTGGATAGGTTTGATTTGACCCATAAAGTTGAAGACCATGGTCATGGTTTAAATAAAGAAATTGTTGCCATAACAACGTCAGATCTTAGTGATGGCACAGATAGAAAAATAACTCGTAATCAGAAACGTAAACATGATGAGATTAACCATGTTCAAAAGGTGTGTATTAGAAAGTTTTGCTTCAATTATACATCCTTCTTGCATTAAATTGCATGGAATATTGCAACAGTATCTTTGCATCTTTTGTTTCAAATGCAAAATGTATATTACCAAAGTTGTAGTACATATCTTACAGTTTTCAAGTTTCAGATCCCAGTAATACAGAGAAAAACAGCTTTACCAAAATAATAAATAGTTGAATAAATTAGTTTATCTAATATTGCAAATAGATTTCGTTCTTGTTCACAGTAATGATATTGACTATAACTTATGAATGCAAAGGGAATTAAATTCAGATTGTAATTATGTTGTGTTATAATTTTGCACAATGATCATTTGGGTACATTAATAGTGCTCCTTTCAATATGATAAATGTGTAAACCAGGACCTTGTACAATGATGTGTGTTAACTTTGAACAAAATATTACCTTGCCATAATCCTTGAAAACTCATTCGGCTCTGCAAACCATATAACTTGTTCAATTATCTGTTATCAGACCTATGCTGAAATGGATCCAACGACAGCAGCACTGGAGAAGGAACATGAAGCTGTGAGTATATCATTATGCTGATAATGTTTGGGTTTATCAGCTTCTTTGTTTGGTGTGAGCTGATTATAAAAGAAATTGTTGATGTTGAATAAAAAAAAACCTTGGGTGGCAAAATGTAATATAATAATTAATTATTTATAATTAATAATTTTGATAAATTCTCAGCATGATATATATCTTCATGTGAAATACAAATATATTTCACTGTAAAATAGGTGATTTAGCAAACCTCAGAGTGTATAAATACCACCTGAGCATGTTAAAAAATCATTTACTGTGCCCCTCTGTATTTTTATGATATAGTTGACAGTATACTGTACTTCTGATCGTGGGATCAAATCCAAGTGTTAAAACTTATATGTGGCCCTGTGATATTTTGTCTGGTCCTCTTGTTTCCTTGACTGTGCGATCCTGAGCTGAGAGGCTAAACAAAGCACGCTATCAAAGCAAAGTATCTCTATTGTTTCATTTGGTGACACATCTCCAATTGTACATCTGAAAATTAACCTTAAATAAGGATGTATGCTACAATTATGTCACTGGTAAGGTGTAGTTAGGTTCTTACATGTAGAATAAATTAGGGAAGAATGAAAGAAAAATTACAGCTTTTGAAAAATCAGGAAATTTGAAGGGGTGACTAAATCAGGAACTTTTTGCTATGGTCCCCCTATGATTTATTCTAATGCTCAAAGGTTAATAGCTACAATTTGGTGTGTTACTGATAATGTGACATGTTTTGTCATATTTATTAATAAAATATACAACATGACAATAACTATTTTCCATATTCTGGGAGGCTTAAAGTTTAACTGGCACAAGTTGGTTTTAGCAACCATAATTAGCTACTGGAGTCAGGATCATAAATAATTACTCCATGAATGTTATATCTATTTCTCTGTAGAAATCCTGTATCATATTAATGGTGCTGATGAACTGCAGCATTATAATTGAAAACATGAGTTTACAGTGTTCTATAATGTTTATCCTTTGTTCTACTATAGCTTATACTTCCTAAGTTTCCTTGCCATCAGATCATTTGTTGATGAACTTTGCATCATACCTGGACTATGAGTTTGCCCAACCCCTGTTAGAAGTTTTGTAATTATTATCATATATTTTTTTTTTCAAATGACTTTTTGTGTGTAGTATGCAGGTAAAATATACTTGGCTTTTTGATGTATTTTAGATTACAAAAGTAAAATACATAGACAAAATTCAGATTGGTAAGTATGAAATAGATGCCTGGTACTTTTCACCATATCCTGAAGAATATGGGAAGCAGCCAAAGCTCTGGATCTGTGAATACTGCCTTAAGTACATGAGATTGGAGAAGTCCTATCGTTATCATATGGTAAGCAGCAGATATCTAAAATGAGGATTCTTTAGTTAGCCTATTTTCTTGAAACTACATAAATCTTTAAGATGCTAGTAAATCAGGTGTTATTAAGTATTGAAATATATAATGTTTGTTGTCGTTTCCAGAAATGTGTTTAATGAATGAAGGATGTTATTCTCAGTATTGAATTTATTATTTATTTTCTATCTAAGACTTCATTAAAACTTGCTTGCCTGCTGTATTTAATGATGAAACTCAACTAACAGTCTGATACAAATGTCTTTTCAGAGTGAATGTGTTCATCGCCAGCCACCTGGTAAGGAAATATACAGAAAGCAGAAAATATCTGTTTTTGAAGTGGATGGCAAGGATCACAAGGTAATTAAGGCCAATATGAAGGAAATGGTAGCAAAGTGTAAAGAAATAGTCACTGTGTACTTTTCCTGACTTTCTCTATGATACAAATAAGTAGACATCTATATGCATGATTATGTATGGAGGGAAAGTTCACAGTTGGTGCATATTTTTCATTTCTGGATGTTTTCAGGATGCTCTACATCTATATTGGTTATGCATTAGTATACAGGGGCTTTGGTACTTGATGACTTGTATACAGAAAAAGTCTATTTGAATTTGTATAACTCAGCAACAAACCATGAATATTAGTAATACAATTACCCTCTTAATGCTTGTTATATTAAATGATATACATGTAGTTTCATATCTTTGTGAAGATAATTAATCTGAATGAGTTAACTGCTTAATGTAATGAGAATTGTACTTTAAACAAATTGTTGTTTTATCATTTACAGATATACTGTCAGACAGTTTGTTTACTTGCCAAGTTATTTCTGGATCATAAAACACTGTATTTTGATGTAGAACCATTTGTATTCTATATTCTGACTGAGGTAGATAGACATGGCTGCCACCTCGTGGGATATTTTTCTAAGGTAATTATAATAAACATTAATTATTTCATACACTGAACAGTGGAATTTAAGTCACTGATGCTGATTTATAGATACACACACACACACACACACACACACACACACACACACACACACACGTGTGTGTGTGCACACATATAGAGATAGAAACATATATATCTAGATAAGACACATAAAATGTATGTGAAGTTATTAATTTAGCACAAGTTTCTTTGTTGAATCTAATGCTATGTAACATTCTTATGTTTAAGGAAAAAGAATCACCAGATGGTAATAACTTAGCATGTATTCTGACTCTTCCACCTTATCAGAGGAAAGGCTATGGAAAGTTTCTAATTGCATTCAGTAAGTAGACATTAAATTAAAGTAAATATCTGAATAGTAAGTCTCAACTTTATCTTAGTAATAATAATAAAATTTTATAAACAAACTTTATATAAGTTGTATCAAAATTAATGATAAAGTAAGAGATAGAAATAAACCAAGGAATGCAACCTGTGCGATATAATAATATACAAGAACTACTATATGTGACTAATTGTTATTGGCCATCAGTATTTGTTTGAGATTGGGCCATTATTATATGCAAAGCTCCTCAGCTATTTCTAAAATGATACATCTTTAGAGATTTATCCGATTAAAAATATTTAACCATGTATTGGTTGCCTAATAAACTAAATAAAAGAAAGATGAACTTAGTCTGTCATGTTCCAATGACCACATTAACCATACAATAGAAAAGATTTAAAGTTGCACCTAAAATGAAATTGCACACTAGTTAGATTAATTAAAAAATAAAATAGTTGCACCTTTATATACTGTTTGTTCTTACACTAGAACACCTTACTGGTGTGTTGTTTTGTGTCTAGTGTACTTGTTTCATGTAGTTGTCTTTCATGTGCTGGTGGTTGCATTTATACATGTTTTTTATTAGATAATTTGGTACTTTAATTCATGCAACCTTGATCCACATAACTGTTTGGACACACTTTGGCAACTCAGTGTTTGAACCAGGAGTTAACAATTTCTCTACATTTAGTACAGCAGTTAAGGAAAAAATCTGCCAACCATAATGAAATACAGTATCAGCAATTTTTGATTAGTATGATCTTTTTATTATCATGTATATGGTAGAATAAAACTAATTAAACATACTATTTAGAAAATATTTAACATACAACAGTAATAACAACCCCACATATACAGTTAATAATTACTTAATTGTAATGAACTACATACATCACTCATCTGTGAATAACACTTTAACCTCAGAATACCTCAGTTAAAGGTGTCGCCACATGCCACCCTACAACTATATAGGTCTGCATGTGACATAGCTCTGATTTGTGACATTTGCACTGGCTTTTGCATCTCTTGCAGCCACAATGCAACAGCTCATAGCAGGACTTTGAAGCTTCTGATTGGTCAGTCTAAAATGGATTCTGCCTCGAGTCAGTTGCAGTCCATCCCCATAGCTCATTGAGTCAGAATTGTACTTCTGAAAGTATATTTTACACTATAATTAAATGCACCTGTTTATCCTTGGGTTCCAACTCTGGTAATTCATCACATGTGGTTACTAATTATTAGGCAAAGTATTTTGTTAAGTAATATTGTTACCTTGAATGATTCAAGGAAGGTCATGGTTTAGTGTGGTTTCAGTTGGCAGTTAGACCATAATCTACTTATGTTGACTCCTCTCTCATTAAATATGTAATTTAATCTAGATGTTGTGCTACTGGTGTTTAGTTGCATCTCCAGTAATTTATTATTAGACAATGGCTTTTGGTTAATAATATAGCTAACATTTTTAATGCTTTGAAGGTAAGGGGTATCTTGTTATTTTTCTGTCACTTTCATAATATAATACTGCAACATCAGTTGGCACCATAAGATTAGAAATGAAGGTGATTGTGCCATCCATTAAATACTTCAAGTCTGCCAATTATTGTAATGATTTATTTTTAAGTATTATTGTATTATGTAAATATAATACTGTATTAGAAGTTGACATACTCATTGACAGAATGAGATTGTAGGCAGTTAGTCAAATTAGGGCAGTGGTTCATTTTGATATGGCCTCTATTTAATATCAATCTAATACAATTGGTAATATACTATATGTATAATAGTATAATTTTTTTGACAATAACTCAGCAGCAGGACAGGTGCTTTCTATCCATATTTGGTCAGCATCATCTTGGCATTGAGCAGACTTGATTATTTTCTTAACTATGGGAATAAACCTGTGTATTTTTTCTAGGTTATGAACTTTCTAAGCTTGAAGGAACTGTTGGCTCACCAGAAAAACCACTTTCTGACCTTGGTAAGCTGAGTTACAGAAGTTACTGGTCCTGGGTTCTGCTCGAGATACTGCGAGACTTCAAAGGTACCATCTCCATCAGAGAACTGAGGTAACTATCTTTTTTGCATGTATTTTTTTAACACAAGATTATGCAGAATAGTCGTATGAGATTATGTATTCATAAAATTGCAGATGTAATGTGTGTTTTTTTTATAGTTTAATTAAATGTTTCTGGATATCTGTTGTTAGGGTTATTTTTTGTTATTGTTTCAGTGAGATGACTAGCATAACACAAAGTGACATCATCAGTACTTTACAAATGCTGAACATGGTCAAGTACTGGAAGGGGCAACATGTCATCTGCGTTACACCAAAATTGGTAGAGGAACACATCAAAAGTGCACAGTACAAGAGACCACCGATCACTGTTGATCCAGAGTATTTGAGGTGGACTCCACCAAAACGAGTAACAAAAGTACAGAAGAAATCCTGAGAGTTAGCTTTCTGTATATCTGATTTGTTTAAATGGATGGGAATTGTATAAAATAAGAAGGCATTGACTGTTTCTGTAACAGTGATCGTTTTGTAGCAATGTTGTGATTAAAAATGATATATTAATAACTTGATCTTTAAGTTTTGTATAAAGCAAACAAATTGTACATACTGCTGGTGAATAATAGATTATAGATACAATAGATTTTTATAGTTATTTATCCAGTGTTGGTTAATCGACTACAAATGGACTTGGCATAATATTTATTGCTGAATTTGTGCATGATGGTGTCTAATCTGGTGTTTTAAACCAATATAAAATGTCGCATTAATTTGTCAACCCTGATCAGGTGCTGGAGGTTCACAATGTTTTTCAATGAAGAGTCTTGAAACTTGGAGCAGTTAAAATTAAAGCTCCCAGAGACTTAAAATTGCCAATTGTCATGGAACTAGACATACAGTAGTATTTGTTTAAACCTATAAACAGCTGAAGTTGTAGATAAAGGTTTATCATTTGAGAATAAGATGGGGATTAAGTTTGGTAACTCATGCAGGCTGATCTGTGAACGACAGAAGAAAAGTTAATTCTTTTCAAGATGTTGCTTTTGGTGTATGTAAAAACATTGACCTGATTGGTCTGCTATTTGTTATTTTATTTCCTCTTGGGTTGGCATATCTTGTTGACTATGCATACAGTGACTTCACTTAATGATCCTCCATGTGACAAGAGCTCAAGATATCTGCTAATCTGATTCTATTAATCCAGCTTTCACATTAAATAATAGTTACACATGGTTAGTTTCATGGCTGGCTTCATTACAACCAAAGTAGATATAAGGTGGGGGGGGGGTATTGACCTTGAGTCATAATGTAATACATTCTAAGATCAGTATTTTTCATAAATATTGGTGTATTATAGCATAGGACAGTAACCAGTCATGTTCAAGGGTGGTAGACCTGCCCATCCCATCTGGGAATATTTTCTTAGAGTGACGGTAGATAGTAAAGTTCATGCTAAGTGCAAGATATATGGTCACCAACAAGCACCCCATGCAGAGAGAATGACAAGTCACCATTCCTAGTGTGCTAAACTACACAATCGAGCCACAACTAGTGATACTGTTGCATCCACCAATATCACCCAGAAGAGGCCCAGATCACCCCCACCTGACAGCCATCCACAGAAGAAACATATTGTCATATCAGCAGCCATATCCCCCAAAGGTCAGGTACAGCCAAGTCTACGCTTGACATTCAGATTGCAAAGATGTTCTTTGCATCCAGCATCCCATTCTCCATGACAGAACATCCCCAGTTTTGCCGGGTGATCCAGCTGCTCCGACCAGGCTACACACCACCAAGTCTTAAAACTATTAGTGGAATACTACTGGACAATGTACATGACCAGCTCACACAGGATATGAGGGACAGTGTTAGTGGTAAGACTGCTACATTAGTTCAGGATGGGTGGTCCAACATCCACAATGAGTTGATTGTGGCCAGCTGTCTCCAGGTGGATAACAAGTCGTTCCTGTTGGATTCATATGACACAGGTTCCATGACAGGCCCTCACTATAGAGCATTTAGTTGCATACAAACTGAATCCACGCTCTTGAGGTGAGCACCTCACACAGAAGCAGATGGAGGATGTCTGTGAATATATAATCACTAAGGACTCCAGCTTTGTGGCTATGCTGATTAACTATCAGACTGATGCTGCTCCCTTTCCACCATCTTTCTTTCTCGATGCTTCCACCAGCGTAAATCCAACTACATGGTGGAAGGCAGTAGAGAAATGTGGCGTGCCACATAACTTTGTAGAACTGGCACTTCAGTTATTGTCAGCTCCACCTGCTTCAGCATCCACCGAGAGGATTTTTTCAAGTTTTGGGGTGTCCTCACTAAGATACGGAATTGGCTTAGTAATGAGAAAGCAACCAAGCTGGTATTTTGGCACAGGATCCTCCGAGGACTTTGTGATTTGGATTATTGACGTATCAAATGGATAGATTCAATTGTATATGTGTGAAAGATGTCGGAGTCTGTTATGGTTACTGAATAAAAGATACCTCCAAATTATTTCTGTTATTACTGAATTGGAAAAATATGTAAGAAAGACCAACATAAAATATTTTACATTCTTGTTTGTAATATAAATATACTAATTCTGATATAATGATAATCTACAACTGGTTCTAAGCAAAATGGATCAAAAGTGAAAGCTAAAATCATAAAATATACGTTTACGACAGTTTATGATGGTATATGACGTCATAAAAGTATTTACGACAGGTTTACAATGGGTTCATGACTGTCACAAACCCAACCCTGGTTCTGGATTCTAAAGGCCTAGTAACTAGTTCCATCCTATCTGTTTTTTTTCTGGGGCATATTCAACAACAGGCTGAACATGTTATTTGAATTGTTTCCACTAACTAGCTAGATATCTACATAATATTTTAAAATCTGAATCTAATTTTTCATACTGAACTTTTCTGTTGATTGAACCTCACAATAAGTACACTGATAACTAGGATCATGAAAGTCAGTGTTTTTCAGGTATCCATCCCTTAATTGCCACTGCCTTTTCAATAAAAGGGAATTGAGGCTAGTTAAACACAGAATGATGTAACTGCACAGCTTCCTTACCAACCTAGATTTTAATGCTAACTCGTTTAAAAACACTACTATTTATAATGGACAATTAAGTTATAATTAAAGGCCTGGATATTGCAATTATCAATATCAAGATTTTGAAGATAATGATGTCACTAACCAATTTTTGATATTTTCAACAGAGAGCTTAAATATAAACAGTCTTTGTTTTCAAATAGGTTAACTTCTGCCACTGATAATTGCCATAAGAAATGTATAAGAAAATATAATGCAAATCGTACATAGTTTATAGTAACACTGATCACTAAACCTGGGGGCGTGTGTGTATACGCGCGAGCGTGAGTGCGCTCGTTTGATATTTGGTGATGGTTTATATTGTCGGGTAGATGTCTTCAATCTAAGTATGTAGCCAAAGTAGTAGACTCCACCCCCGCCATTCGTTCAAGTTTTAATAGTTTCAGATGTATCGAATAAACGAATTAACCTAAACCCAATATGGCCATTTAGCTTATAATAAATTAATTAATCAAATTGTCTCCACGAAGGAGACCGTTAAATATACCCCTGAACGTGCAACCCATTACGTATTTGGGTACTGTTTGCTATACAAGAAGCCTGAAAAAAAGATGTGAGGATTGAATTGGGACGTAACACTGATGGAACGATATTTTCTGATGCCCTTTTTGCTACCATAACAAATATTAACCAATCAGAACACGAATCCACATTTTGTGCTCTATGTGCATAGTTTCGGGACGCTACACATTGATTGTGGTCATTGCTTAGTTATTTCTTCTGTGTATTATATTAGCTATGCCTAATAACATTTTACGTGGTGCCTGTATTGTGGTTGGTAAGAATGTTATACGTTATTATCTATGTATACAAGTATAGTTTCACAACTGGATATGACGATAATTAATAAATTCTTAGTTAGGTTATCAGTCAGGGAATGGGTAGATCTAGATCTATTAGGGAAGGTGGTCATTCAGATTGGTCATAGAGCTTCATTGACTCATTGGATAGGTCTTGTCATAACTAAGAAGAAAATATATAGTTTAATGAGGCTATTTTTTATAGTTATTCAGTAATCAGCTAAAATATGCCCCAAATATCTCCACTTTGACACTTATTTGACAGATCACAATTAAAAGTCTAATTCCAGAAATGTACCATTGCCAGAGGGGAAGTTTTATGAACGTCATAAATCACCAAATAATTGTACCAATTTAGAATTAAAACTACCCAACGCTTTCTCAGCATTTCATCCTGCAGCCAACACATGCTAACTTAAATGTTTATATTGCTTACTAGTGGCATGACAATACGGTACACAGGAGTTAGTTTTTGGCATGATTATAACAGATCCGGAACATTGACGTTTAAGGTTAATATGGCGGGTTTATCACAGTATTGTCGCTCAGCGGACCCCCTATAAATCCCACAATGCAAAGCACGGCTGGTTTGTTTTGGTTTTTGACGTCATCGTGCAATGGGTCTATTGGCCCAAACACCAGTCACCAAGTTTCAGGGCGGTCCAAAGTGAGAAATGGTGAAATATTCAAATTAGTCATAGAACATCCATTTTTGTTTCATTATAAGTCTTGAAGAAACTAATAAGTAAATATATTTGACATGGTTTTCTTACATTATTTAGGAAATATATACTTCAATAGGGTAGAAAATGACTACTGTAAGGTCTGATGCATATATTTTTAATCCACAAACAATTAAAATTGACATACAATGAAAAAGAAGTGTTGTGCTGTTATATATTTTATAAAGAAATTAACCACAATACAATATGTTTATGATTAGAATGCAGTTATATATACATATTATATGGATGTAAATCATATTACGGTGACAAATGTAATGAATTATTTTTAAAACGAGACGGACAAATCCAATGGAAGACGACGTTGCATTGATGCAATTTTAATGTTGGACATAATCCATGGTCTCATTAAATCATGCATCAATTATTTTATGTACATCTAACAAACTGAAATGCAAATAATAATCATGAACACAATGCCACTTTATCCCCCAAAATTGCCTTTCATGTTTTATCTTAGGCTGGCAAACTTGAACCAAACAACTTTGTTTAAGCAGATGTTTAATTCTTTGGTACATCTTAAATATTCACAATGTGCATGAATTATAGTCAGATATAATATCTATGTATATTATTATGCATATATCATACATAAAATAGGATGGATGGGCTAAATTAGGCATAGATTTGATTGGATTGTATAACAACCTAAACATGTTGAACTGATGCTGCGGGAATTTACAAGATTTGGCACTTGAGGACCTCTGGGTTTTTTACATTGTGCAGCATGGATAGTTTTGCATCATAAACAAACATTATGCCATTAAATAGAAAACATTCTCAGCTTTATCACGGTGGTGATTTCCCTTTTCTAGCTTAATTATTAATAAATGTATTATTGCGGTTTAGATTTAAAAGTAATCGCAGTTGAGGTTAGTTTCGTATTTTCATAGGGAAACCAGCATGTTTAGAAATAGTGGAATATTGGCAACAACATGGCTAGCTTTGTTTGTTAATAAGTAGTGCAATGGCCATGCGCAAAGACGGTAAACAGACCCCATATCATGGACCATTTTGTCAAAAAATCTTTGTGCTTCGTTTCTGGCCCCTTTTTGACATCTCATCATTTAACAATTATATCCCCGATTTCAAAACTGTTTAATTCTTTAATTTGTAGTTATTACGTGAAATATTAAGGCAACCACAAGCAAAACAAAATCGATTTTCATTCCACACGTCATTTTGCTTCCGCCCATTTAAAAGCACTTGTCAAATAATCATGATGTAACGACACCCCTAGATCTAGTCATTACTAGCTTAGTCTAGACTATAGTATAGATGATGATGATGACTGATGTTTTACGGCCACTTTTGTGTACATGATAGGCTAAATGGGGGAGCGACCACCAAAGGTCCGGTGAGCTCCAGGGGTCTAGCAGTTAAGTACTTGGCACCTGGTGCCAAGCCCAAGCCAAGTGTAGACACTTTCATAAATGTCATGACTGAACATCACAAAAAACAAAACTATGGTTAACTGTTACCGCTGCTTGGAAAAGGCATCAAGAGGATTACTCACTTTTTTGGATTTTTTGCTGCCTCTTTTTCGTGTAATAACATGTTACCATTTTTGTAAATAAACAACTTTATCGTCTAATTCATTATCTGTCGAAATATGGTCATTTTTCACAGTTTGACGTTGAAATGTATGTACAGCATATTTCCGGATGCTGATTACTCCCAAATAATCATCTGCCAACAAAAATAATGTCACCAACATGTTTTTCAGGGTTTTTTCCTTCCAAAGAAGAACTTTTTAATAATTTACAGTTTCGCACACTAATTTACCCGGAGGCTGCAAAAATGTTGTGTTGATATTTTTAGTAATAAATTCCATGTCCACTTGTGAGGAGATTAAGAAGTTTTGTACTTGAAGACAAAAAAATGTTATTGACATTAACTTTTGAATTAGTCTCCCAGGTTTTATCATTATGATGGTCACACATGGCAATGCTAATAAATAGTAATTGGCTACATATATTCATGATATTTATCTGATTAAAATGTGTATAACTTTCTTTACGTGTCACCTATTGACATAATTCAAACTGTATATGATTATAGAAACTGAGTTTTTTTATGTAAGTGTCTACCAAGAGCTTGATCCCATCAAGGGTTGGAAACTTTTCCAGGGATTAATTTCTTTGGCTCACGATATTGTTAAAACTACCGAATTGATTAAATTAGAGGGACATTAAAGACCCCCTGAGTACCTAGTACACTCTGGCAGTGACCACCCTTGGGGTATTTCAGCTCCATATTTCTGTATTGCTCCCAGGTGAGTGGTGGGGAAGGAGATACCAACAACCACTCAATAAAAGAGACCACACTAGAAATAAGTGCTTACGCTTTTGTGTGCTATCTCTGTGTTATAATCAGATCATGAAACAAAAGGAAATTAATCAATGAAGTTAATGAAGTGAAGTCAAAGATGAAACACCCTTCAGATATGCCCATGACTGTAATTATGCCTAAGTGTATTAAATAAACTGTAGTAATAAAATATTGGTGTCAGAGATATACTAAATTATTCATAACTGCTACAGCTAGAGTTTGTCAGGTATTTGCAAAAGAAATTACAGCGCTAACCTTTGCTGCAGAGTATGTCTGGACCTATAGGTACAGATTTGTACACTACCATTTGTGTGCATGCATGCAATTGTTTAATTATATGATTATTTTGAATGCTAATTTTAGTATAAAGAGAAATAAATATAGTATTACAGCAATAGGTATCATATTTATAATTCTTAGCAACTCATTAATTATAACAAAAAATACAAAATTGTTTGTTATCAATATGCACCTAATATTTTCTGAAAATTCAAGAGTTCAGTTTAAGGTTTAAACATGTTAGATTTATATATTGTACCACAACATTCTTGTATTCTAGGTGAACCTACTAGTGGCAAGAGTGCTGTAACACAGGTGTTTCACAGTGATGGGTCACATTTTCCTAAAAGTTATTTAATGGTAAGTTATATTTAATTATTTAGTTATATTTGTAATATTTTGAAGAAAGAGTTTTTATCAAGACAATTCATATTTTTATTTAATCTTGGGCTAATTATAATAGTAAGCTTCTTGCAAATCTATATAATAAAAAACTTAAGGAACAGTTCACCTTCATTTCATATTTTCAGGGCTAATATAGCTATGTTCATAGATGTCATAAATGATGTGAAAATGATCACCCACATATTAAATAATCCCGTTCTAATTAAGGGCTGGTTAATTGACTATTATTGGCCTCTTCATGCTGCCATTTTGAAGCTAGACTCAAACCGGAAGCTCCTGAATGCTGATGTCACTTGAACCGAGCAATTTGACTGGAAGTCTGTATAACCCATTTAAAAGCATGTAAACAACTGTTAGCCAAGAATAATTCAAGAACAAAACATAGTAATCTCCCTAAATTTACATCATGACTGACAGTTTGAGCCAGAAGAAACGTTACAAGATGAAGATGATTCTGCTTGTTTCATAGAAAGCGGAATCATCGAAGAAAGTATGAGGAGAACCAGGAACACTAACTGTCTATGTGAACTCTATATACTCCTGGCCCAGGTGACATCAGTGTACTTGAATTTTCTCCTTGCCTTCAAATCTGGCATCTGGTGCAGCCGTAATGGCGCTCCTCCAGTAATTTGGATTATTCTTTATATCTTGTTATCAGGTATAGTCCGTGATTATTATTGTGAAAATTTTGTTTACTGTTATAAGCATTACATATTTAAGTAATATTATCTGAGTGTGAACTGTGCCTTCATAATTCACATACTGAGTTACATTGGAAAATAAATGAAATCCATTTATGTAATACCAAACCTAGACATTTGTTTCTGTGTAAATGCACTTGTATCCTTGTTTCTGTGTAAAATTTGGTGAACTTTTCTTTTCAGACTGTTGGAGTGGAGTTATGTACAAAGACAGTTAACGTACCTGAAACGAATGATGCTGTGGTAATTATAGAACAATTAAGAACTCTCTCACACACATGTCATGAAGTGTCATAAATATATATCTTTAGATTATTTATTCGAATTAAGGCAGCCAGATTTCAACAACCATTTTATCCACAAGTTTTCACCATCCACGATAGTTCTGAGATACTGACTTGCAAGTTTTTGCAGAAATATTATGTAATTAAGTTCATTGAAGTTACATTAGCTAAATTACTTGAAGAATTAAATACAAGCTTAAATCAACTAGAACTAACCAAACATAAAATTCTACTGTAGATTGTCTGTAAATAATTATTGGTTTTGTGTGATTCTGTGTGTAAAATGTTTGGGATGAGTAATTTGTTAGTATATTTTATTTTATCATATAGGAGATATTTTATGCTATGGTTGGAAGTTTATATGTAACTATTCCATGGCTTAATTACTGGAACATTTTGTTTATGTCTTGTTGATGTATAGTGATATAATGCACAATATGTATTTGTTATTATAGGAGCTATTCATTTATGATTCAGCTGGCAAGGAGTTATTTTATGATCATGTTCAGAAACATGTAAGTTTTACTTGTTGAAGACAAATAGATTTTTCCTTATTTTTGTTCATTTAATTTGCCAAGGGGAAAAGGTAATCATTCTTTAATTTCAGTGGGATCATCCATCAATGGTTATGGTGGTGTATGATGTCACAAGTGAGACATCATTTAACAGCTGTGCCAAGTGGCTAGAAAGGGTACGATCCCATAACCATGATGTATCTATTCCAGGTGTGTATTTATTTAATGTTGCTGTATACAATAGTAGCTCTGTTAGTAGTGCTTGCCTTTGGTTGAAACCCTGTTATAACTCCCTTTTTGATGCCACTGTAAATAGAGCAAATTGTAAACCTTAGAAGTTGTACAGTTTATCCACATTTAGAAACAAACATGCTCTGTAAGTGTTGCATATATTACAGTATGTCACATATAACAATGTCTTTTCCATATGAGTTCACTTATGGAGAGAAGTAGAAGAGAGCAAATATATTATATATTTTAAGAAGCTTATGAAATAAATCCTGGCATATTCCAAGTTTAAAGTTAGCCATGTAAGTTATTCTACTCACTTGAAAGTGGACATCCATAAAGAAACCAAACATTGGTGTATAAATGAGAACCAATTGGACAGAGGAACCAAATTAGCATTGTACTAGTCTTTAGCTATGGCCACATTGGTGTTGTATTTTTTCCACATTGGCATAGATTGCTGTTGTACATATTACTCTTATCTCAGTATGAAACAAGACCAATGGTGTATCCTGACTCTTACAGCTGCACGTTCACCAAGCTGGCAACACAATTCAACACTCAATGTAGTCAGAGTCTAATAAAATATATATATATATATATATATATATAAAAAGAGAGAGAGAGAGAGGGGGCAGCATTTTAGTATAGTCCAAAATTAATAGGTTTTCAACCAAGAATTTGCTTATTTTGATCATATATTAATCCCTTCAGATAAGTCAGTCCTATGTTTCTTGTTTACATATTGAACCGAGTTTCTTCTTGATCCTAATTATTTTATCAAGTGTGTGTCAAAATATCTTACTGATTGCAAGACCACATAACTCTGATATGTAAATTAACAGTTTTTTAAACATATTTCTTAATTAACAGTGCAAATGTAAGATAAAAGTATATTTGAAGAGGTAAATACTATTATTAGGTGAATAAATCTGTTTCAAGATTCATCACTACACTGTAATGTGTGTGTGTATTGCTTGTGATGATAATTATGTTACATACCTAAATTAAAAGTTGAAGCAATACTGATTCAGTGGTATGATAACTGTGTTGTATTTCTAGATGCACAAAACAGTGCTAAGCACAACATTTTTGTAACATTTATTTTATCTCCATTTTACAAATTAAGTGTTTTGATAATGTGTAAGATGTGTGTGTGTGTGTGTGTGTGTGCAATTAAAAAAAGATTCTGTTAATAAGACATTTTATGCTGGAAGAAAATGTAAAATTGGTCGGTTGTTTTACCACCTTTCTGCAGTTATTTAGAAAACAGTAATATATGTCTGTGCCTGAATACCTTACTTGTTATGATAGGTGTCTTGGTGGCTAATAAGATTGATCTTGACCAAAGAAGAGTTATTAGTCCTAAATCTGGTAAGGAGTTTGCAGAATCAAATGGTCTGGAATACTTCGAATGTTCAGCAGTAAGTATAGCATAAAGAATTAAGTAATTTGAGATAACGTGACCTGAATTTGTAACAGCTTTATTTTTAATTAAATATGTGAGAATTTACTGGTAAATACAAGTAAATTATGGAAAAGTTGGTTAATTCAGCTACATTCTGTAGTTATGTCATCGATAAAACAATGTTTTGTGCCAGTGTTAATTATTTCTTGTTTTGTTCAATGGCTGGTGCAAGTGTTTTTACAAGTTATATTGAATGACAAACTAATTTCATAGCTCCGTAACCATGTCATTTTACCTTATATTCTTGTACACACACTTCTTGCTTTATTTCGGATGCCTTTCTAACACACATAATAATTTGAATTTTTTAATTTACAGAAAGAAATGCAGAATGTAGATCAACCGTTCCATTACCTGGCTAAGCAATACTACCGATTGTATCAAGAAAAAATTGAATATTTTAAATCATTGGCCTAGATTTACATTGTCTCATCATCTACTAATCTAATATGCTTACATATGTTAATAATATGAGAATAGCAGATTTTCTTGTATAAATGACTAAAATGCACTTAAGGTAAAAAAAAAACAGTTACATGACTCATTCATTCATCCTGTTTTAAATATATGTTATAGCTTGGCTGTACTGTGCTATTTTACACTGTTTAGGTTATTTATTTTATATATATATATAATATATAACATACATACATGCACGCACATATACATATACACAACTACTATTGGTAAGAAATCTGTGGATATGAACAATAATATGAAGGATAGCAATGGGTAGTGATGATATATTTCAATAACATTTCACTATATGATTTATATATATATATATATATATAATTTCAGTTAATATTGCATCACACATTATGATTAAATTTACATATATGTTGTTTAATAGAATCCTGTATATTATAAACTAAGTCAAGTTAGGTTTACTTCAGCAACAGAGTACATAACACATTTTGTATCATGTACTGCAGTTGTAGTTGAATGTGTAAGATTTGATATAATTGTTTAATAAATTATTAGATTATTTCTTGCTGTTGAATTCCAATACTATTTCTGTTTTTAGAAGCAATAATTATTTGAGCTGGAATGGGTTTTTATCAGTATAACAATGTAGTCACCTTGCATGTCATTCTTACTTTTTTTTTCATGTTTCCCACAGTATAGGTAGTTTTAAAAATTATTTTCCATTAAAAAATATCACCTATGCCAACTGTTCTATATATATATATATATATATATATCAATAGGTTTTGTCTTCATTCAGCTGTTTTATATGTAAAAAGATTTTGCAAGATTTGTCTTTAGTCTTAAAACAATTTATGATTTAACCTAAGTGTTGGTTTTAGCTGGAATCACAGACTGCAGTTTCATATGATACAGTATTTAAAGTTGGTACAAATTGATTTTAATGATCTACGTGAACAGTGGATATCCTATGTTATTTATGTTCTCTTTATGAAAAATAGTCTGTGACATGTTTTTCATACTCCATCCTTTTATTAATGCAAGGTTAATAATGTCATTATTTTGTGAAGATAAGTATATAATATAGTTAATATTTTTAATCAAGTTGTAGAAATGTTTCTAGAAGATGAAATATGGAGCTGCCATCAATATAATTTTCATTTGTGACAAAAATAAATGTAATTAAGTAAACTACCTTAAATAATAGTTAGAAATAGTAAATAGTTACATACACAAACGGGAAACTGTTGATATGGAAAATGTATAGTTATATCTTGAAGCATTTAAATAATATCACGTTGTCAATCTGAATTTAGCATCCCGAGAGGTGAGATGTTAATCAGGGAGTGTACTGATTAACCTTATTACTCTCCAGCATATAAAATGTGACCGACTATCAGAAACTGTTAATAAAGATTACAGAAATAATCATTAGAACTCGTATAACCTATGACCTATAATTAATTAACTATCAAAATAACATCCTAGCATTCAAGTCATCATAACTGCACTAAACCTACCTCGGTTAGTAATGAGCTCAGAAGTAAGAAAATGACTGCTTCTGTGATGCTGGAGTAGTTAACAATAAAACGACTGTAATACAATTTAGTAAGCTAGCTCCAGTGATGTTGCAGATCGATCGGATCCATCATTGCAATCTGGCCTTTGAAGCAGTGTTAAGGTGCGAGCTGATTGGCTAATTGATTTTTGCTTAGAATTTCATGGACTAGTGTCTAGTCATTTCTTATCACACCATCATAAAGAGAAATATTGTTACATGTGAAAGCAGAATAAACTGACTTTTCTGAATTTCAATGTCAATTTGATAATGAATAGTGTATTGTCTTTTTTTATATTGAAGCTCTAAATTTAGAGGTGCTACTAACAGGGTTGGTGTAAATCGTAATCGATAATCTATTGTAATCGATTACATGACATATCATAATTGTAATTGCCATTTCCAGATGCAATGTAATCATAAGAGTAATCAATTACATTGCAAATGCAATCGTAATCAGTGATTACTTTCATGATTACACAATGTGTTTGATTATTTACCATGTTATATCATACCAGAGATTTGGTTTGGTGTGTAAGGCAACAGATAACAATATAACTGATTTACTCATTGACAGAGTGCTATATTTATACACATGATGATTTGTCAGTTTATTGGTTCCATGAACATAAAAGGAAAATGTGTTGAAACACTGCTTCAGATGTTGCCGCTATTATAAGTCATATAAACAGTCATTTCAGATTAATTTGTGTTGTTTTTCACATGGTTAAGCCAAAGTTAGTCACTGCAGCAACACCACTCCTATCCCTGCTCCTGGTCCTATTCCACTCAGGGCTCAGATTAGCCGACATGATGTATTTCCAGAGGGATAACAACTCTCTGACACCAGAAACCCAATCCTGATACCAACTGATCTCATACGGGATGAATGAGTAAGATGCTAAATCTTGGGGAAATGAGGGGGCCTCCCTGGCCTAACTGGTAGTGCAGTTGGCCACAGATCTATAGCACCTGGATTCAAACTCCAGCTGGGCTATGTCAGATGGGTGTTTCATCTTTCACTTCACTCCATTACCTTTGGAGGTCACTCGGCCCATTTAGCCCACCAAAAGTGGCCGTAAAACAGCAACATTTACATTTTTTACTTGGCAAAATGAGGTGATCAGGTCAAAACATTTTACTGATGGATGTATAACATAATAAAATCAAACCACATCTGGATTCGAACCAAGAAACAGAAAGCTCCACAGTGCCATTTGTCACCAATTGCATCACAGATACAACAGAATTTAATATCGATGATTCTTGTTTTGAAAAAAATTCTTTAAAATAAGAAAATATTTATGAAGTAAATTTATAAGCATGTTTCTATTATCCTGTGTTGTTGATACCAGGACCAGTGAGGTCATATTATACCCAGGCCATTTCATACCAAGATCATACTTTGTTTTTATACCCAATTTAAATCTACATCTGAGAGTGACCATAATTATGATTTTGTGTGTGTGAAATATTCTGCTGAAAGTGATCAAATGTGGCCAAAGATAAATCATTGCATAATAATAAGATCTGTCATATCAATTCATCACTTCATACCAGGGTGAACCAAAAATTCACAAAGTTTCACACCTATTTAAGTGACGCTGTATTTAAAACAAATCAATTTTTATATGAAATAGTAAAAAAAATACAGATGAGATATGCAGCCAAACTTGACCAATGATCCAATCAAAGATTCTCTGTTGTAGCTGATACGAATACAAACCACGTTTATATCACTTTAGCATGTCATTAGAGACCAATTTCATCCACATACATGCAAGACACGGCTCAATGTGCAATACTGGAATGAGCAAATAAGATCCAACATTGACACCAACCAACAGACTGTTGATATAAGGCAATTCCAGGCTATTGTTTATCCTGACTAACTGATTGTGGATAGATGATGACTAAAGGAAAAATTGTTGTTGTCATTCCATGTTATGTATGAAATGAAGTGTTATTGACCAAGTTAGTGCTTATAGTCTTTGAGTGTGAATACAAGGGATGAGGGTCATGTGTAGGAGGAAGAAATAAGAGTCATCAGTTTGAAACTTTGAATAAGCTCTCTCAATGTTTCAACCACCCCTACAGTGAGGTTGATAAGAATGTGCAAATTAACTAAATAAGTTGAGTGAGTTGTTTTTTACACTTGGTACAATAGTCAAACCTGAGACATATGACTTTGGGGGGTGACTTCCTACGGGAACACCCCTTAAACACAGGTGTGAGTCAAATTGGAACCCACAAAAATGGATCTAAGCATCGTTTTAAATGAGTTCAGTTGAATTGAGATAAATGCAAGTCAGATTGGAACCCACAACCGGGATCTGAGTATCTTTAAATGAGTTCGGTTCAATTGAGTTATTTAAGTTCTGGTCACACATGGGACATATGGCTAAGGGCATCTGCTAAGGTCAACAAATCTCACAAACACAGGTATGAGCTGGCTTTTAACACACAACCATGAGGTTTACAGCGCAGTGCTCTAACTACTGTTAGAACCAATTAATTAAATGAAATGCCCCAAAAGCTTATTATATCGGTGCTTCATGCAGCCATCTAAAATATAATTTGATGGATACTGCTCAAACGTATTGAACTATATGTTTTTGTCGAGGCATTCCTAATTAAAGCTTTATTCCATATGATAGTTAATCAAGAAAAGACGTTCAAACAAGTATTCCCCTTGTGTTTTCAACATCCATGGAAGTCAGAAGGTGTTTCATAGGTTAATATATATACATATTGGATAGCAAAATTCACCCCCACATATCTGTGATTTAAAAGTATGGTTTGTCTTACTGAAATTATGGAATAATTATGATTATCTGGGCAAGTATAGGCCAACTTGGCAATAAGTTTAACCACTTGGTAAGAATATGGTTTGCACTCACCATATTCCTTCGTGTTTTAGGATACATGTGATCCTAGTTGTATGCATATGAAATATTTAGTGTCTGTATATCATTATATGATGTCAGACTTGTACTTGAAACAAAACAACCATGTATAGATATACCAGGGAAGCTGAGTGCTGGTTAGTAGTCTACGTTCCAGACCCCTGAAAATAAACAGAAATGTAGTAAAACGTATAATTTATAATACTGTATTGTTACGGTATAGACAATTTGCGCTGTCTTTACAAAACTTATATGGACAACGTAAATTCTCTAGACCAAAATTTTCATTCTTTGAATAGATTTGATGATGTTTTTTTAGTACAACACTATACTTGAATTTAAAAAAGTGACCCACACTTAATCAACAGATTGAGGGTCAAGTCATAATTCATTCGCTGTTTTAATATGATAATGTGGCTTCCACTGTCTGAAAGAAAAAAAAATATTTACAAATACAAATCTAAAGGCACATTTTTTACATGTTTATCTTCATTTAATCTTCATACCAGGATACCAGAGTACTGAATAAAAGGCTATTGCCTGTCGGGTATTCCGGTCTTGACTACTTTCGTAGTTTCTTGTTATATAGTCTATGGCGTCGTGTACATGTTGTCTTTCCAGTGCTTGTCGAGTCTAGACTTAAAAGAATTTAGGATAGTGGCTGTGACAACATGATCTGAAGAGTTCCAGTCCTCAACTACTCGCTGGCTGAATGAGGTTTTCCTTATTTCGAGTCGAGAGTGCTCTACTAATAACCTCCGACTATGACCTCTAATTCGTTCATTGAGTCCTCTGTTAAAGAATGCCCTTGGGTTAAGTCTGTGTATCCTATTTATAATTTTGTAGACTTGTATTATGTCCCCTCACCGTCTTTTCTAAACAGGAGTGATGGGAACCTCAGGGCAACTAGCCGTTGTTCATCAGACAGAAGCTTCAGGTGTAAGACTAATTTTGTTGCTCGACGCTGAACCTTTTCCAATGCCAAAACTGTTCATCTGATGATGTTTCCATATTCCAGGTGGGGTCTGACAAGTGGCTTGTACAGCCTTGGCAGAGTGTCTTCATCTAGACATGAGAATGTCTTTTTGATGGGTCACAGCATCCTATTAGACTTGTTAACAGCAAATGATATGTGCTGGTGGTATGTCAGCTCCTCACCAACATAGACGCCGAGGTTCTTTTCTACTTCAATGGACTGCAACTCAATATCTCCCATCTTATACACTAGACGTCTGTTATTCCTCCCAAGATGGAGGACCTTGCACTTGTTGGCATTGAACTGCAGCTGCCACTTCTCAGACCACTCAACGAGTCGTTGGAAATCAGCTTGCAGTTCAGCCCAGTCATTCTCTGAGGAGGATTTCCTATAGAACCTTATGTTATCCGCAAATATATGTGCTGTGCTGCTTATCACATTGGGTAGGTCATTGATACAGATGACAAAATGTGTGGGCTCGAGAACGCTCCCTTGAGGAATACCACTGAACACCTCCAGCCATACTGACAGTCAACTATTCACCACTACACGTCGCTTACGGTCAGTCAGGAAAGCTTGTACCCAGTCCAGGACTTTGTCGTTGATTCCATATGCTGCTATCTTAGCATAGAGTCTCTGGTGCGCTACAGAATTAAACACCTTTGAGTAGTTGGGTCATACATGACCTGCTCGGGAAAAATCCATTTTGGGCATCACAGAATAATTGATTTTCCATTATATGATGTACCAGCTAGGTTATCACGTATTATTGACTCCATGACTTTTCCTATTACGGAGGTTAGACTTAATGGTCTGTAATTACCAGCACTTGGTCTACCAGCACTTGATTTACCACTTAGGGCGATAACAAAAAATATCAGCCATCTCCTTCAGGACTCTTGGATTAATTTTGTCAGGTCCAGGTGCTTTATTGGGGTTCAGCTTGGTCAGATTTTACTTAGCCAATTCTGCTGTTATGTTTACATCAGAAAGTGGAGGTTCCCGGTACTTAGTGTTTAGTGATGGCATATCATCCATATTCTCACGGGGAACTATACTGGCAAAATAGGTGTTTAAGGATATCAGCCTTTACCAGGCCACATTGAATTTTGTACCATCATTAGCCTTCATGTAACCTATATCCTGGGTTTGCTTTTCAATTTGGAATTGCAGTATCTCCAAAAAGCTTTGAGGTCGGACTTCACGTTTTGGGCCAGATCGTTCTCAAATTGTTTACATAGTAGACGTGTGAGTTTGGACAGCTCATTCTTCACTTGGCACGCTCTGATGTGGTCAGCATCACTATTTGTTCATTTTTATTGTTTCCAGACTTTGATGGTTTGGACGTTGGTATAAACTGGTGGATGGCGTCTTAAAATATGTTCACAAAAATTACTAAGATTCCTCTACATTCATTTGGTCTAGTTCCGACAAGTTCTGCGCTGCTAGGTGGATGGTCATATCCTTGTATCTGCCTTTGTGGCAACGTAGTCTGGGTTTCTTGTACATTTCAGTTTGTGTATACACATGGAGATCCACCAGTGGGCAACAATGGTCACTGATACCATACTAGTCTAGACTATAGGCAGAAGCAAACGGTAATGCCGTCTGTTAGGTAAGAACGAAATAGTCAAATATTATTAGTACTCGATTCAAGAGAAATTCCAGTGGGAATGTGCTTTCTTAGCAACATACTCGTATGCTTCGAGCCGTGGAAAATACTATCTGAAAAATAATCATACGTTTTGATAACATTCATCATGGCAGCAGTGCAAATGAAAGAAGGCGAGGTTACATCTACAATTTATAGCATGGTTGGTATTTGTAATTAGTATTGTTAAGTCGTGATAATAATTATAATGTATTATAATAATTATTATAGATCATAATCATATGTCGATATGACTTATCAGTCTTATGTCTTACAAGTAGATCCTACAAACCAACCAAGTCGCAAATGGACCAGTTAGGAAAAATACGGTCGAGTTTTAATTGTTTCAGATGAGATAATCATAATGATAATACGGGATAATACGCTAGATCTCTAATGACAATCATCACAATGTTTAGACTCGAATACGATTTCTAGACGACTTGAGTCCTGATTTGAATGATGACTAAGATTAAGATCGGGCTCCCAATGAGATAGTTTACCATCTATCCTCTATGATATGACTGTTGGGCCAATGTTGTCCCATCAAATACAACCATTTAACAACATTGTGCTAACAATTTACCAACTATGTAGATCTACAAGTTGTTTGCCAAGCAACCAATTGCCAACAATTTTGTTTTTGTTACACTAACATCAGAATTATTAATTTAACATGTTGTTTATATTTTTGTGAATTTGAATCATTCGAATTGTGATTCAAATGCACTAATATTGAAGACTATAAATCAATAAGAATCAATATACTAGAAAAATTAAGAAACAATGATAAACAAAATAAGACAATCAGTATCAATATGTTTGAATATCAATAGTATTGATTATATATGGTTAATTGCCATAGTAGACTAGAAAATAATGAGTTTAGGTCAATATAATGTCATTGTTGTTACAGTTTCTTTAATATCTGCAGGTAGTGCATTCCACAGACTGGATGGTGGAAAAGTAAAACAGCTGTTTCTATATAATGTAGTCCAAATACTTGGAATTTATCATGTTCATATATCCTGCCTAGTTTCTTTATATGAAACATGTCTCTTAAATGTACAACTAATTATGCATAATTGCCCTCTTTCCATAGATTGGAATTTTATACTGGGCATGGTATCTCACTTCTAGCTCATTGGGTTCCTTTAAAAGGGCATGATATGAATATGTGAAGATGTTCTGGTCATAATGTGAGCAGCCACATACCCTGTTGACTTTGTAGTTTGTTCATCATGGTATCCAAAAGTCTGTAGAGGAATACACTGCAATAGTCCAGTCTTAATATTTCCTTTATGTTCCTTACTGACATTTAGCCATAAATAAATATTAAATACCACAAATTAGATATCGTCGCTAATGTATTATATTCTGTTGAAATATTGTTATGATAGTGGACCAAATGTTGCAGATGTGAAGAAATGATACACAATAATTGTAAATATGATTATTAAATTAGGGGTTGACCATCTGAAAATTGGAAGGACCATCTAGTTTCACAATTTCATGGCCTATCAGACCATCCTATAACAATATTATTGGCCTCATGTATTTCCATAGATATTCATGTAATTTTGTCAATCAATCAGCAAACATCAATGACTTTGACATCTGTCAGCGATGGCGTCAAAACAATAACAGAACATTCATACATTTTTTGGTGGTCAAAAACCTGTAAAGAAACTAAAAGCAGAGGAAGAAAAGTAGAATAGTCAACAGGAGTATGAGATTTTGAGGCATAAGAGGGGATATTTCCGTACTTGGCTTGATATGCTGAAATGGATCAAGAATAGTGGTGCAGGTATGGTGTGTACCACATGTTTATCTTATAAGTCTGACAGGTTATGGGTGACTGGAAACCTTTAGAAGTTAGTTCATTGGCTGCATACATAGATAACCATAGCTTTAAGCTAAACTGCCAGCTGATGACAAACAGACTGACATAATGTACCAAATATTAGTTAATTAGAACCCACAGCTAACTGAACCAAAGGCAAAAATATAAACTGTTGAAAACTGACAATCTGAACTGTAGTTGAAGATTTTTTAAATTTACAGCATTAGGGTAGAAGTGTGGAGGTTCGACCAGGCAGGGAGAATTGACCACAACATTAAAACCCTATTCTTTATTTATTACACATAATAGTTTAGGCTGTAACATAATATATAATTATTAATTAATTGCTAATCTAATATGTTATGGTAATTTTTCCCCAGACTCTGATTTCTGAGTTGGTAAGAGGCTGGTCATCTATTATGTAACATCAAAACATATATTCAAAATAAATTACAAGCAGTTCATATTTGTTTGCTCTTTGATATAATAGTATTGTTTATTTAAGTGAAGTTGGCTGTTGATATAGTTCTCAAAAATATATGTTTCAGATCAAAGATGGTCGATATACTGAAGCCATACAGACGCTAAACAATGTAATGCAGATTTATAATAAGGTTAGTAAATAAATAGTTTTGACTTCAGTATATTAAATGGCTAATGAGTTGCAAGATATATACTATATTTACTATTTACTTTTTCTTGTATGTGCTCTCTCTCTCTCTCTCTCTCTCTCTCTCTCTGACGCACACACACACACACATAGTCACTCACTCACTCACTGTTCTTGTTTGTATTTTCAGTCGAGAGCAGCTCTGTCTTTGCTCGGATACTGTTATTATCAGATGCAAGACTTTGTTAATGCAGCTGACTGCTATGAACAGCTAACTGCATTAAATCCTGAAGTTGATGAGTACAAAATGTACTACACACAATCACTATATAAAGCTTGTCTGTTCGAAGAAGCAATGAAAACATCATGTCAGATTGAAAATCCACAATATCAGACACAGGTAGAGTGATGTGTACTAACATCCACAGCTAAGTAATATACATCATTACAGAAATGCTATTGTTCTATGTGATACTTCATAGCATTTATTTACAGTATTGCTCTCACTGTTTCATAAATAGCGTTAATATATAGTTATTGGAAACAAATAATCTGAAGTGAATATCATTTACTGGTAGCAATTTATGTTATTTACTCTTTACTCCATCAGGTGATAAAATTACAAGCTGCCGTAAAGTATGGTGAAGAAGACCTGCCCAGTGCCCAGAGTCTTGTAGAACAATGTCCAGCTGATGATCCAGATACAGAAATAAACCTTGGATGTTTATTGTTTAAGGTAGTGAGTTATACAATAATGCATGACACTTGCTTCCTTCCTAGCATCCCGAGCCTCTGCACAGACAGGATTTCCTCTGTGGCCTAAATGGTTACCTGTCTGGCTGCAGACCAGTACTACCAGTGTTCAAATTCTCATTGGCCTTGCGAGTCACTCTGAGCATTTATCCTAAAAAGTGCACAAAAGTGATTATTAAGCAGCAGCAATCCAAACTAGCATTAGTTTTTAATATTACAGATATTACAGACACTAATTATTGTTTATTATAACTTATTTATATTTGTCACAGACTTACAATATTAATGTTTTAGATAAATAGTAGAATGTTTTACAACAATATATATATATATATATATATATATATATATATATATATATATATACAGATACAGAGAGAGAGAGAGAGAGAGAAGGAATGTTTTCTGTGCAGACATTTAGAATTTATGTCTGGGTAATGACAACTGATAATGCAGATTGTAATATCCATGCACCATGTTTAGAACAGGGCTTTGTACTGATTTTCAATTACCACCATTATTGTTTTAAAATTTGTCTGATCGATTCAGTTCATTTAATTGGAAATAACCTGTTTAATTAGCGTGATAAAATGTAATATTTGTTTATAGGAGGGACATTATGATGAAGCATGCCATAAGTTTATAGCAGCCATGCAGGTTGTTGGATACAAACCAGATTTGTCATATAACATAGCTCTTTGTAACTACATGATGAAACAATATGCTCCAGCTCTTAAACACATAGCAGATATTATAGAGAAGGGCATAAGAGAACATCCAGGTAATTATGTGTAATTGTTGGATGTCATAAAATTATTTACGTGTGTGTGTGTTAGGATTTAGTGAATTTTTTAATTAAAGAAGTTATTTATATAAAAGAAAATACTAGACTCTGTACTTAAAGTTAATTAAACAATTTGATTGAATCGGTGAAACATACGGTATTGGACAAATGAAATATTTGCTATACTAACATATCATACATTATCTAAATTATTTATGTGTTTATAGAGCTGAGTGTTGGCATGACAACAGAGGGGATAGATGTACGCAGTGTTGGTAACACTTTGGTGCTGCATGAGACAGCTCTAGTTGAAGCATTCAATTTAAAGGCAGCTGTTGAGTATCAACTGAAGAACTGTAAGTAATTTGATGGAATTTCTGGCTTGTTTCATTTACAAATCATGATGGCGTAAGCGGGAGCTGTATTAAATGTTGTCTATCATTATGGTAGTTACTTAGAAATAAGTTAGTTCTCTGTATTTAAGAAATGCAGATCATAATATAGTCAAGTTGCAATTCTGAGCCAGATTACATTGTGGCATTATGACAAATTATCATAATACACCATAGCTACTGGATACCTTGATGAAAAAACAAACCACAAATACAGTTAATATTGTTTCTCACACATAGGTACTGGCCATAGATATCAGAAGCAGATTTATTCAACATTATCATTACTTTTTATATAGGAAAATGTTTAGTGTTTAAACCTAAAAGATGTTTTATCAGGAAAAACCCTGCACTGGGAAACCAGCATACTTGAGCTATTTGCTTTGGTTACAAAGTAGAATTCAGTATTATAATTATATTTCAGTATTATAATTCTGAACTTTAAAAAAAAAATAACAGAGAAAGCAATCAGAGAAGATTTATTAAAATAAGTGGATAAATGTATTTAGGCCATTGTATTTTTAAAACTTGTTTTACAGAAAATTTGCCTCCCAAAAATTAGGGTCGGTCGGTTAGGACAATAAAAACAATGGCCTTACTACATTCTGAATATATTGTCAAAATTTCTTTGCAGTCATAAGTAGATTCACTTAAATTACACCAAACTGCCTGATCTTCTAGTGGTTGAAATGCATGATTAGTTACAGATAGTAAATATTGTAATTTTTATGATTGCATATCAGATAAGTGAGAAATCTTTGATATTAAATTAAATAAATGCATGATTTCAGTAAACACCATCATCTTAAAGGTAGTATGAATAATGTTATCAGTTTTTATTCAGTAATATAGGTAAAATACAATGGCTTGCATTCTGTTAATATTACAGTCCGTAGTGTTCATAGGTGACCTATTTTCTGTTTAGATGAAGCTGCCTGTGAAGCGCTTACTGATATGCCACCTAGATCAGAAGAGGAACTAGATGCTGTCTCTCTACATAACCAGGCTCTGATGAATATGGAAGAAAGTCCAACTAAAGGCTTTGAGAAACTACAGTTCTTATTGCAACAAAATCCCTTTCCACCCGAGACATTTGGGAATCTGTTACTGCTTTATGCGAAATATGAGGTAAAATAACTTGCACCAAAAATGAAACTGGCAGCATTTAATTGAAGTAACATTTCTCTTAAGTTAATTATTGCCTATCAGCATTTAGAGTTAGCCATTTTAGCAGATATAATTGTATAACTGTTGATTAAATTTGGTTTCATTTATCATTTACCATACAGTATTATGACTTGGCAGCTGATGTACTGGCAGAAAATGCTCACTTGACATTTAAATATCTTAATCAGGTTTGTACATTTGTGTGTATGTATGATTTTTATTTGCATGGCATAACAGCTAAAATATTACTTACTTAAGTGTAGCTTTGTTATTGAGATGTCTATCATTAATGTGTGCTGTTGATAATTCCTAACTTGTAAGAAACAATTTTCCATAAAGTTATTTCTATTCAGTGGAGTAACTATTGTTATACTGATAGATATAAATTATTAACAAAGCAAAAAATATTATGAAAACAAGTTATTAAACTGGCAAGAGCACAGAATATTTATATAACACAAAATAAAACATCAAAATGTCTTATTTCTATTAATTTATTATACACACACACACACACACATATATATATATATATATATATATATAGCACAGTATTATATATTTTTCTTACAGTATTTGTATGATTTCCTTGAGGCTGTAATAACCCGACAGACATCACCAGAGGAAGCTTATAGAAAACTGGATGACATGGCTTCGAAACAAACAGAACAGCTTCGTAAATTGACTAAGATGGTATGTAAAATAGTTCTTTTAACACTTTTAGGATTATAGGGTAGTGTAGTCCAGTATTAGGGATAAAAACACAATACATGCAGCTTCTTATCACAGAAGGGATTTAGAGTCGGACATCCTTATCCACCATTTAATTTGTTTAATTGAAGTGAGAAATGTTTTGTGAATCCTTTTCCAGGAATTTGTATGGTGCCAGTTAGAATTGCTCTAATTACCAATTAATGAGAATTTAAATATTTTGATGTTTCTGTTTGCTTCTCCATTAATTTGTAACTCTGAATAAAAATTAGTACACTTTGGAGCTACCTTAATTGTAAAACATACTAACATTTTTATTAATAAATTAAAATAACTAGACCCATCTATATACAGGTTTAGTATTTCAGTACTCATCATTTAATTCATTACTTATTTACTATGTAGATTCTTTTGCAACTCATAAATAGCTAAACAAATTTTGATTTGAATACCGTAGGTCCCAGCCATTAAGCTGAGACTTTGTGTCAACATTTTGACCCTTATTTTGGGGGGTCAGCATAATGGCTGGTGCTATTTCAGTGTTAAGAAATCCAGTCATTGGTATTTAGAATTGTAACGGACCGGAAACAGTTTAGAGAATAAACCAGATGGTCAAGTTTGTATCTGTGATTTATTAATAATATACTTGATGACAATCTACAAACATCACATTGGCGACGAGGTTATTCGAACTCTATCTGTGTTAATCGTTATCTGTGTGTACATGATGGCAGGTGCATTGCCAATATTTCCAACGTTTGAGTGTGAGGACTTAAATAATGCTGGTCCACGTTGGATGAAGTGGTTGAATCATTTTGAAGTGTTATTATCCACCATGGCCGTTTGTGATACCTAACCAGAGAAGAAAAGAAAAAAAGCTTTGCTATTGCACTATATGGGTGCAGAGTGCTATGACATTTATGAAACTTTGAAGAACGAAGAAGACGATTACAGTGCTGTCAAAACGAAAATGAATGACTATTTTGTGCTGAAATATAACAGTGAGTTTGAAAGATACATTTTCAGACAGGCAAGTCAGAAAGAAGGTGAGAATTTGGATGAGTTTTGCACAAGATTGAAGCAATTGACTGTCAATTGTGACTTTGCAGAAGGCACAGTGGAAAATGAAGTAAAAACGCAAATGATTCATGGCTGTACATCCAAAAGCTTGAGAAAAAAGGGCTTGTCAAAACCTATGGACTTGAAAACACTGCTAGATCATGGTAAATCGATGGAGCTAGCGCTTTCTCAGTCTCATGCAATAGAGGGTGGAATGACAGCCGAAACGTCAAATCGTGTACATAAACAAACTGGTGTCAAGGGAGGTGCAAGATGCAAATATTTGCTGAAAAATCATTTGACAGATTTTCTAGTGGCTCGCGCACTTGTTTCAACTGTGGTGGTCAGTACCCACATGAAGATGAGTGTCCAGCAAAACATTGTCATTGTTACAAATGTGAATCGTATGGACACTCGAAATTTTGTAAGCGAAAAGTTCCGAGAACAAAACAACATGATAAGTGGCACAAGAAGTCTCGAGAACAAACAAATAAAGTTTCTATCAGCAACGTCGCAGGTAATTGTGATAGTGGTTCTGATTATTCACTGGCAGTACGAAAAGGTGAGGAGAAAATTCCTGCAATTAACATTCAACTAGCTGGGGTAGATGTTATGATGTTCATAGACAGTGGAACTAGTGTAAACACTGTGGATGTGAAAACTCATAAAACACTATGTGAACATTCTAAAGAATTTTGTGAGTTATCAAAATCAGACACGAAATTATTTCCTTACGCATCCACGAAAGCATTAGACTTGAAAGGAACATTCAGTGCAACAATTACATCGCCTAAGACTGGAGTAAAATTTGATGATGAATTCTATGTTGTCAGTGATGCTAAAAGCTGTTTACTGTCTTATGACACTGCAAAGCAGTTGAAATTAATCCCAATCATCAATGCTATAGAAGATTCAAGATCAAATGTGACAAATAAAATTGTACATGATTTTGATTCAATATTCCACGGGCTAGGAAAACTGAAGGATTTCCAGCTACAACTGAATATTGATGATACAGTGGAACCTGTGCATCAAAAACACAGACGAGTTCCTTTTTCAACAAGACCGCAAGTTGAAGTGGCAATCAAGCAGCTATGGATGACATATGTGAAGATCCTCAAAATACGCCGACTCCTTGGGTGTCACCTATAGTGGTAGTACCTAAGCCACGTGATCCTGATAACATCAGACTGTGTGTTGATATGAGGGCTGCTAACCAAGCCATAGGAAGAGTCAAACATCCAATGCCAACTGTTCATGAGTTGATACATGATCTGAATGGTTGTTGTGTATTTACAAAATTGGACCTCAATCAGGGCTACCACGAGGTGGAGCTGCATCCTGACAGCCGATACATCACTACGTTTAGTTCACATCTAGGACTGCACCGTTACAAGCATTTAAATTTTGGTGTAAATGCCACCAGTGAAAACTTTCAACAAATCATCGAGCAAGTGCTACATGGGCTTGATGGAGTAAAGAACATTTCTGATGACATCATCATTGCCAGTCGGAATGATGTAGAACATGAGAAACACGTCCTTGCATGTCTGGAACGTCTCATGAAGAAAGGCTTAACACTCAATCGAAATAAATGCAAATTCTTCCAATCCTCTGTGGAATTCTTCGGCAGCATTTTTAGTGAACATGGTGTTTCGCCAGATCCGAAAAAAGTTAAGTCTGTTCGTGATGCGCCGAGATCGACAGACAAGTGACAGGTGAAGTCTATTCTAGGCATGGCGAATTACGTACAAAGATACATACCTGGTCTAGCCTCTCTTGTGAAACCACTTAGAGAGCTCACTCATAAGAATAGTCTGGTTGAGTGGACCAGTGAGTGTGAAGATGCCTGGTTAAAACTGAAGGACATTTTGACAAGTGATACTGTCATGTCGTATTCCAATCACAAGCTAGAGACCGAGTTAGTGGTCGATGCATCACCACATATAGAAGTAATTCAAGCTACACAACAGGAGCCCATGCTGCAAAATGTGATCAAATGTCAACAAACTGGGCTGTGGCATGAATCTAAAAACTGTGAAGAAATGTCAATATACGGAAAATTGTCCAGTGAACTTAGTGTTACAGAGAACGGAATTCTGTTACGAGGACAAATAGCTGTACAAATAGCTCATGAAGGTCATCAGGGATTGGTAAAAACGAAGTCCCTGTTGAGAGCTAAGGTGTTGATTCCCTACATGGATAAGCTCACCGAAGACATAGTGAAAAATTGTGCTACGTGTGCTGTCATCACTAAAGATGAACGTCTACAACCATTACAAATGTCACAGCTACCTGATAAAGCTTGGCAGTCTCTGTGTGCTGATTTTTGTGGGCCATATCCTAGCAGAGATAATTGTCTAAGTAGTTCTTGACGAATATTCACGATTTCCTGTGGTGGAGCTGGTGAGATCCACATCAGCCAGAAGTGTAATCCCAGTATTTGGCAAAATATTTGCAACACACGGAATGCCAGAAACATTAAAAACTGACAATGGACCGCCATTTCAAGGATTTGAATTCCATAAATTCATGCAATATTGTGGTATACGTCATCGTCGAATTACGCCACTGTGGCCAAGATCTAACGCGCAAGCAGAAAACTTTATGAAACCTTTGAACAAGGCAATTAAAAGTGCTACTGTGGAAGGGAAGTCGTGGAGACAGGAAATGTACAAATTCCTACAAAATTACCATGCAACGCCAGATGTGACAACAGGTCGACCACCTGCAGAACTTTTGTTTGGTTCGAAAATAAAAGTGCTATTACCCGAACTATTCATTCGAGTTGAAGATAAAGAACTGCAAACTCGAGATGCAGAGCTGAAACAGCAACAAAAACAGTATGCAGATGCCAGAAATTGTGTACGACTGAACATTCCTCTCCATTTTGGGGATACAGTGTTAATAAAACAAACGGAAAAATTGTGTCCAGCATATAATCCAGCACCCATGTCTGTGTTGCAAGTGAAAGGGAGCATGATAACAGCAAATAGTCCTGTTCTTGGCAGCAAAACAAGAAATTCATCACATTTCAGGAAAGTGACTGACCGTGATGTTACACCTGATTGAAAACAGCGATTATTTGCAAGACGTGCCAGAAATAATAACAGTGAACAATGATGAACTTAATCAAGACAGTAGTCATAATTCAAATGTGACAGGTGTCTCAGCAGGTCGTCCAAAGTGACGCACCAGAATGCCAGCAAGATATAAAGACTTTATTTCTAAGTGATATATATATATATATATATATATATATATATATATATATATACTATAGTTTTATACAACTATATGTGTAAGAATGAAGCTGAATGGAGTGAATGTGATTATGATGTAAAATGAAGTACATTGTTCTGTAAGATTTTATAATTTGTTTGATCAAATAAGTACATTGTTCGTAAGATTTTATAATTTGTTTATCAGATTAGTTTCAAATATATATATATATATATATATATATATATATATATATATATATATATATATATAAATGTAGCTTATCAATTGACTTGAGATAAATCATTATCTAGGTGTAAAATTCAGTGTTATCGTCGGATATTCAAAATTTGAATTTAAGATTGTTCGAAATTTACCTATTACAAATACTTGTTTAACTTGAGTGAAATATATATGAAATGATACATTTTCAATAAAGGTAGGGGGGATGAAATGTTGTCAATCCATAACAGTCCACAATTAATTATATCAAGGACTTAATGTTGGTATTTAGAATTGTAACGGACCGGAAACAGTTTAGAGAATAAACCAGATGGTCAAGTTTGTATCTGTGATTTATTAATAATATACTTGATGACAATCTACAAACATCACAATAATTATATGTAGAATTAATAGATTTTTGTAATTATGGATAAATGCTGTTTGACTCAGTAGTGCATTTCATGAAGGCAGTGTCGGTAACAAGACAACTCGTACCCAAGAGTGTTGTATCTCATTCCTTTGGATGCATATACATATATTGTATGGGCATATTTATACTAATAATGGGATAATTACTTATTAATTAATATATTTTCAATAGAGAGTTAGATACTAACTAACCTCATATACCGGTAATTAACATTGTCTTGGTTATTGCTGCGTTAGTGACCAAAACGTACCATCAAAAGGCTCAGTAGTAATTGACAACATGTTTAATTACTTCAAAGTCATTGACTTTATATACGGTTCATTGAATGTTTAATAATGCCTTTAATTTAAGTTTGAGGTCCTATGTATATGCTAACAGTTTGTGTAAAAGATGGTTATAATTTGCCATGATCTATTAACAGTATACAAAACACATATTGGTTTGAATAACGAAAACAAAATTATTTTCTGTGTTCAAAATGTCACCTGGGCTGGAAATACTGCAGGGAAAAGTTCAAATTTTTAGGTCGACTTATTGGATGGTACGACCATAAATCATGATATTTTAGGCCTAAAAATCATCCTTGGCTTAATGGCCAGGTCGGCTTAATGGCCGGGACCTACGGTAATCAATTATTTGAAACTCAAGAAAAACTACAAGTGATTAATAGGCGTCAAGAGTTTCAATATAGTTGCTTGTTACTCATGTACGAAACCTTGTGCAACTAGAAAACTTATATAATAGAACTGTCTTGCATCTAGATGGTGTACACTGTGTAAGCTTGGGTGCCTCCATGGTCTAAATGGTAACATATGTGGCCACAAATCTCAGCCATCTGAGTTCAAAACTCGGTGTGGGCATGTGTGAAGGGTGTTTCATCTTTGACTTTGCCTCATTACCTTTGGTCCACTTGGTCCTTTTAACCTACTCGGTGCACAAAAGTGGATGTAAAACATGTCATTTCAAACTGTGCAAACTTTGTTTATATACTTTCCAGGTACAAGAGTCCAGACAGAACCATGATGATGATTCTGTTAAGAAAGCAGTCAATGAATATGATGATGCTTTGGAAAGGTATTTTCTGATTTCATGTAACTTCATCATACATTATTAGAGAGAGAGAGAGAGAGAGAGAGCATCTGGCATTTATTATTTACATGTTTTATTTTTATTGTACATGTTAGATACATTCCTGTACTGATGCAGCAGGCGAAGATCTACTGGGATTTGGAAAATTATACGCAAGTGGAGAAGATCTTCAGGAAATCAGTCGAATTTTGTAATGAACACGAGACATGGAAGCTGAATGTTGCCCACGTGTTGTTCATGCAGGAAAATAAATACAAAGAGGCAACAGGATTCTATGAGCCGATAGTAAAGAAACATTATGACAATGTGAGTATCTGTATGATGCATTGTGTTATATTCTACCATTCATCTGAAATTTCATCCATGACTACTCTATAAATAATACCTTAATAGGATAACTTCTGCTCCTGAGAACCCTTTGATCAATAAAACCATGAAGATAAATTAGAATACATTTCTGGCAGTGACTTCTGATAACACTTTTGACTTAAGCAGTGCAAGTTTAGACCAACAGTTGACATGTTATCTATAACAGTAGATTGTCGATTCATGGTTCATTTAGAAGTATAGAAAAGATGGCATAGTTAGTAATTGTGTTTATAATATTTTGAATTGTCTGTTAGTTTTGTTGAGATCAAATCGTACATTTATTTCCTCTTGACTGTTTAACATAATACAGAAGTGGATCATGGCATCAACGAGTTTAGGTTAATTATTGTCTGAATGATCACATTCATTTATGTTTTGATCATGTGTAATGTTTCATCCTCTCTTTCCAGATTCTCACTGTCAGTGCCATTGTCCTAGCCAATCTCTGTGTGTCCTACATTATGACAAGTCAAAATGAGGAGGCTGAGGAACTGATGAGGAAGATTGAAAAAGAAGAGGAGCAAGTTGCCTATGAAGATCCTGAAAAAAAGATATTTCACTTATGCATTGTCAATCTGGTTATAGGGTTAGTATCTTGATGTAGGTATCTTAAATGTTAGCATTTTAATAACACATTGAATAGATCTTTTCCTGTCAAGAGCATTTTTCAACAAGGCTTCGTCACTTCCAGGTGAGAAAGAGCTGATTATGGGGAGGCCCCCTTACATTACATTTTATTAGTAAATTCTTTCCTATTTTGAATTTAGGAAAAACTTTTACAAGTCTCTTAATATCAACTGAATTTTATTCTTTTGTTTTGTCTACATAATATGATTTTATTGTCATAGAGCAAGACCTACCTAGGCATTTTATTGTTGTACTCCTGCTCAAGAAGTTATTTGGTTGTTTTGGCTCTTAAAAGAGTCTGCTTTTAACATAGAAAGATGAAATGTGTTGAAATCATTAGAAACAAAATCATACCTAATGCAAATTATCATTATGTATATGTTAAAGTTAATCTGTAAAATCAGATAATATGCATATTACCAAACATAATCAGGTAATATGTGAATTACCTAACTGAATTTTTCAGGTATATTGTATGTTAAATGTAAAATTTGTTCATGACTTTTTATATTTGTCATAAATATACTGTACTGAAAGCTGTAGTTCTTAACTGTATTTTTCTCACTTTGGTAACCGATATACATTAAGAAATTATAGAAATTATTTTCTGTTGATAAACCACATTTACTGCCAAAATTACTGCAATTTTCCAGTGATTTTTACCAAGAATCAACCAGTTATACTCCTTACTTGATTAAAAAGACCTACTCCAAGTTAATTGAAAGTCACAGTCTAAATATCATACTCATTTTAGTTGATATCTCTGAATGTATCTATTTATTTGTTTCTGGGTTGAGTCTCCATGCTATAAAATACAGAACTTTTGCTGAATAAGATATATTTACATAACTTCTTGAAAGTCATAAATGTATTCCAAGTAGCATTATATATATATATATATATGTGTGTGTGTATAAAATGATATATTTAATTTTCCTTCATTTACAGCACACTATACTGTGCCAAGGGTAACTATGAGTTTGGCATTTCACGTGTAATTAAGAGTTTAGAACCATACCAGAAGAAGCTTGGCACAGACACTTGGCACTATGCCAAAAGATGCTTCCTATCACTGATAGAAAACATGGCTAAACACATGATCATGATCCGCGATTCTGTCCTACAGGAATGCATTCAGTTCTTGGAGTGCTGTGAAAGTAAGTGTTTTTAACATCCATTTAGTCAAAGATTAAAAATATATCCGGAGAGCAATTCATGAAAGCCTATTAGACAGGATCTGTCAGATATCAGAACGCACAGTCAAAGAATGGTGTATGACAGTGATAAAGAATAGTTCTTTAACATGTGCACCAAACAGATACCATCAGTCATTCTTAATTTACTCGTTACTGATATTAGTGAGAGATTGAGGATGAGATTAATGGTTCATGTGTGCCAAAGGCCCAATTCTAAATATGCAACAGTTTTTGTTTTCATTAGAATGCTGTTTCCTAGTTATATTGCTGCTGCCTAACAAGGGAATGTTGTCAGTATATTTATAGATGGCCGATAAAGTTGTTTACAGCTTTGGATAAGTTTTCATGACATTTTGAGAATCTAACACAATAATAATAAATAGTAATGCATGTTTATATAGCGCCATAACCAGGTAACCCTGTTCTGAGGTGCTGTACAGTATTATTATCCCTGACTCAGACCTGTTTCCACCCAGCACACATCTCAACTCCCAAGGGAGCATACAACACATGCTGCCATTAAAGGCGCAAAGCGTTACTCAAACACATAGCCATCATATCCTGTCAGGTACTCATTTTTATGGATGAGTGAACCAGTCGCCACATGACAACATTGCAGCTCCCGAAGATTTGAACCCGACCCTTCGGCTACAAGTCCTATGCTCTAACTAACTGCACTATCATGTGCTGATGAATTGTGCTGTTATAGATTATATCATAAAATAAATAATGGAATAATTATTTTACTAGTTTTCTGATTTATGGACAATTCTTTTATTAGTTACAACTGAAATCCATCTCCTGAAATTTAATACGATATTTATAATTACAGCTTATGGACGTGATGTTAAGGCACTGATTGAACAGCCACTGGAGGAAGAACTGATGCATCTTGGGAAAAATACTGTCACATATGAAGCTCGCCAACTTAAAGCACTCATGCTTCAGTTGATGTAGAAGGGGAAATAGATATGACATAATATTTAAGATTGAGTAAACATTCCATGTAAGTTGTTGAGTGTAGTGTTGTTGTTTACATCAGAGATTAAATTCGAATAACGTGTATTCATGTGTAAGCACTTTAATAATGATGATTTAATATTTTAATCTGTTATGGTATTAAGTTTGTAATTTATAATTATGTGAATACAGTTCCATAATGATGACACACCCAGATAACTTTTTTTAAATATGATCTAATCAGCTTTGCAAACTATTAAAGATTTCTACCATTTTTTTTTAATTTACCTAAATTTACATGTTTGTTATAAATGAATAAAATCAACAACATAAAATATTTGTCTGGTTATTCATTATTGGAGAAAGAAGGTTCAGAAATAAATAGTTCTTTGGATGCTATTTATGTTGTTCTATTGTTGAATCAACATGTTGTTTTAAAACGTTTGTGCTAAGTGTTTCACCAACAGTGGTTTTAGGCTTTGGATCACTCTTATAAACTGGATCTTTTAGAATGATGCAAGTGCACTAACACAAAACGTACAGACGCACAGAAAGAGAGAAGCAGAGGTCAAGGGAACATGCTTTAAATTAGTACTTAAGACCTGTTTCCTAAGTCATTTGACAAAAGTGAAATGCTAAAAGATATATTTCGGGCCCTATATGCTGACACCTTTATATAAAGTACTAGTGTATGTAATGTACAGTCATAATGACTGTTGATTCAAGGTTACGGTACAGGTGTAAATTAATAATGATGATTGACCAGATCTTACACTACTTCTAGCACCAAAATCAATACAATCTTGATGTGAAGGACTTCAGAGTGTTGCTGCCATCAAAACATTTGAGAGAGTTTCAGTTAACTACAATTCTTTGACCACGCAACTGTCTCACTCTCACGCGAAGCCTTCATATTGTTTGTACATCTTATAACAGTGGCCGGTTGTACCTGTGGACTCTGGTTGGTGATAGATAATGGGCACAGTTGCTTCTTAACAACTCATAATTTCGTATATCTGCATGATATTGTTACGTCATCCTCTATGCAAAACCGATGGCAATTTGTGAGTGCTCATTCATTCAATGTTCACGTGAGAGAGTGACGGGGGTTCTGGTTTACTGATGATGTCTTGTTTCGTAGGGGTGTCGATAATTAGCACATGTCGATAATACCCTCGCTGTATGGCTGTACGTTTTGAGGTTATTCCACCACCTCCCCCACCGTAGATCACCAAAATTTACGGGGACCCCCTCCCCGTTGGTTACGGAAGAAAACGGAATAAAATCCACATCTCTATCAACATGTATTTAAATGTTCAATAGGCAGAGATTTAAAATCAGATATCAAAATTAATGTTAAGTTTTCGCTAATTTTCATTATAGTTAAAGAGACAACCGATATATTATATATATATATATATATCTACATGTATATATATATAATGACCGGGGACTGTTCCATAACTAGCGGAGAGCGGAACACAGTGGGTAAAGTTTTGCCATTTTTGCCATTTATGTCAAAATTGTAAATGTAATTTTTTTTTGTTAAACAACCGCACTTATGGCAGGAAATCGTAAGCACATTTTTGCTAGGAATCGTCTAAAAACCTTTTTGTGGGCCCATTGTTCCCCGGCCGTGTGTGATGTACAGTTGGTCACCCAGTATAGTACAATGGGTCACTCATTTGCTTACAAAAAAATTAATTACACACTGAAAATATTAAAGTAATTGTGAAAACATCATATCTGTTTTATTGCAGGTGCTTAGACACTGATTTCACACAAAAAATATCAAAATGTACTATTCGGATATCTATATCTATATCAATATAGTCCACGCAAACTTACAAAGAACTTGGTCATAATATAGACGAAAGGCCATCTCTCAACATGATGATCAATGGTAATAAACTTACCCCAAATCTCTTCCACTTGTCAGGTCTAACATTACACTAATTTTAACCCAGAAATATCAGATCTCAAATTAGCCCAAACAAACTAACAAAGAACTTGGGCATAAACCAAAGGCTATCTACGTACAGAATGATTATGACACTAGTAAAAAAAACGTATGTCCATCTCTTGGATCAACCAAGCACAGACTATGGATACAGCCAATTGAGGCCGGCCTAATGTACTGCTGACGCTAATTGCTCCGCGGTGGAAGTTTGGGCCCGGAGAAATCACGGCCTTTAACTGAGAGCATTGCCATATGTTCTCAGGTCAACTGGGAAAATCAAATATCTCGTACCTTTTTCAAATGGATTGGGGAGCTTTGCAACCATATCCTTCACCCCAATATCACTTGTCACCTACATTGGGGAACTGGAATGTGAAGGAGTTCGGTGATGTCCTTATCATGAAATCATGAACATCATTTCATATTCTGTATTGTTTCCGACGATAATGACATACAGTTTTGGCAAGAGAAGTGATTGGTAAGCATCATACACTTCACATATCTGATCATCATCTTGCATAGATCTGATTGAGTTGGGAAGAACTGGGTCAGTATCCACAGTCAACTCAAAGATGTTGCTCTTGGCTGTAGCTTTAGGTCTAACTTGACCGTTACTCTTCCCTTTCCCCTTTGTATTCGTAATAACAACTTTCTTACTTTTCTCAGCCTCAACCCCTTTTTAAGACTAAAGTGGCACATTTCTTTCGACCTTGATATTTCGTGGCGTGAACGCAAGGGGGTAGGCTTTGCCAGCCAACTCGCAGAATTCGTGAATGGTTGTATTCTTCCCAGGATTGGAATTCATGAAGGTCTTTGCGGACTGATTAAAGAAATGTTTAAAATGTCCCTATACGACCCTGTCCAATGGTTGTAGCTTGTGGCTACAATGAGGTGGAAAGGTCAAAAGAACAACCCCATTTCTTTTGAAAAGTTGATGACCTCAACCGAAATGTGCGAATCATAGTTATCCATGACTAAAAGAATGGGCTTGTCCTTGGTTGCGCGTGTATACTTGACAAAATGTCTTATAAAAATCATGAAGTTCTCTGCCGTTATTCATTCCGACCCCAATACTGCCGGGTGGAGCTCATCTCAGCATGTAATCAGGAAAACTGACCCTAGGAAATACAAACATCGGCGGGACAGAATTCCCACTAGCGTTGATGGCTGCAAGCATTGTAACTAACGTTCCGCGCTCTGCTGATATTACTTTTCCAACTTGTTTCTCCTGTCTGGGAGCTATAACCTGGACCTTCGCTATACCATGAACTGCCATGCCGCCGGTTTCGTCCAGGTTATAGATCTCTGATGGCAGAAATATGTATTTTTGTACACTGAATCAAGGTTATCATAGAATTGACCAACATTATTCTTGTTGAAACTCGTTGCAGGTGATAAGCTAGTCGGCTCAGGTCGTCGAAGTGACAACCTTTGGTGTCTCTTCATATAGCCCGAAAACCAGTCTTTGTCGGCACGCTTGTTTGTTGACCATGAGGCGAGAATTGTGATGCTATTTGCTACTCCGTATTCATATACGAGAAGCTTCAGAGTGACAGGTGTCACTCCATAGCACATGTTAGAAGCTCTTATGAGGTAGTTCTCAAGCATAGACTCTTGCTCTTCAGAAATGATTCGTCGCACCTCGTAATTCGGACCAAACCCCTCGAGGAATCACATCAACTTTTGTTTGTTTTGTCAACATAACGTTGAAGAGTTGTCCTCTTTATACCAAAGAGTTGAGCAACGTAATGCGTGGACTGACATGATCTAGCATGATCTTATTGATGGCTTCTCGCATAAGTTGTTCGGGTGTTGTCCTCATCTTTCGATTTGGGGGCCTGTTTCGTACTACGTTGAGGACCCTATATCAAAGATTTATGCGTTTTAGAATATTTTTTACATAATGTTGTGGGGCACAGTGGGCCACTGTCCACTGTCCCCCACTATCATCTGGTCCACTGTGGCCCATGATGGCCTGTGGGGCGCCTCAGTGGTCTAACCGTAGCGTGTTGGATCACAGATAACTACCACCCGTGTTCGAATCTCGGCGTGGGCATATCTGAATGGTTTTTCATCTTTGACTTCACTTCATTACCTTTGGATGTCGCTTGGCCCATTTAATATACCATGTGCACAAAAGTGGCCGTAAAGCACCAATCATCATCATCTCATCACGGCCTGACTGACAAACATCAATATGGCCACTGTCCACATGTATGTATATATATATATATATATATATATATATATATATATATATATATATATATATATATATATATATGCATCTATGAATACAATGTTCTAAATTCTTCAAGGAAGAGGAGAAATTAAACTCATTGTCAGGATCCAGAAATATATACAGCTGTGTATCATCAGCATGCAAGTGATATTTAACCCCATATCGCTGCGCAATGATCCCAAGAGGACGGGTATATATTGTGAAAATCAGAGGACCAAGAACTGAACCCTGTGGTACACCAGATAACAAAAACTGAATGTCAGATAAAATACCATGAACGGACACTCTCTGGGAGCGTTGTTCCAGATAGGATCGAAACCATTCAAGTACTTTACTGGACAGACCAAACATGTCTTTTAACCTAGAGAAAAGTACATTATGGTCAACTGTATCAAATGCAGCAGACAGGTCCAGAAGAACAAGTATTACTGGCTTACCTCGATCAATTGACATCATAATATTATTTTTCACCCGAACTAAGGCTGTTTCAGTGCTGTGACCACTTTTATAGGCAGACTGTAATGAGTCAGTAAGGTTATTATTGATTAAATATTTGTTTAGATGGAAAGCAACTGTCCTTTCTATAACTTTAGATAAAAATGTAAGATTTGAAAGAGGTCTGTAATTGTTTAGAATATTACAGTCCATAGTGTGGTTTTTATTAATGGTTTTACGTGTCTACTTCAAATTGTTATGCTTAATTTAAAACTATCCTTTTTTAAAAGCCATAAAATATAAAAATTTTCACTAGCTTTCTTTTTCTTTCTAGAAACGAAAGAGAAGGTCTTTCTTTGTGTACACTTCCCTATTACTGCAACCGAAAGCGGCGCAGGATGAATGACTGCCATTAAACGCCTTGTAAACAAAACCAGCTGTCCGTGACATGGCACCACTATCTGCTAGGATCGCTGCACTCTTTGATTTCAAAATGGCGCGCCATGTTAAAACATAATACGTCTTGTTATAAACAGTTTTTGGTTTAACACATTGACATTTTAGGTCAATGGTTTAACCCGTTATAGACTACATTTGTAACGTTTGGTACTCGTACCCTCTGGCCTTGCCCAAAACGGAAACTGAACAACACATATCTCAAGTAAACTGATAGTATTAAATACTTGGGTTTACACTTGGAAAACTGAACTGAAGCTGATATTGACCACTGAGTAGCTGCAGGTAGAAAATCTTTGTATTGCCTACAATGGTCTGGACTATGTTCTGATGGCACACACCCGGATACTGTGAGATATATTTGTAACGCTGCACTACGCCTTGTACTAACCTATAGTTTACAGTCCGTAAATGTGTTTCATAAAAACATGGATTCTATAGAGAAAGCACAATCCAAACTGTTAAAGGGATCTTATTCTGTCATTCTTTAATGATTGTTTGTGGTGAAATCAAAGGTCATGTTGATTTGCTGACAAGAGTAAGTTTATATGTGCGCACAAGGATATTTCATTTATTAAATTTATCATAGATGGAAAATATGCTAGACACTGTCGATTTAAGGTGATGGACTGGTTGATAGTGTACAACAGATGTTATATTTTAATGACCCCATGATGAATCGATTAACATGTTACGTTTGCCATTTCAGATTCTAGTCCATCTTGCTTCATCTAATCTTTGTTATCTTAAGTTGTTTATTGTTTTTATTGGTCATTTATCTTGGTTATTCCGTGATACAAACCGTGATGTATTTTATGATTTAGTAAGTGCCATTTTATAACTCCCCTTTTGGGGGCTGATCAATAATAATTAATAAATAAATAAAAATTAATCAGTCAGGGTAGTTTGTTTAACCTCTGCGATGATAACACCGGGGACGTATGGCCACGGGGCAACTCCACAGAAAAACATCTCATAAATACCAAGTAGATCTTGAAGAGATTCGAACTCTAAACTAGATGTTTACAATGAAGCGCTCTAGGTACTGTAGTATAGGGATTCCCTAAAATGAATTAATACTAGACCATAATTTCTTTGGACGTATTTGATGAACTGTGTATTCGGTTTATTTCTACTTAACTTCGTAACATGTTTATACAATCGTCATATAAATTACCCCCTTGGAATTTGTTCTAGATGTGCCTCTGGGCTAGAGCCAATTATAATTTTGAGATATTGCCCTACTTTGTCGCTCTTTGAAGTAATGACGTTTATATGATGTCTTTGTTGCCGAAGTATAAGACTACTTACTTTCTTTTACAATTTTTAACTACTAGAGAAATCAAACGTGAAGTTTACTGTCAAATGCCTTCGTATAGTCCAAATACTGTACTTTAGGTGGTTTGTCTTTATCCGGCTACTTGGTTTACAATGAGACTCCTATCTTAAGCTGGATTATACAAGATTTGCTGCTTGGCCAGGAGCCACATGATGATGAGATGATTCTGGATTTCTTGATTGTGGCCTTATGATCAGGAATGATAGGATATTAGTATGTGTGTGTTCGTGTGGGTAGGTGCGTGAGTACGTTTGTGTGATCTATTTAATTCGTTATATTTATATGACATTCACCTTTTCAATATTATACTAATTGAATTTTTATAAAATGATAACAATATCATGTTGAATAAACTATATTTAATTAATTGTTTCTGCCACCATTATTGTGTCTCACAGAAGTATAGGGTAACGTATATATGTCGTCTGCCGCATCAACCTGTCTCTCTAATAAGAGGTCACAGAACTGTACCAACCACTGACGTAATGCTAATTATAACTGACCTTCAACTGCCTGATAATATTTTCGTATCAGATCATATCTGATAATAACAAAAAATTATATTATTGTTGTCAGACAAAGATGATCCGTCCTAAATTGTATAATATACCAATCAGATAATGTTGGGATCGATAATCGATACAATAACCAATAAATAGCATGGCCAAGTTTAATCCCTAAAGGTGAAGATTACAAAAGACTGAGACCTCAGTCTTTTGTAATCTTCACCTTTAAATATAAATATAGGATAGGAGTCTAATTGTAGACCAAGTAGCCGGATAAAGACAAACCACCTGACGTAAATATAAAACTATACAATATTTTATATAATATTCATTGCTATTTTCTAGTAATCAAGGTACCTTTATCTAAACGTATCCGAAGCGTATCCATGACCTAACTGGTAGTACAGTTGGCCATAGACCTAGAGCACCTGGGTTCAATTCTCGGCCTGGCTATGTGTGAAGTGTGTTTCATCTTTCACTTCGCTTAGCTTCCCTTAGAGATCACTCTGCTCATTGAGCAATATTTCTGTGCTTACCCAATATTTATTTTTTCCATCGAACTGCCCACATATATATGTTTATATGAGTATAATATTTATTAGGTATTAATTACGAGTTCAGCTGTCATATACAGAGTGTTGTAATCAAACAATTTGTTTTGTGATTAATTTATATTGTCAATAACGGAGACATTGTGCCAATCATTATCTAAATACAGGTATTACGTATTACATATTATCATTATTATTATTTTGTTAGCAGTAATTACTGGGTGAAGTAGTGGTACAAGAAGTGGTGTTAGTAGTTCCAACAGTATTCAACAATACTAGCAGCAAATATGTAACACTTATCAAAGCCGGTGTATAAATATTCTGATTGTTTATTTCAATATTTTCTCGGATATATCTTACCTAATCCGATTCCTTTAAGTCAATTGGGGCGCATCGGAGGTCTAACGGTAGCGTGTTGGAGAACATATTACTACCACCCGTGTTCGAATCTCGGCGTGGGCATATCTGGAGGTTGTTTCATCTTTGACTTCGCTTCATTACCTTTGGAAGTCGTTCGGCTCAATTAGCCTACTATGTGCATAAAAGTGGCCGTAAAACACCAGTCATCATAATCATCATCATTAACTCAATAACCTGGAGTACTTACTAACATAGTTTTGCACAGTCAACAAAACAGATAACAAAAACGCATAAATATTTTGAATACGAATTTAGTATGAAAGTACAATATGTGGCATTATATATTTAGTTTTTCACATTATGTATGCATGTATGCAAGAAAATAATATCGTAAATATTTAAGTCTAACAAAACCCTACTCACATCACCGTTTCTCTGAAATATTTATTGTGGTATACAAGAAACCTTAATATATAATAAACGTATTTTTAAAATACTGTAATAAATACATTATATTGTTACTGAATCAACACTTCCGGTAGAACTTGGCCTTTATCCGTCTCGGATTTAGTGGTAACTGACAATATATAAATTAGATTCACATTTTATACACAATATTATGTAGTATATGTGTGTGTATCAATCAGTACACACATATTTAGCACAAGCCTACACCTTCATTTGGGGATTGAAGACTCAAAGTTTGTTCATCCAGTCAGATACTATTGCAGGTGCCAGTGTCTCGGCTGAAGTCATATGGTGATTGTGCGTTTAGTGTTGCAGCCCCCAATTTGTGGAATAAGTTGCCGGCAAATATTAGAAATTCGTCGTCTCTTGGAAATTTTAAGTCTCTTCTAAAAACATACCTATTTAAGGTCGCTTTCACAGATAAATAATTATTATCTTTTAAATCATTACAGGGTTTTTACAGACATTATTTGGGGTATTATTAAATTACATATTATTTGTACAGCGCCTTTGAATGGCTCCTGCTAGTAAGGGCGCTTTATTAAATATACATTATTATTATTATTATTATTATTGTTCCATAATTTTTATCCAACTATGATTGCCCGTAGACTGTATTGTTAAACATTTCACGTTTTTTGGTTGTCGTTGTATATTTTGGATATGTTATATAGATATATCGGGAAGGTAAGAATTTGGAAAAATAGCGTGGGGTGCCTTTATTAAATGACCACTACCACATTTTATTATGACTGCATTGTGCATCAGCCCCAGCTCTGTTTGTGTATGCGGGGGTGGTGTGTGTGAGGGGGTGTTGTTGTTTGTGTATGCTCATTCGCGCGTGTTTTCATATTTATATGTAGAGACCATGCACAAACAATACAACAATGCCGTTACGCTGCCTGTAAATAATAATGTATCAACAATGAGTTAGAATATATATATATATATATATATATATATATATATATATATATATATATATATATATATATATATATATATATAAATAGCTAAGAGAAATGCATACACTATGTCTGAGCATCATTACAATGTAAACCTCTTCTATAACTGGAAAAGGCACAGCTAATTGAACGATGTTATATTATATTTATAACCAGAACAACATGGCTCCACCTGTCGTCTACCTAAGTAATGACGTGTCATTCATGTGTACGAAACGGGAGCAGACATTTGTGAATGAGTATACTGTTTTGACCTCGGCGTTGGCCAGGTGATCGAGAGGCTACACCCCCTGAAGAATGACATGATCCGCACGAAATACTTTTATTGATGAATGAAACATCCCACAGATACAGTCAGCGCTATGATTCGATCTTAAGATTTGTAATGGAGGCGTACGAACAACTGAATGGACCTAATTTGTTTGAAGAAGAAAAAAACTTACGAAGCGATGATTTGATTAATATAAAAATGGGAAATATTGTGTGTGTGTGTGTGTCTGTGTATGTATGTGTATCTGTGAAATTGTTGAAGATACGTCTGAAACAATGGAATGATACATATGTTAAACAGAATATAAAATACGAGTAAGATTAGTCCTTATACATTATCTAACTAGGACGAAGCTGGTTTCCTATAGAATCGAGCATTTCTTTTCTTCAATCCACGGATTATCTTTTTTGTCTTTTGGATAGTTCGGATTGACGATGTGATCCTTCTCAGACTGTTCTGTGATAAACGCAATCAAACTGAAATAGGTAGACCGTAAATTATTTATTGACACATATCGGGGTCATCACGCCTTTCAGATTAATGCCCCTTGTACGAAGGAAGACACCGCGCTATATATTTTCTATATCAAAACTATATTGACGGGAGTTTTGCGCACACAGACCATCGCTGAAAATAGGCTGCTGCTCACCTTTTAGCAGTTTCCGAGATCGGGATTCTTTCCATGTTCTTCTGGATTCTGAGCTGTTCCACTTGAACCTGGAGCATATCCTTAGTCACCTCGCACTGTTTCGCCATTTCCCTGCGCACTATATCCCCCTGAACAGCAACAATTCCTTCGGCCTTTCTACGAGTTCGTGAAATGCTACCCACAAATCTTTCCTCTCTCGGCCTGTCGTTCGTCAACTAGTTACTAGAGAGCGCGACACTGGGATGTAGCCAGCCAGGTACTGATTGCTTCTCCGACTGAGAGTAGCCAGCATCACCTTGAACCTCGTGTTGAATGTGTGCCCAGGGCGCCCTCTTTAATCTGATAATTAAAGCGATAACGATTACCGATATAAGCGCACCGAGAGGGAGAATTACGACTTGAGCTAACTAATGACATCCGACTTGAAGCGATATAGTCAGTCACTAACAAGGGAACGGTGAGAGTATAGTGCATAAATGTCGATAATAATAGTGCTACCTTAGTATACCTCGTGCTGATTAGGAGCGTGCGCGCGATTCTCTCTGTGTATGTGTGTGCGTCTGCTTGTGTGTGTCTGTATGTGTGTGTGCATGTTTCAATGGTACTTTATGTTCATAGGCACACTTTTCCCTCTCTAACCACGCACGCACACATGCACGCACGTACGTACGTGACCCGCTCTCTCTCTCTCTCTCTCTCTCTGTGTATCTGCGTCTGTCTGTTTGTGTGTGTCTATGTGTGTGCGCATGTTTCAATGGTACTTTATGTTCATAGGCACACCTTTCCCTCTCTAACTACGCACGCACACATGCACGCACGTATGTACGCAAGTACGCACGAGCGCAGGCACGGGTACATAGTGCACATAGACTTCAGAAGAAACAGCATTATAGTAACGTGTTCAACGTTAAATTAGTGAGTGAGTGAGTGAGTCAGTGACTGAGTGAGTGAGTCAGTGGGTGGGTGGGAGGGAGATATGATTGGGTGGGTGGTTAGGTGGGTGGTTGAGTGGATGGTTGGGTTGTTTGTATTGGTCGATGGGTGTGGGAGGGTGGCTGTGTGAGTGAGTGAGAGAGTGAGTGAGTTTTATTTCGTATCCGAAACATATGGCCGAGAGAGTTCTCTCCAGGGAAATGGGAAGTTTCAGCCACCATTAACAACTTCCCAGTTCCCTGGAGGGAACCCTCTCGACCATAGACACAGCTAACACACCGATGCGATTCCTCGACCTGGAAGTCTGCCGTGCAGCCCGCTATCAACTCGACCACAGGAGCGAATCATATCGTCCTCTAATGTTTATCAATAACAGGCTAATGATATGATAATTTTGTCGTCTTTCGCCAAAAACAGGTTAGTGGAGTAGAACATCTCTAAAACAGTTCATCAGGTTCAGGTTTCTACTATTCATTGTCCTTGTCTGGACCATCTCGATGTCTTAGCCGTGTTCTACTACAATATCATGATTATAGAACGTATGTACTATTGTTGTTATGGCTATTATAGGAAATGCTGAATCTTTGGTGCTTTTATTTTTTAAGATACACCTTTTTATGGGTCACCCCCTCCCTTATCTCTCTGGTAATACTTTCTGGATATTCCATCGTTTGTGTTTCCCAATTACAACTCTTTCGCACCACGCCCCAGACATCGGGCCGGCCGCGTGATGGATTTCTCATATTGACGTACGTACATTAGAGTATTACTATGGGCAGGTGTCTGCACCTCTTACCTTGAGGCAGGTGTTTCGGGTAAAGGGCAGGTAGGCGTTCGCGGTACGCCCAGATGGGCAGGTTATCGATTTCGCTAATGAATCGAGGCGAATGCGCACACGGTTGTTAACTTAACATCGACGCGGCTAATTATTCCAGAAGAATTTCACGAGTACGTAGCCTCAAAGAAAAGACGATGAAACGGTACTCACGGTAAAACAACACGAAGAAGAGACGATGACACGGTACTCACGGTAAAACAACACGAAGAAAAGAGATGAGAAGGTACTGACGGTAAAACAACACAAAGAAAAGACGATGATACGGTACTCACGGTAAAACAACACAAATAAAAGACCATGACACTTTACTCACGGTAAAACAACACAAATAAAAGACGATGACACGGTACTCACGGTAAAACAACACAAATAAAAGACCATGACACTTTACTCACGGTAAAACAACACAAATAAAAGACGATGACACGGTACTCACGGTAAAACAACACAAATAAAAGACGATGACACGGTACTCACGGTAAAACAACACAAATAAAAGACGATGACACGGTACTCACGGTAAAACAACACAAATAAAAGACCATGACACTTTACTCACAGTAAAACAACACAAATAAAAGACGATTACATGGTACTCACGATAAAACAACACGAAGAAAAGACAATGACACGGTACTCACGGGAAAACGACACGAAGAAAAGACGATGACACGGTACTCACGGCAAAACAACAGAGAGTGGATACACACACACACGCATATATATATATATATATATATATATATATATATAGTATGTAATTAAATGTAAAATTTATTAATAAGTATTTATACTTGTTGTGGTTTTTACGGATACTTTATTCTCTAAGGTAACCCAAATCGATTACGTATAATTCGGTAATGATTTCAACAAAACACAAATAAACAACACTCAGCCGCATAGTAAATACATGTAGACTAACGAGGCTTCTTACCTGGAAACTGTGGACCAGGAACAGGTTATTACATAAGAATACCATTAACTAAACATTTATTGGGATTACACGGATAAAATGTTTTTTATTTCGGGGGGGGGGTGACATATGTGCCCTTATTCCATTTCATCCTCCAATCGCGGCTTGTTCTCTTAGCTATATACGATGCAATCATATATAGACCAGTCAACGTTTTGCATATACAAATTTGTATACCAATATGTTTTACTTTATAACATATTACTCAAAAGGCGTATAGTCGCCGCAGATATATAAACATCATGTCATGTGTGTAGTCATGCCTATCAGATCATTCAAATCACTTCAGATCCTACAGAAGTGGACCAGGTTATTAACTTATATGATATATAATGATCAGTCTTGTCCATAAAAACTTATCTCTACTTAAGCAGTTGATTGTTGACAAATTCTATGTGGACATGCATACAGACGTAAATCTTCCAGTCTAAACATTCTATGAACAAGGCAAACAACACCTGTTCAACTGTTCCAGAAGTTCACCTGGAAGCATCTGATCTCTCTCTCCCTCCCTCTCTCTAACTATATACGTTTCTATGTAAATAAAGAAAAGGTTCTTGCATCTGGGACAATCTCTAAATACTCGAATATGCAGCCGGGAGTGGCATCAATTAAAACGCAATGTATTATCGAGCACTAATGCATTATTACAATTAAAATAATGTATCGGCAATTTTATATTATTTGTTACCACTAAGCAAATTTCCCATGTAATTAAGTAGGATAGCTCAAGATCAATAGCATGTGGATATATACATTATTGCCCTCTCTTAGCGCAGCGGTTAGAACATTGCACTGCAAACTTCCAACTTGTGGGTTTGAATCCGAATCAACCCTGTATTTGTGGGATGTTTCTCTAATGAGTCGTCCATCGACCCTAAATATCAGATGGGACCAGTGTCGAATTAAACCAACCAACCAACCAACCAACCAACCAACCAACCAACCAACCAACCAACCAACCAACCATAACGTATATTAGAAAGATCAAGAGGCACTCATGCACAGCCTTCTTATAAAACAACACTCGCATCGACGAGTGGGCGAATATCTATTTGGTGTTGTGTTTGTTGTTACTGTTGTAGTTGTTGTTGTTGCTACTGCTATTGTTGTTATACATTCTTATGTAAGGATTGTTCACCAACGAAGACATTCAAATTCAGCATTCGACAGACAACGTGCGCCGTTTTATCACGATACTTTATACAATATTTATTGGCTGTATGAAGCGTGTCGTGTCGGCCATTTGTTCACCTCTCAGAGGAATAAAGTGGATAGAATAGCAGGATGACGTAAAGATCCCTTCGAAACGAAGCAAATGATGGACTTAATAATACCGAAAAACAACAGCATAAATAAAACGTCAAGTGAGATTGTAAAAAAAGGGGGATAACTACGTTGATCCGGATGCTGTCAAAATTAATATTCTGCTTTTTCAATATCCGTAAATTGAACCAATAAAATTATAATTGATTAAGAGATGGCCAAAGACATAAAGTACGTAAGAAATTAAAAGATCAAATTAGTTCTTAGTCTCTTTTTTTGTCTATGACCTTTAACGATATCAATTAATGTCAATAAACAGGGATGGGCCGTTCTCTTGTTTATCTCCAATTGAAGAGAGAAGCATCTCCATACGAATAAAAGATCCATCGACTGACTATATCGATAATGTATCCTTTTTACACGAGCAACGCCGTTGTTTTAACTGAGTACGATTATTTCTAAGTAGCAAAGAATAAATGAATACGACGAGAGATGTCCTTTGTAACTAATACCAACCAACGTTATTGAAAAGCAATAACTGTAGAGAGTTCCGACAGAGAAGAAATCTATTATTATTGCTGTTTTTATCGTATTGTTGTTATTGTTGTTATTGTTGTTATTACTATATCCGCTGTTCTTTGTTGTGCTCATGAAATAATCGCTCGTAATACGTTGTCGGCGTTACCGAGTTTTCCCAATGGATATACAAAAGGGAGGTATATTTTCCTTCATACCTTGCATAATTGTATAGCCTGGCTCCGTTATAAGACGATCTAATATAAGGCGGAAATTGATATAACGCTCGGGTTATATATATATATATATATATATATATATATATATATATATATATATATATATATATATATATAACCATTTGTTTCCATACCTCAAATTTCAACAACAATCCATACGGAACGTACACCACAACGATAGATCTCAAGCAAAAAGATGCCAGAAAGAAAATCTTACTCCGTTAAAGAGAAATTAGAGATGAAGTAGAGTGCTGCACGATTATGTTCCAAATCACCCACTAAAACAAAAGACACTGAAAGGCTATTTTATTCATACTAATTTCTTATCATAACAGGGGGTCAAGAAATTGAACATAGAAATAAATCTCCATTTATTGGCAAATATAGTTGCTGCTTCTGATGGATTTCGATGCTGTGAATAAAAGGCAATATGGCGGCATCAGCGTTAGTGGTATTGCCACAGTTCATCATTCTAGCTGGATTATAACGATTGTATTGTGTCCTCTACACGAAGATGATACAAGATATTGATTGATTTTTCTAAATTATGCGATGTTGTTGTTATTCTCATTTTCTTAAAAGTAAAAGTCTATCATGTCATCCCCCTCCACCATTAACACCACACACAAGATTTTGCTATCCGCGGTCAACTTATAATGTGGTTCTAGTCTATGGACCTGAGATACCGCCGTATAACTAAGCCAGACTGTAGTTTATTTCAGTCTTAGTGCACGAATGCATTTTTTCACAGTGCCAACTATAAAATTAATTTTTATAATATTTATATCTATCAACTTATATCCCTTTCAATTTCTATGCCAAGAATATATTTACCTTTTCTACATCTGAGTATCATATAACGTATTCTTTCTGTATTTAATGACTTAGTTTATTCATTTAATGACTTAGTTTATTCTCAAACACCTTTACAATGTTCATTTGCATTTGGTTTATTATAGTTATTCATTAATTGCAATTGTAATCTGTTATGGTAATGTTTACTCAAACTCTGATTTATGAGTTGGTAAGAGGTTGGTCATCAGTTACGTAACATCGTACTTATTTTCATACTAAACTACATGGAGTTCATATTGGTTTGAAGGTATAAAATATTTACTCTTTATTTTAATTTATTTAAATGAAGTAGACTGTTGATGAATTTATTGAGAATGGAGTTGCATAATAACACACACACACACACACACACACACACACACACAATTCCTGTTTATAATTTCAGGCAACAGCAGCTTCTTCCTATTAAGTACAAAATCCAAACTTGGATATTGCGTACTGGATCTATCTTTGCTCGCACTCAGTTATTATAAGATGCAAGACTTTGTTAATGCAGCATACTGCTATGAGCTGTTGACTGTATCCTGAAGTTGAGTACAAGATGTACTACACACAATTACTATTCAAAACTTGTCGTTATAATTACTTGTTCCAGCTCAGCCTATATGTCTCCTATACCAGGCATTCCCATTACCATGGAGCAAATGTTGAACATATTTATGATCGCTAATCAGATTGCAAATCGATATCAATGTGTCTAAAATATTTCTTGGCTAGCAATATTTATGGTAAATCTCACCAGCGCTTGTTCCTGCTTAAACATGAACCTAACAAATGTTATGTTTACTGTAATGGTGTTGTTACTGTTATGTGTTGTTACTGTAATGAAAACAAAATAGTTTTATGAAGTGTTTAACAATAAGCAATTATCAGATAACTTATTGAGAGATAAAATATAGACCACAGTACTGCCTGTTTTTAGAATTTACTAGATAATTAGGAACTAGCTAAATGTTCATGTTCATAATAAATTGTTATGATTATGTAATCGTATTTAGATTGTTAGACAATTTGTCTGTCTTGAGCATAAATTTGTTTGGAAACAAATTACAATTATACTGCTTATAATCTATGAAGTTGCTGAAGCTAATACATATTCCCATGCTAAAGTTGGATTGCGAGCCATTAGTTTGGTATTGTTGAATGTTCTTCAACAGACATAATTGAAATATTCTGTAATTATTGACAATGCTATGTTTGTAGAGATGAAAACATCTTCCAAAGTTTCCAAACTATAGCGATTCTTTCTTTCTGCTTTCATATTTGTGCAGAAGCAAATAAATAATTGTGTCACGGCTACTCCACTGGAGTTGCACTTAAAGAAAATATATTTACAGCTGAAAGATACATCCTATTATATCATGTTTAAAAATAATTTGCTAGACACTAAGGAACTAGTTAGATTTGTATGTTTAGATTAAGGTGTGCTGATACCACAAACGGTGTGATTTAATAAGTTTATGTTTGTTTTAAAATACCCTCGTCTATGAACTTATTTAAGCCTTCCAGATGATTATAATGTACCATGGCCATCTCTATCAAAGAAGCTTCTATTTGAATTGCTATGAAATGCCATCATCCAGTTTGCTCGCGCGCGCCCGTATGTTGCTTGGTTTGTTGTTCGGGGAGAATGCCCAAGCTGTCGCTTAATCAGCACAGCCTCTATGTTTGATTGGTTGAGAAACACCCCCCAACACCACTCACAGGGGGGTAATACGGAAAGATGGAGCCGAAGTACGCTGAGGTTGGTCACTGCCAGAGTGTTTACGTCCTCAGGGGGTCTTAGACATCCCCCTTTATTTTTAATAATTCGGTGGAGACGGCAGCGCCATTTAACGTGGTCATCCACCCACGATGTCGAGCCGAGAAATTAATCTCTGGATAAGTTTCGACCTCTTGCTGGGATCGAACCTGTGACCCTTGGCACCAAGTGCCGGGTGCTTAACCGCTAGTTCACCGGAGATCACACGAACCGAATATAATTATACCAACAGCAGGCCTTAATAATCCAAAACCAAAGCCTACATGAATATATGCATCATATGTGTGTGTGTGTGTCTGTGTGTGCATGTGCATGACAGAAAGAGAGAGAGAGAGAGAGAGAGAGAGAGAGGCAACCGATCCTAAAACGATCGTTAGGTAGATTTGCAAGTCTATATTTATCTAGTTACTTCCCACTAATAAGCCTGAAGCATGATGACGTCACAAACCAAAACAAACCAGCCGCGCTTTGCATTGTGGGATTTATAGGGCCCACTGAGCGATAATACCGGAATATTCCCGCCATTTTAACCTTAAACGTCAATGTTCGGATCTGTTATAATCATGCCAAAAACTAACTTCTGTGTATCGTTTAACTCTGCTTCGACACCGAAAAAGCCGGCACTACAAAATTGTATTCCAAAACTGAAAATCAGATTATAACTATATGCTAACCGTCCGTCATTGCTACTTTATAAATGATAGTAAAGTGTGATATTCAACATTGTAAACCATAGTACAATAATATTCACTGCACATAACAAAGACTGTTAAACTGTGGTGTTCATAGTAAATCACACTAAACTTATATTTAACAAAAGAAGAATAGAGTCCAGTATATTGGTAAATTTAATTTATTATTTATGGATATAATAATATGGTAAATTACACTTTATTTACCAATATTATTATCTATGATCTGATGGATAATAATATTGGTAAATTACACTTTATTTGCGCCTTTCACTGTTTCAGTCAATCCTTACACTGACACTGTAATTATAAATTTGACTCGCAGATTCTCATTTTTCGAATTAAAACTACCCAACTCTTTCTCAGCGTTTCACCCCGTGGCCAAAACATGGCAACCTAAATGTTTATATCGCTTTACTAGTGGCACGACAACACGGTACACAGGAGTTAGTTTTTGGCATGATTATAACAGATCCGGAACCTTGACGTTTAAGGTTAAAATAGCGGGTTTATCACGGCAAAGCGCGCCTGGTTTCTTTTGGTTTTTGACGTCATCATCCAATGGGTGTATTGTATTTGCTTTCATTCAGGATATTTTCTAGATCTACGCGGATCTCATGTATTCTTCTTATTAGCCAAGGTATATAGGCGACCAAGTTAGAATACAGAGGTCGATTCATGATGCTCAGTCGACGTTCATAATTTGGGTCGGCTTCTGGAAAAATGAAATCCGGAGAGAAATATGGCGTGATAATCCCGAAGGTATCCAGTATACCACAGAGATAGCGATAACTGGTATATCTAGAGTCGGAGTGTCTTCGCTGTATCTCAATAAGTTTTTCTTTCATATTCTCCACCATTATCCTCAAGTTGTTTATTATGATAAGATATTCCTCAATTAAATCATATCGGACGTTCTGTGATATCACTTCTCTGTCACGCAAGTAACCATAACAGTTGATGATGTCATTTAAACAACGAAACTTGTCCACTTCCGGTTTCTTGGTCAGCGTTAGCGTCATCAGAAAGTGATCGATGTCAGCCTCGAAGAGACTATATCTCGTCATAACGTGCTGCACGTCATTTATCAACGAAGTGTATATACTGGAAAGTAAATGAATGGCACTTGACGCACGATGAACGTGGTTTGTTTGCTGAGCACCTGAAACAGTAGATACACGGTCATATAATGCATGCAGGCAGAGAGCTGTAGATACAGACAAACATCACAACTATTACTGCAGTCTACACACAAAAATCTATTTAAAAATATCGTTTTTGTTCTTGGTCATCCATACCTTTCAAAATTTTATAGAGCCAACAAAAGGTTCTTTAGGTAGGAAGTTTGTTCACTAATGAATAGGCTATAAAAAAATTCGAGCCCTTTAAGCAATGTAACGAATTAATCTTAAGATGAGTAAATAAAAAATAAGCACGTTTGTTTGTTTGTTTGAGAAACTGTAAATAATAAAGGTTTACTTTTCAAATTCTTTTTCAAACAGTGGCCATAATATTTGTGTAACAGATACGAACTAGGATCACTCTGTTTCCGAGAATGAGTGTTATATTTAACCTAAATACTTGTCATGCGTGTGATGTAAGACTAAGAATGCCACCGACATCCCGACAGAAGTGTCCTGACTTAAAGGGACAGTACACCCCTAGAATTTATTTTACAAATTTTTAATGCTTAGAACAGTAACCAAAAAAATCCACAATAATAATCACAAAATTTACCTGATATCATAGATATAAGGAATTAATCCAAATCACTGGAAGGCCGCCATTATGGCTGCACTGAAATGGTTTCTCTTTGGCGTTAATTTCTGAGCCATTTTTAATCATCTCCCCCTTATGGTTGTATATCATTCATGATGTAATTTTAACAAGATATTGCTGTTTAGTTCTGGAATAATTCATTGCTCACACTTGTTTACATGCTTTTGTACAGACTCTACAGATATGTGGAAGTGACGTCAGCATTCAGGAGCCTCCAGTCTCTGTCTAGCTTCAAAATGGCGACGTCAACAGGCCATTAAAGTCGAATAATGAACACTTTGAACTGGATTATTTAATATGTGGATGATCCTTTACACATTTTGACATTATTTATGATATTTGTGAATGAAGGAGGACTATCCCTTTAAGGGAAGGATGGAGGGTTCGAGTTTTGACTGACTGACGTTAATCAGTGTAATTTCTGCCAATTGTCAGGTACTTCTAAGGATTTATGTAATTATCTTAATTCTATTTGATTATTTGGTGTTATTTCCTTTATTATGATGACAGCAAAAACTAAATAAACAGATCATTTTCTCCTCAAAAACTTGTATTTGTTTGCACTGAGAGGATGATAATATATGTACATGTAGGCTTTGTTAATTATATGAATAGTATTATGCACCGAATGAAAAAAGGTATTAGCTATATATGCAATAAATAAATAAATAACCAGCACTAGGAAATTTTGCGATTAATGCATATGTTTAGTCCGCAAAACTTTATCAATCTGACACCTGCTGCATCTCACAAGCCAAGCAATCTTCTCCAGTTTGCATTATTCATGTTATGTTGGGGATACAATCGTTTGATACTACGGAGAAGCACCTATCATTGTTAACAAACTGAAACAACGCACAAGGATGCCGAAGTCAACTGGGTACATCATGATCAAAGATGAAACAATAGCGCGCAGCTCATCATAACGTCATCATCTATGACAGTTTGATGGCCAAGCGTACATCGGCTGAAATTGTTGGTCGTATCACCGTCTTACCTTGACCACGTTCCGAGTTAAAGTTCGTTCTTTCGGTTTCCGCGGTGTTAGCTGTTTCCGTCGGCTTCCTTGAGGAGACGCAGTTCGAGATCACGGCCGACATCTCGCCCGTGACGCCAACTGCTACATCAGCTGTAACTCCGGTAACAAGTTTTTGTTTGCAGCGGGCGACGTCATCCGGATTTACGTGAACGAAGAAACTCAGCTTACTGGCGCCCAATTCCGCCAACAGCGCTTCCGTGACGATGACGTCATTAATTAGATCCCCGAATTTCAGGCAGACGATGAATTCCTCCAGCTGAGTGATGTTTTTGGTGTCGTGTAAATCGACATGTAAGGTAATACTGGCGACTGCTATTTTGACAAACTTGACACTGAGAAGACCGACCACGAACGTTCTGAAGTTCAGACGCTGCAAGAAGTCTTTTTCGTCGCGCAGAATGATCGTGTACAGCATTAGGATCTTTCGTCGGTAGGTTCGGATCCAGGTTTCTCCTTCGCATTGGTCTATATCGATGTGGCTTATTTCCAGCTTAATTCGCACCACATCTGTTTAAATGTAACACCAATACATTATAATAATTATCATCATCATCATCATCATCACATTGCAGATATGGTGATGTGGCTAACAACAGAGTCTAATATCGTAGATTCAAATCCCAGTTAGTTTATGCTCGAAGCTCAGTAGGTTATAATATATAGTATGTATACATCTATTTACCATCGGAAGACCCCCCCCCCCCTCCAGATCCCTCTCTCTGTTCATATATCGCTGGAGCAGGCATCTTGTATTGACATAGATGCGCCATTAACCCAATATAAAAATGTGAGTGAGATGGTGATTCTTCTACTGGAGAAACAGTATCTTTTAATATTTGTAAACAAAAGTATATTAGGCCACTCTGGCTCTATGTCTATCAAAAACAAAAGATCTTCACTTTGGGGAGCTATCAGGGACAAAAAAAGACATCTAGGGATGAAAAAAATCATGATTTGAAGGCGCTTCAAGAAAGATACGCACTACCTTTTGGGGTGGTACTCTCCCGAAGGTCAGAATGAATTTAATCTGTCTTGTATACAAAAGTGGTCATAAAACATTATCATTATTACCATCATTATGACCACCATCATCATTATCATCACCATTACTACCACCACCACCAACATCATCACCATTATCATCAAAATCATCACTTTTATAAAAACCAGAAGCGTCATACAAGAAGATGGTCAATACTAAAGTTTTACCTGTCCTGGGATGGGTGGGGGGGGGGGGTGACGGTACTATTGTATAGCATATTTCACAGAGAAGACATTGGTCATAAACCCAGAAAGAAATTGTCTAGTTTTATGTGGAATGAACCGGGGAGTAGAGAGAGAAATAAATTTTCGTACCTGGAGCATCTTTGGTGTCCACATTAGTTAGATGACGATTCTGTGCCTGGCTTGAAGTTTCTACTGCCGTTAGAGGGCGCCGTGGTAAGGTTTGGCCAGCTCCTCGGTTTGGAGTGGTCTTGGGTCTGTTAGCTCTGGAGATTGCCGTCTGTCGATCCCTTGGCACACCTGGGCCGTCTTTGGTCAGACGACGGTGTACGTGGACACCGTGACCGGTAATTACGGCTATTGTCATCTCTGTCGGATCTGTCCACACGGAGGAAAGATAATTTGATAACAACGACAACTCGAGAAACTCTACGAAACCAATTCCATTATTTGAGACACCATTAGGGATCATTCAGTTATTCAGACGTATTATGCGGGGTGTGTTTTTTTACTCGCAGTGTACATCTTGTTTACCCGTATTAAATTCCGGTCCTCTGGCGACGAGTCCTCCTTTCTGTGATCTCCTCGTCTCATTGGCGCTAGCACGGCGTGATGTCATCAACGAGCGCGTCGGAAGCGAAGCCAGTGTCGTCATATTGCCTGGACCAATCAGCATAAATTGAGCGCCATGAGTATAACGGACGTAATCCATTGTTCGTTCGCTTATCGTGTATTTAGGTTTGTTACTGCACACGTGATGTTTAGCGGCTAGCTTACTCGCCATAGTTAAATAGTTTACAACCGGAAACCGCTTAGTGATTGATTAGCTGCTACGGAGAACATTAGGGAAAGTGCTCACCTTTGAACTCTGCTGCGTAAACACGTTAATCTCTTTTTCGATACGTTCGGATAAATCAAAGAGAGGACTGACTGAATATTATGTGTGCGTGTGTGTGTGGGGGGATTACATGTATTAATAAATAACTGATGTTGTTGTCCTTGTGCAGTGTCAACATCAACTTGTCTACTACATGTACAACTTACAGAATGGACCAGTATACGCCATAGTTTACAGGTTATTGTTACATATCACCTGGTCACCTATTATGTACGTACGTACCTTCACATCTCCCTTAATTGATCGTCATGGCTCCGGTGGCGTCCATACATATCATTATCTGTCACACTCTGAATGCGATCACAAATTATTCAGCAATTTATGACTCGATACAAAGATCTTTGTTTCAAATGTAAAATCATCGGTAGACGAACAATCTCTCTCTCTCTCTCTCTCTCTCTCTCCTGTATGTGTTTGTGGTAATCCGCGCGCGCGTGTGTTTCTCACCGTAGAGAAGTTAGTTGGAAAATAAACGGTGAAGCAAACAGAAACAGCTCAGATATGTGCGTGGATATAGATCTCATTAATAATTAGTTTGTGTGTGACAACAATATTATATAACGTGTCTACTGTCAGGTGCCCATGTGCAGACGTAGCGCAAGATTACAGCTCGATATCCTGGTATACTCTGAAAATATAAAACACAAAATAAGAATATATATATATATATATATATATATATATAATACGAAATAAATGCGTTTGCAGATAAGTCTTAATCATTTGAAATATAATCCTTTACATGAAATTGAATGCGGGCATCTTGATGGGATTTCCTTTGACAGATTTCCATTGGTCAAACATTTGTCATGCTTCATCGACGTCAGGATCATTAGAAGCAGATCTGACCCATTGTGTTTGGTTAGCTGGCAGTGTATAGTCCTGGAACGAAGAGCGTTAACACGGATTAGAAGCCAATTAATTGTAAAGGACGTTGAATCATCTGGCCTGTCCACCAGAAGGATCGATGAGTCACTATTCAATATTTGAATTGGATAGTTAACCGAACATTAATTGCCTCGATATATTTATTTTCGGGGGAGCGGGGGGGTGGGGGGGTACTTTAATATATGCCAAATGGTTTGGTGTTTGTTTACTTCAGTAAATACGCTTTAGCTAATGCTCGCAAGTGGTCGGCAAATTTTAATTCAAAGTTTTCTGTTTGTTGTTGTAGTAATGCATTGTACTTTATCATGATCGATACGATTATCCACGTAATGTCTTCCTTCAATCATCTGCGATTGTTAGGTCAATATAGAGACTATCATATTTCACCACACATAGAGCTACGCGTTCTATAGTAGGTCAATTAGTTAAGGCGTGATGTTCTTACGCGACATACGTACTGCTAATACTGACTAGTAATACTGGGTGAAGGTGAGATTTATCAGCCATTACAGAGGAACAACATTATCAAATGCGCCAATAATGGTCCACTCTAACCCATGCTCTCGAAAAACGTCTATAGATCAAGTGTGTCATGTATTTCGAAATGGACCAAGGTCTAATAATACTTGATTGAACTATATATATATATATATATATATATATATATATATATATATATTATATAATTATCACACTACAACACTAGAAGCTCTACTTGTTAAATGCTGATAGTCTTTACTGGGGTCTACTTTGGCTTTATCGGGCTCAATACCATTCGTGTAGATGTTGTATTTGTCATTGTCTTAAACCACATGATCAAGGTACTGTTCAAAACTCCAGAGGCAGGTTATTTACAAGAAAAATACCCATTAAATTACAATAATAAGGCTAGCCAATGTATAATCCGTTGATGATGTATACGGGATCTTTAAAAACAACGCAGGGACAGAGATGTGAAGGTTTGGTCTTCAATCGTAAATGTCGACATAATTATACGATTCTTTCTTCGTAATTAAGAACAATATAAGGTATGTTGTCTAAACGTCGCCGACTCGTCGGGAAGGCCGTCTTCGTCAAAGTTAACCTACCGACCTATTCCGAATTCCTTTCGCCTTCGTTTGAAATAAATATCCTTTCCATTGCGCTCCATCAGACGGACTCACGGCGTCGTAACTCGTATATACTTGCCGGTAATAATAGCCTGGCCACGATGCTAGAGTAGCCATTAACGAACGCAGACCCGCGCGAGCTAGTCTTTTTTCCTTGAGATCAAGCCGACATTTAGTCGTAATCGGGTTAGACGGGCATTTCTGTAAACATGTCTCCGGTGGCTGTTTGTGTGGAGCTTAGCGTAAGCGGTATTACATTACCTGAGCACAGAAACATCGTTTTCAGACTTCTCTCAGCTGATTATGGCATTGGCCTTTGTGACAAAAGTCGCAATTAGCAACAAACAAAGTCCAAACACATGGAACTTAAGGCAAGCCGCCCGCCCGTCATTATGTATGAAGCTAAGCGAATGATTAATATAATTAAGATCGCAAACAACCGGTTGGTGGTCATAATGGTTATTAGAAATAGGACGGCAAAACATTATGATGCCCTAGGCAATGGACAGAACAATTGCTTTTGTTATTATTATCATCATTAGTTCTTTGATTTAAAAAATAAATAAGTAAATAAAATATTAAGTAAAACAAGCCACCATTGTAAGATTGACATATGTTCAGTGGATACATACATACATTCGTGGTATCCAAGTTGAAATACAATAACGGTGAATGAGAATAGCCTTAATAAAAGCTTGTTCATATCTATTTAGCATCGTTTAAATTCGACCGGACAAATTGCACAGAACCTACCATATAATTCGTATTAAAATGAAAATATTATGATTACAACTAACTTACTCGGTTTGACTAGAATTTTGAACAAAAAAGGAGTAAAATGAAAGCGAGAGAGAAGGAGAGAGAGGGAGAAGGGGGGGGGGTGAGATAGAGAGAGAGGGAGTGTTTGTGTGTGTGAGAGAGAGAATGAATATTGATCGGTTTCTCTTAAAGCCTATATATATATATATATATATATATATATATATATATATATATATATATATAGCGCCTCCATGGTCTAGCGGTAGCGTGTTGGACCATAGATCACTACCACCCGTGTTCGTATCTCAGCGTGGGCATCTGAAGGTTGTTTCATCTTTGACTTTGCTTCATTACCTTTGGAAGTCGCTCGTCCCATTTAGCCTACCATGTGCACAAAAGTGGCCGTAAAACATTAATCATCATCAACATATATATATATATATATATATATATATATATATATATATATATAATGTTCAATCACCTGAATACGTATGTATGCTATTCCTTTGCCATATATAATTCACGGGAATATGAGGTATGCCATTTCTGATAGGGTGTCTTAAACACAGACACACGCCGATATTTCACCTGCATATAATATCTCGTAGACAGCAAGGTCGAACAAAACTGATAAGGACATTTATACAATAACGAATTTTGTTCATGAACAGCCAAAAGAACGTTCACACGCAGTCATGTGGCTTTGGTCGTTTTTGATTCCAGGCGTTCTTTAAGTTGAGTAACGACTAACTTCTCTAAGATGTTGGACACTGTATACAGGTTTGACATTACGCCGTAACTCTCGAGTTTCTTAAGGTATAAATTGGTCTTTTCAAGGTTTGATTTTAGCCGACTTCAACGATAAAGGACGGAGATTATTCCTGGTCAAAAAGAGGTTATCGATCTTTGATAGAACTGGTCACAACAATTGAAAACTATTGTTCAATGTATGAGTTGACATGTGATTACGGTCACATGCTTTATTTAATAAATGCCGGATATAACTTTACGTCGTTCTTTGCAGATTTCTGTTTTAACACAACAAATATTAAATAACTTGTGTATAAACTGTATAACTCTATCCGCGCTTACATCTACCCTTTTGACTCTTGCGCTATCACCGAATCAATTTATGCGCTCTGTAACAGATTTACTGAACAAAATTATACGAGTGTTATATATATTATATGTCAAATATTAAATTTGATCTTTCTCTGATATATCTCGGTATTATTACAAATACCGACGTCCAACACTTAGTATACTACATGATAAATTCAGCAACTTCCGTAAAAAAAGTTTACTGTCACTCTCGTTATAAATCTAGTTTTGATCTTCTAATAAAAATATTTGTGATCTGTTACATTTTAACTTTATACATAACACGTTTTAGTGCTAGTCATCCCGTTAATTTATATATACGGTGCTGATTGCTTTATACAGATACTACATTGTTGAATAGTATGTATTCAGTGCATGTGTATTTTATATACTGTTCTTTTGAAGGCTTAATAAAATAATAATAATCAGATGACCGTTCAGACAGAATGACATCGCCTACTTAATTAAACAGGAAAACTGAATATATATATATATATATATATATATATATATATATATATATATATAACGCATAGTAATGGCCATTTTAATCAGTAAATATTGTATGTGTGTGCGCGATAATTTCAATGATAAATTCAATGACAGATTATCGTGTATCGTAGCAGTCATTACAATATGAATTTCCACATTTTACCACACCAGCAAACAATCCAGAAATACGGACTTGATGACCCTTTGAAGGCATGATCGTGTGGTATTTACATTTAGTATATGGCTCCATTTATTCCAGGTTGTTGGAAAGTTGAAAGTGGAAGCATGTCGATAGATTTTGACTCGGTTCTTGCTACAAGTTTGATTGTCGGGTAAGATATACACTGTTTATCTCGTTATTACGATGATAAACATCGTCAAAGGAAGATGGCAATTTCCCATTTGTATAATCATACATAAACAACAACACCTCGAGCTCATGTAAATCAGATACTTTCAATATCATTGACTGTTTGAAAAGCGGACCGGTGTGACTATTGTATTTTTTATTGTGAATTGCTCGTAATGCACGCTTTTGTAAGAGATGGGTTTCGTTTAATATATCATGTTTTGCATATCCCCATGAAAGAATTCCGTAAACAATATGCGAATTTATCAGTGAAAAGTACAATGTTCTCAAACTTTCCTCGGGAAGGAACACTTTGGATTGTTTCATAGCAAATAGAGATCGAGAAATGTTACTGTTTATGTATTTCAAGTGTTTTTTTCATGACAACGATCCATCAATATATATATATATATATATATATATATATATATATCCAGAAATTTGCAACTATCTTCCCTAGACATTGGATACTGTGTGATAACAATGAAGAAAATGTGGTCATTTTATTATCAGTAAAATTATTAACTTTTGATATTTCAAAATAATAATAATAACATTGGTCGAAATGACAGTTCACTTTTTATGGTTAACACAACGACGTTTAATCAGTGGTACGAGGATCTCGTATTTTGTTATTTAACAATTGGCGTTATATCAGACGCCCGACTACAACTAAAACATACATCATTCTGTTGTTGCTGTTAAATGGTTGTTCCATATCTAGATTGTTTATTTATTACCGCTGACTAAATATAAATAACAAGTTGATAGGAGGAAATTCAAAGACATATAGAGTAGTTTTGTGACGAGAATTCCATATGCTAACTCTGTGATCGAGTAAACTGAAAAAGGTTTTACATTAGTTAGATTAAAACATAAGGTATAGACTGATGATACACAAGGAACAAAAGAACACAGGAAGGAAAAAAAAGAGTAGAACTTAACTATATACAAAAGTGTAACTATAACCAACAAGATGTGTACGTGATTTTATGTATGGGAGTAGAAGAGCCAAGCCAACGATCAACGGATACCAGCCATCTTCCTCCTCACGGCGGTGCATCAGGTACTATTGATGTCAATCTCAAAACAAAGCTGAACGTAGTCAGTTTTAACTCGTGTGGTTTTAAAGGATCTAATGACACGACTCTTAACATAGAATGGGACATTTAATTTGTGTGTCAGCATTGGATGAAAATGTCTGATATACAATTATTATATTCACGTTGACAAGGATGAGTACTGGTGTAATTTGAAATCTAACACGGATCCGGAACAAGTGATAGATAGAAGGGCTTATGGTGGTATTGACTTAATCTGTCCGAGGAGATCTGATTTGGTATCCAGTCCAATCAACGTTGAATGTGATAGAATTAGTGGCATTAAAAGACAAAGTAATGGAGAACATATCCCGGTACTTACAGTGTTCGGGGTGTATTTACCTAATTGTAATGGTAAAGCTGACCAAATACAATGCTACAGCGAGGTACTCGACATATTACAAGAGTGTATCGACAGCTACCACCAGTCAGCAGTACTGGTGGTAGGGGATATGAATGAATCTCTCCCCCACACACTCATTACTTGTGAACGATTGGCACAGAAAACAACCGTTTACTGCTCACGGCCTTCTTCTCTATGATTTCATGGTACAAAATGTTTGTGGCTAACTTGAGATCAAAACAAAATGTTAGACATACATACTCCAAAGGTCTTAGCAAGTCCTATATAGATCACGTGTTGGTCTCTAAATTCTTTATTGACCATATACAGAGCTGTGTGATCGTACACGACAACCAGAACAATGTCAGTGATCACTTATCATTGTTTACCACTGTGACCGTTCTATAGAAATACCATGGACATGTCCCGGATCAAATTACGCACTTGCCACATGATCCACAGATAAATTGGTCAGATAGTTCTATGTGCAATACCATATACGACATTGATAACTGTTGCTGCAAAATTTCTGAAACCTGTATCTATTCACGCCCTGTACAACTCGGACCAGGCTAAATCTCCTGTTGATACTGTGGGTGTGATCACCTGAAAAGCGTATTTCACTATACTGTGCAGAAGGCTTGTGATGAAAAACAGCTTAACTATAAGGAACCCCGTAAGAAGAATAAATGGTGGTCCAATGATTGCCATACAGCAAGTTCTAAACCTGCTAAGAAAACATACAGAAATATTTGCAAATTTTTATGAATCGTCAAAACCAAACAAATTTGCCAAAATGAACAATATTCTTTCGTGTGGGCATTTCATGCAATTCTGGACTGTGTGCTAAGGTGCCAAACTGACAACGGCAATGTAGAAACTGACATATCTATTAATTCCCTCTCTGCATATTTTAAGGATAAGACGGCATAATGACTGAGCCCTTAAAATACGCATTTAATAGACATTAATAATATCGTTGTGATCAGCTCTATTTTAAATGTTTGTCTGAAATTTGGAATTGTGCCTGAAAATTTTAGAAAGGGACTTCTAATATTTATACTGAAAAACGAAACAATATTTATTCAACTATGCCAAAGAATTACCGCCCAGTAACAATTTCGCCTACGTTATCTAAATGATTGGAAACTATCATTTTATCAAGCACCGATCACAAGTTTAATGGCGTAAAGTTTGGGTGTAACATTAGCTAACGATGAAATTAGATACTGTAAATTCAAAAGATCAATGTTCTTTGGATGTCGAAGATGCTTTTGACCCAATTCCATACAGCATAGTATTTCGGAAAGCTGCAGATATAATCCGAGACCGACCGTGGAGACTTTTATATGACTGGTACAGTGATCTTAGTGTTTACATCAGATATAACAATGGTCTTAGTGAATGTATACCCGTTTTAAATGGAGTACGCCATAAATTCCCCAAAATTGATAGAATCCAATATCTAGGAGCTGTTTCAGTGTTTGTCTGATAATTCTCGTCACCATGCAGAATCCCATTTTAGTGCATGCCGATGGGTGACTTATGCCCTGCGGAGTGATGATCTGTGTAAGCATGTTATAGAAACAAAACCATGTAAGGTGTGCAACACTTATTCAAGATGCATTGGTTACATTCGTAAATACATTACCAGTAAAATGTGCAATATCTCGTTTTAAGTTTTGGTTCCACAATCAGATTAAGCTGTTGGAAAGTGGTGTGAAGTTCTCAAAGTCAACACACACACACACACAACGTTCTACATACAATATTTCATCATTATTCTTCAGCCCTCACCAGACATGGGATGAATACTTCACAATGTATTCATATACGAATAATTTTCAACCTCAGTAAAACAAATACTGGTACATGAATAGAGTACATATTCATGAACACTTTTTGAAAGTATTCATGAATAATTAGAATACTTTAAAACACCAATTTTATGCTCAGTTTTATTTGCTAATATGACATATTTATAGAGATATTTGTATACATATAACATGAAGAGTTGATTTCTTAAATGGAGGTGATGTTGCTGGATCAGCAGGCAGAGTAGGAATGTGGTCTACTGATGTTTTTGTATTAGTTCAGCCTTCAATAGTGCAGGTGTTTCTATGTCTGGCTCACTACGTCGACCATACCACTTCAGCTAGAAATGGGGGTTTAGAGCAGCAGATGGTCTCAACACTGGATGGGACTCGAATTGTGTTAGTCGATTTTTCACAGATTTCTTCAAGTGGAGTCAAAACATTTCATAGATCTTGAAGAAGGTTAAGATCATGTGCAGTCAACTTCGCTGAATCTAAGATATCCAGTTTGTTTAGTGATGCTTTTATTATTAACAGATTTATGAGCAGATATTTTCACAGATGTTCATGAACCATTCGGAATCTGAACACTAGAAAGTATTCAAATATGAATACTTTGTCTTTCCACCCAAAATATTTGAATACTGTGAAGTTAGTATTAGAATACAAATACCCCATGTCAAGTCCTCACCATTGAAAATATGTATGCTGATGAACAGACTTGTTTGCCTAAGTAGTATATGTCTATGAGGGTAACTGAAAGCACTTAATTCCAGAGTTAAATGACATAATTATGTCACTGTATGTTTTATACCAATACATTTGCGAATAGTTGTAAATTGTCAGATGCAGTGATAGCACATTAAACTGGAGAGTTATAAACTTCTGATCACTTTCATGATGTCGTTTTGACTTGTTTCTATTTAGCCGTGGTAAATATCTCGCATTAATGGTCTCGGATCAAGTGGTAGCTGAAACATTAAACTTGACGAGACAATTTCAATCGAAATTACATTGTTTGCTCAAGTTTTGCAGTTTCCGAGGACAACTAAACATTTTGTAGTTAATCATCCAACCTTGGAGCTATTCCAGAAATAATTGTATTATTAATAAGATTGCCGGCCATGATCCCCCCCCCAACAGTTATAACTGATGATGATTGATGATGATTAATGTTTTAGGGCCACTTTGTGCACAAGGTAGGCTAAATGGGCCGAGCGACTTCCAAAGGTAATGAGACGAAGTGAAAGACGAAACAACCTTCAGATATGCCCACACCGGGATTCGAACACGCGTGGTAGTGATCTGTGGTCCAGCACGCTACCGCTAGACCATGGAGGCACCCTCAAACAACAGTTATAACTGGAATAGCCCCTGGCTAGAATATTCTATCTATTGTCTGTTGTAGATTTGTTTGATTTATACACTAAGAGAATGAAGAGTTTGGACTTTCACATGATGACACAATTAACAGAACATTACAGTGAAGGTAAATGAGAAGTAGTTTTAATTAACGGCGATGTATTTTGTTCGTAGTGAATATATTCTTTTGATTGTGATCGAGTATTACTGTCTAAGGATTAAATAGCATTATCACTTGAAAATTAGTTTCTGTACACGCAGGTCCCTCTCGAATACAAAGCCAATATCTAGTCTGGAAAAATATAATATATATATATATATATATATATATATGTGCGTATTTATTACAGAAATATTGTTTATTCTTGTGATAGTTTAGATATTATAGCCTGATTTATATCAAGTTGGCTATATCCTATGCTGTCTCTGGTTGAATGTGATAATATCAATACTAATGAAGCCTCACATACTAATTTCACAAATCATGTAGCCAAATCAATTACAGATATGTTGCTTTGTGTCCAAGTTATTTCATGATGTAGATGAACTGACATATTGAGTTCAACATCTTAAACTATATAAAGGAAGACCTAATCTACTATTAAAAGCTTTATTAAGAACAAATGCATGCCATATATAGACAATGAGAATTTCACTTCATATTAGAAATATCTGCACAATAGAAAATATATTAACATAAACCAGCCTTAATCACGTAATAAAATATACTGATGCCTGGTGTTAACCATAATGTTTTTCAACATTACCTAGTTGATTAACATCAACAGCACAACTAATTATAGCAAAATATTCAGATATTGTTATAAAACTACTTAATGAAGTATCTTGGAGATACTAGTGACATTGCATAAATATATTAATGATATCAAAATCTAAGCTTCACCAAAAACATGTAATACAGAAGTTTTAAAATATAACAATTTGATATAAACAATTTGAAATAAGCATCCAATACATATTCTTTTTAGTCCAACAGTGACCATATTTTGAAGCAGAATCATGATAAACCCTCATATCAATAAGCTACTAATGTTAGGAACAAGTTTGCAAACCAAACTGTTCAAGAAAAACTTGACAAATATAAAGAGGTTGATGTATGCCATTTCAATAGTCCATGTTTGTAATCAGTATAGTGGTAAACATTATATTATCCACAAAATGAATAAAGTAGCTCAACAATTACTGTATGTGGTCTATATGGTGTATATGCTACTATGAGAGGTTCATCACTTAAATAAAAGACTTAATGAGAAGAATATATGTATGTTAATGTTGGCATCAGACATGGAGTTAATTCAATTCTAGAATTGGAATTGATCGGCAATTCCAATTCCGGAATTGCTTATTTAAAAAAATTAAATTGGAATTTTATAAATTTGGAATTGAAGTTTGCAATACAAACACCTGACTCTGAGTTCCTACTCCTGGGAAGTCAGTATTGAGAAGCGGTTGGCCCCATATGAGAGGTGATGAACGACTTCAAACTGGCTACAACACTAGATCCACGTTTCAAACTGGACTGGTGCCAGAATGACGAGTCTCATGATGTCCGCGATCTGCTGACTTCCCAGGTGGTGTGATTGTCGCCAACAACTCCAGCAGAGTATATGGAATTGAATTGGAATTGCTCTATTTGGAATTGATGAATTTGATATGGAATTGATCAAATGGAATTGAGTGGAATTGGAATTGATAAAATGGAAATCTGGTTGGTAATATCAGCTTTCACAAAGATTAGCAAGTTAATTAAATTGAATAGTTCTGTCAAGCGATTATTATTGTTATTATTACAATAAAACATTTATACAGTGCCTTACTTTTTCACACTAAGGCACTAATGATTGGCATTGCAAGTAAAATTCCTGCCAAGGTCAGTAGTGCATCTAGGCAAGAAAAGAATTGGGACTGACCATTACAGTATGATAATAAAGTGAATGCATATGTCAGTAATTATATAATACATATTTGATTGTAGAGTATTCAGACTAATCCATGTAAAGTAAAATCTGTTTAAAGTGACCTGCCTCAGTGACAATCTTATGTGATAATCAGATATAAGTAGCCTTTAATGATAGGTTCTGGTTTCATAATTGTGGTCCATGGTAAATTTGGATATTAAGTTTTAATGATTGTTAATTCAAAACATCATAGCAGAGACACTCACATGACAACTTAAACAGTTTTGGCCATCAGTTTGACTCTCAAATTAATTATAAAAATGTAAAATATTTACATGATATACTACCAAGAATAATTATCAGCCATGAGAATTGTTAGCATCACGATGTAGAATATCAAGTATTAATGTAACAAAGAACTTAGCATCATGGAGATGAATCAGTTGTTGATGACATCATTTAGCATCACCAGAGCTGTCTCACCTTGATCAGCTGGTACCTGATAAGAAAAGTAAGACAATTAATTCCCCATAAGATTGAGTCAATATATATATTATACTACTATTATTTATGTTATTATTATAAACCAAGATAGCATAGCTGCCAACATTTGAAAATTGGAAAGAGTAATCATTTTTGTGCGAAATGCGACATGACATGATGCATCATAAAACCACGTAATTTATCAATACCAAAACAATTTAACATCATAGGTATTCTTTTGTGAAAGATTCAACTGCTTTTTTCATTTAATCAGATGGCCAATCAGGAGAGAGTATTTGAATCACATGACCATCATAATGCAAAATGGACGTTTACCAGCCAAGATCACCAGCTCACCAAAATCTCTCCCATCCTTGAAGCATGGTTCTTATATTGAGTAAATATTTATAAATATGACATCTGAAATGGTTACAGCAATATATTATAGCATTATTTCAGATCAGGAAACTATTGGATGATAAATATTTGTCGTCTATCCTGAAAACCAGTCCAAAATCCAGCCTACAGTCGGGAACAGTGCTTTTTAAGGTATTGGCGCAGGTGTTTTAAACTATGATACTTTTTACCACTGTGAAGAGCTCCAAAACAGTGGGAAATCATTCTATGATAAACGAACTAGAGACTACCGCATATCTTGCCTCAAAATGGCAGTAGCTCGGTTGTACTAGTGTTTTAGACTACTCACGAGCCTGAAGACAAAATACACACGTCTTGGGCGATCGGGCCATCGATTTTCCGGCCCTGGACCATGCCAAATTGTTTCTGCTATATCTGTATCCGGAAACATTGTATGAAACAGAGGATCTCCTGCATAAGTAAAAGACATCACCCCCATAAAATACAGGGCCCTCCTGGAAAAAATGCACCATTCCAATTTGCTGGCGCAGCAAAGACTTTCAAGCCATGTAGTCTAGAGCAACTGCCGTGTGATGAGCAGCACAGAGGCTGTGCTGAACAAGCAACAGCCTCAGGATACTCTCCCCAATACAAGCATGCAAAATGTGTGCAGCTAAGACAGTGTCAGAACTGCACCATATGGAACTATTGTGGGAAAAGGCAGATTTATCGTAGTTTTCAGAGTATGGGCATAATAGCGTAATGAAGAACAGAAAATCGTACTGATTCCGCAGAAATCATAATGGTTGGCAGCTCTGAGATAGTGACAAATTTAGTAACTTCACATCTTAAAAAACACATTTTATATGAAACAATTGTAAATTAATTATTTTCAAAATGAAAGCTTAGTTATTTATTGTTCACTACTAATGTGTAATTGAAGATGTAATAGCAAGACCAACGAATTATAAATTAATACAATTGTGCTTTAATAAAGTAAGGTGGTACACAGAAAGTGATAAATTAGTATTAATATTTATTAAAGTGATTTCAGTACAACATTTAAGAGAACAAATGAATTTTAAACAACATTAATTGTATACTTGCAGTTAATAAGATTAATTAAGTAAGTTGCTATACAGTGTGTAATACAGCTGTACTAATATTTACTAAACTAATTAATAAGATTTTAGCACAACTTTTACCAAAAATAAATGAATTCTAAACAAACTTCAATGTTCTAGCTTCAGGAATGTTTTGTGTCGGGACATTTTAGAGTGCGGTTACCAAATGGAACTGTCTCTGACATCTAGAGTTTAGAATAATTTTTTAGGAGGCTATCAGTATTGACAAGTATTTAAATTTTCTGTCACACCATGAAAAGTAAAGATGTTGTGCATTAGATACTATTAGACACTAATATATACTAATAGAAATGATTTCTCACCATCGAAATTTATAATGTAATACTAAAGTTGTAACAATGATCTAAAAATGTAACCGTGTTTGGTAAGATTTTATTATTGGCAAAATAGCATTGTCATTGTCTTAAAACTTTATATCAAATGTTTAGATATAGAAAAGGTACTCAGTGCCAACAAGAAAAATTTGGTATACACAAAGGATCATGGCAAAATGCAACACAGCAGCTTAAAGCTATAAATCCATTTGTTAATGTCACACGTAAAAAAATGCTTTAAATACCATATGTCCAGCTTTTAGGATCCAGTAGAATGAGAAGTTCTTGTACTTCTTAATGTATCCTGCCATTTTGTTATCACAGTACAATGGCTTTCGAGGTGACTTAATGTAATCTTCCAGGTCTGACCACTGTAACTGGTTGATCCACTGTTCAGTGCCTAAAAGACAACTCTAATTAGCTGAATATATTTCTTTAAACTAAATAAAAAGAAATAGTAACATTTATATCATTCAATAGAAACGTTTATATCAAGAGCTAAATTCTACATATTATTTTGTTTACCCATTGTGTTCACAATTAGGTCGAGCTGTCCACTGTAAACAACAACCTTGATATCGGTCTCCAGCAGCTTTGAAACTGTTAAAAATAAGAACAATAACAAACCAGTAACAACAAAACTAGGGTGGATACTATGATATACTACAAAACACGACCACTCACAGATTTCTGCAAAGATATAACAAGATCTACATTGATAAATATATGTTATGATGTAGGCCAGAATACTAGTATCAATACAAGTCCATTACACTGTGACTAAACAAATAGCAACCACATTCCTTAAAACAAACAAAAAATGACCTGACCCTAATTTACACATCTGAGGTTATCAGATGTTATTGTTCAGTTTATATTTTAAAATAAATAATATTCGTACGGAAGTTCACCAATTAATTATATGGTATAAATATATGGTATAATTAACATAAAATGGGATACCTTACATACCTGTCATTATAATATCTTTCATAAAGTCTTCTTTTAGATGTTCAAACACTTGTTCAGACTGACCTAGGCCAAGATATTTACAATAAATAATTCAAAAAAGAAATACGTTCATGTTAATTCATATCCTATTTCAGCTGTTAAGATAAACCCTTTCAAACATAATATTATAAAATAGTATAGTACATTAGTATAAATTTTAAGTAATAATCTAATTGGGCTAGAATATATTTCTTGTTTATATCCACTACCAACCTCCCCATGTGACATTTTTAGGTATGATTTTCAGCTTATCTCTGATCGGCCCATTCATCAGTTGATGCAAATCATTTGCATACACCTCAACATGCCGTTTATACTGCCTAGCTGAAATTATTTGTACTCAGACGTTAAAGTAGAATGAAATATATATATATATATATATATATATATATATATATATAAACCTATGCAGTTGAAAGTAAATTTATGATTAAAGCTAAAATATAGTACAGGTAAAAGCTAAAGATACCTTTTCTGGATTTAAATAAATTAAATGAGAAATATTTCAGAGAACTACAATCAAAATAAATATGAGACTAGTGAAGGAGGAAAACTTTATAATAAACATCATATTTCTAATTTTTAAGTGGTAACTTCTTGACAATAATCAAATAATGCTTACAATTATTGTTCCTAGTGTCCATTTCACTCCATTTTGTAGAATTATTACCCCACTGTAAGATATTGTACCAGTTGACCCCAAATGTTACTTTCTCTACCACATCTTCCAATTGGCTCCACAAAGTGGTTGCCATAAACCAGTCCCCTGATATGACAGCTTTTTCACATTGCCGAGCTGTCTGATCTACATCCGCCAGGCCAACACCATCAATAAGTGACTGGAGAAAAAAAGAGTAAATGGGTACATTATGAAAGTGATGTTCAGAATTATTAGATGTATCACTATCAGCACTAGTTAGATGCTTGTACAGCTCCATAAATCTGTATGTTCAGTAGTCTATAGTACTTAAGAACATAATATCAAATGGTATTCAACAACAACTAAAAATAACAATAGTTTACCATATATAAATTACACCGTATCTCCAGTATTAGTTTTTGAAAACAAAAGTCAGTTACTGTCACTAATAAGTAAACATATATTTTGTATACAGACTGATCATTCTAGGATTAAACCAGTGACACACCAATTCTTATTCTCTACAGTAGAGTACATCAATGAATCCAACTTACGGTGGCATAGAGATATGGACCCCAGGACAGAGTAGAATTTAGTGGAGCAATCCAAGAATCTCCCAGAGCCACACCCTTGAAATTACAGTCAATCTTACTTTCTTGTATGGCCTGTTAATATAAAACAAGAAAAACACATTGTATTTTTTTCAGGTGAACAAAAGTATCTCTCTGTATATTTTGTAAGATCTGAAAAGAGAAACTTGAAATGTTTAGGGAACAACACAAACAAACAAATCAGCAAAAGATTAATTAAATAAGGTATACCTTACACTCAGTAGTTCCTTTGCAAATGCAGCAGCCATTTTCCCCCCATATGATTCCGAGAATATGTAGAATGGAATTTTCTGACAAAATAAAAATTAAGAATTTGAACAGTTAATCAATTATTTGAAATCGAATGTAATGATGACAGAGCTATCGGGAGACAATTAACAGTCAGCACACACACACACACACACACTGTATAATACCTGTTCTAACTTTGAATCCATAATCTTTGTTGGAGTAGATTACATCTTGAATCAGAATATTTTTTAATGCCACTAATATATGATTACATTTTCAAGAAAACGTATGAAAATTCACACATACTGGTATACTGAATTTGTCTAATAGAAAAAAAAACTTGTCAAGGATGAATAGCCATGGAACAATCCAAGATGTAAGCAATTCCATCAAACAAATATGTCTTCTGCATTAATAATATGACTTTACAAAATATATTCAGGTTTGCCATTAAATGTCCATACCAGACATTCAATTCAATTTTGTCAATTCCATTTTATCAATTCCAATTCGACTCAATTCCATTTGGTCAATTCCAATTCCACATTAAATCTATCAATTTTACCTATTTCTTTTTACCATAAGTAGGTACTCTGAGTACCTACGTAGAATACCTACTCCGAGTAATTTATATTCCAGGTAGGATTGTCATGGAAGAAATATTTCTGAATTAAAAAATTAAATGGTGAATTAATTTGTGGAGTTTATCAATTCCAAAATTGGAATTGACCATCAATTCCAAAATTGAACAGACCTGGTCCATACATCGATTAAGTCAATATTTATATGACTAATTGGACTATTCTCATAATATTAAAAACATCATACAACCCAACCCCCTTTCTTGGAATTAATCGCAGCCATTAAGCAGTGTTAATAACATTTGCTGTAGATGAAGATGGTGACAAGTAATGTGCTAGTTTTGCTACAATTTTAGAAAATGACAATTCACTTAATCGATGGGAATAGGAAAAATTGTATGAGAGGCAGGGGCAATGAAAAAGTAGTGCCATTAAAGGGACAGTCCACCCGCAGAAAATATTTCTTAACTATATAATGCTTAGAACAGTAACCAAAAATTCCACAATAATAATCACAAAATATACCAGATATCATAGACTAAGGGAAATAATCCAAATTACTAGAGAGCCGCCATTACGGCTGCACTGGAAGCCAGATTTGAAGGCAGGAAGGAGAAAACTGAAATGCTCCGACATCACACGAGTACTCTCTAGACTGACGCGGATTATAGTTTCTCTTGAGCATTAATTTCTGAGCCATTTTGAATCATCTTCCTCTTGTAAAGTTCCTTCTGGCTCAAACTGATATGGTTGTATGTCATTCATAACACAATTTTAACAAGATAATTGTGTTATGTTCTGGAATAATTCTTTGCTCACACTTGTTTACATGCTTTTGTATGGGCTCTACAGACTTCAGGTCAACTGGATGCGTTCAAGTGATGTCAGCATTTAGGAGCTTCCGGTCTCTGTCTAGCTTCAGAATGGCTGTGCCCACTGGCCATTAAAAGTTGATCAATCAGTACTTTGAACTAGATTATTTAATATGTGGATGATCGTTTACACATTTTGACATTATTTATGATATTTGTGAGTATAGCTGTGTTAGTCCTGAAAATTTGAAATGAAGGTGGACTAACCCTTTAAGTCAGGAATTTACTTGTTAATGATGATAATAATCCATAACTTTTTCTTTATATACTTGTGTCCTTTTTGGCCATTAAGCCAAGACTTTGTGTCAACATTTTGACCCTTATTTTTGGAGGTCGACTTAATGGCCGGTGCTATTTCAGTGTGTTAGCAGCCGTCTAGATGCTAGTGACCTAGTCTAGATCTAGATGTAAACAGACATCAATCGTTATTTTGATTTAAACTCAAGCAGTCATGGAGTGAAAATAGAAGTAAAACAAGTTGATGATAATTATACATGGCTTTATAATGAAAATTAATATTTATATGTAGAATTATCTGATTTTTGTAATTATGAATAAATGCTGTTTGACTCAGTAGTGCATTTTACGAAGGCAGCGCCGGTAACAAGACAACTCGTACCCAAGACATCCTGTATCCAAGAGCATCGTATCTCATTCGTTTGCATAGACATTAGGGTGCCCCCATATACATATTTTGTATGGGCATATTTATACTAATACCGGGAAAATTACTGATTAATTAATATATTTTCAAGAGAGAGAGTTAGTTGCTAACTGACCTCATATACCAGTAATTTACATTGTCTTGGTTATTGCCGCGTTAGTGACCAAAATGTACCACCAAAGGCTCAGTAGTATAGTAATTGATAATATGTTTAATTACTTCTAAGTCATTGACTTCATATACGGTTCAATGAATGTTTAATCACGTCATTAATTTAAGCTTGAGGTCCTATGTATGCACTAACAGTTTGTGTAAACGACAGTTATAATTTGCCTTGATCTATTGACAGTATACAAAACACATCGGTATGAATAACGAATTATGAAAACAAAACTATTTCCTGCGTTCAAAATGTCACCTGGAAATACTGCCGGGAAAAGTTCAGATTTTTAGGTCGGCTTATTTGCCGGTAATACCATAAATAATTATATTTTAGGTCTAAAAACTGTCCTCGGTCAGGACCTACGGTATATTTTAAAACAAAAAATACTACATTACACAAAATACTTTTACTCTTATTTTAGTGACACCTTGTTGACATATATCTTAATCAACAAATTTTAATGCCGAGAAGAGTTTTAAAGGTGAAATGAAATCAATCAAGCTACAAAAAAGTTATCAAACATTTTGACAAACGTTTTACACTATCCACATAACATTAGCAACTGATCAACATCGAGCTAGGAATACAACAGACTTCCTCGGAAGACTAAAATGAGCTAATAAAATAATGAAAGCAGCAAAAGAGTGACTATGTGTATAATTTTTGTTTTCTAACAATTGAACATCAATGAGGATTACACGACCTACCTTGAAGTCAGGAACCTTCTCCAGAAATGACGACATCAAGGTGACAAGATTGGTAGCAATTTCGTGCGAATTGTGTGTATATGCAGCATCTTTCGTAGCATAGCTATACCCAGCACCAACTGGATTATCCACAAACAGTAAACTAGCACTACCTAACTAAATCAGATAAAAAAGAGATGGCTAAATTTAATATGATAACTATGAGATTGATCCGAGACAAAGGATGAAGAAAATGTAATTACTATGTGAATCGCCAGATGAATTATTATTATAAAAAGGCACTAGTAAAGTGGTAGTGGTTTCTTTCTGAAAAGAGATATAAAACATATTTACAGAAAATAACCAATCTGCTCACTTAGAAGTTATATTCTTACTTTGATATAAAAATCTTAATCATTAACCAGTGGATAATCTAATTAAAAGGGAGGATTTCTTTATTATATAATTAACTGATTAAGATAGTTGCTATGTTTACAGAGGTGGCTTAATAAACAGAATCATGCAATTAGCAGTTTCATAATTAGCATTAGATAAGATGCATCATTGTTTTAAATACCCACAGGTAGCTATCACAAAGTTACTATTTATTACTGAACTTCTAAATGGTTATAATATCAGGATCATCAATTATTACACTGATTCAGAGGATTGTGTTGAAGATGACCAGGTTAAAAAGACATCTAAAAGCAAGATGCTGTTACTTGTAGTAATGGAACTGGAACACAGCAGCTGATGGTGATGTGATGGGAGAGAATCTGAGTTGTTTAACTCACTAAAGAATAAAATAGGGTTATTTATAAACTATTGTACCCTTCTAAGTCATGTAGTGGGTTAAGTGATTTGCTTAAATGTCCAATAAACACTGGTATGTCGAGATGATTGAATCTGTAACCTGGAGGTTTGCAGCACCCCGTTCCAATCAATGTGCTATCAGAGCACCCACTAACGTAGTCAACAGCACATCAAGGGAGGACTGAACGTTGGTCTGCAGCTCCATTACTAGCAATAAGATAACTACTGGTTTTGCTCCATTGTGGTCAACCGTGCAGGGGCCTGCCTAGTAATCTGAGAAAGGGGAGGATGGGGTGCACGATGCACCAATCATTAAATATATTTGATTATGAGAATGCGCTGTACATTTATTTAATGGATTTTTTTATGTATCGTTTTTGGCACAGATTGAATTAGAACAGTAATGGAATATCTAACCAATATCATTCGAGACAGAAAGAGAGACCATTGAAGCTTTTAGAGCTATGAGGTAGAAGAGTGTAGGCTATCTGTTTTATTATCCACTGTTAATGTAATAGCCTTGATAATGCTGACAAGTGACATGCTGGCATATTGACAAACTTTCGGGATTAGGGTTTATTGTTTATATAAACATTTAAAATATTTTTTCAGTGTAAAAAGTAGTAACATCCTCTAACTTTCTGCTGTAAACAGGTTTTTTCCCCATACCTCTGCGCATATGTGGGACATGCACATGTACACACACACACACGTATAAAATATACCAACCCAAGTTGTATTTCTCTCATTCAGATTGACATCCAAAGGTCCAATCTCTTTGAAATTGCCAAAGCCAGTTGAAGAACCACCTGGTCCACCCTATTAAATAACAATACAACATTTAGAATGTTTTCCAATGTATAATTCTGCAGATCTGTCAGGAAATAGAATGTACTCATAGAGAGAAGAAATGCTTAGAAATGTTGCATTGTTCAGTAGTTAGCGAAGCAAGAATGTTAACTATAAAGATAATTTAGTATTTATCTCTACAAAGTTTAAACTGCATAAAGTCTCCCATGTCAAACAAACAAGATTCCATCACCCCCCCCCCACACACACAAAGGAACCCCAGAGTGTTGACATGTACTCAAGATTACCCTAAAAGCAGACACTACAGTGAGATTATAGCTATTAGCATCTGTGCATTTAATTACTTAAGGTACCTCAAAACCAAATTCATTAATAAAGAAGTGATAGTTAAAAAAAGTTCTTCGAATGCAAATGAATATTTATACACAGGTAATTTAACTGAGTCTACAACACCAAATTGATCTGTGTTACATTAATATTTTCAAACTTAAATATGGCTTGAGATTACACATTGTCTGATGCAAATAAATTGATAACAAATCGAAATTATTACTATAATCAATTTAACAGTAATTAATAGAGATCAAAACATAATCAACGGTAGCCAAAATAAAATCTGATTATACAGCAAAATGATTGATATCAAACAGAATTCCCACCTGTAACCATAGTACGAGGGGTCTGTTCAAGTAACCTTCATTTGCTGTTGTGTAGTAAAGCCACCAAAACATGTAAGCTCCATCATTAACTTCTGCATAATTCCAAAGCTGTTTTGGCTCAATTCCTGAAAGTAGTCAAATACTATGTCACTGAGTCATCTCAAACTTTTATCATCACAGAAAGCCCCTATTAATGTTAGCACTGTTAAGGGTGAGTATTTGCACAGCCCTGAAATGAGATAAACAGGCTAAATCCTGTTGTTAGAAGATGAAACATCCCATAGACAACATGAGAATTCATTCGTACGAGCTGGAAATCTTAATATTGTCATTTATTTGGCTTGGTAATTAAAATAGTTTAAAAAGCCAAATCTCACGATGAAACACTTCTAAGTCTATAAAACATTACGGTATTCAATAAAAACAAAATAAGGATAATAAAACACAAAATATGGCAGTGACATTAATTAAATGCTGTAAAATGTACCGATTAATCTATATATATCTACACACACACACACACACACACACACACACACACATATATCTTCTTCAATCACAACCACATATTTATCCAAACCAGGTATTCAGTACCTTTGCTTAAATCTGTTGCAATAAACTAAGTAATGCCACAATGACATTAAAATATTTGAAATGTTTAACAGTAAACTGTAGCACATGATATGCACAGAATTCAAATTATCTCTACCCTTTTTCCAAAGATCTGCCACCAAGACGGACCTTTTCGATTAGCTGACAGGCTTTCAGTGACAGCTTTTTGGGACCATGCTAATAAACATTTAAAAAATGCAACTCAAGCAAACACGAAGTGATGGATCACCTAAGGCATGTTCAATAGTCTCATCTGATATGAAATATTAGTTTATTAAAACCTTGGAATTTGAGACTTTCATTTAAAAAGCTCTGCCATTTGAAGATTATGATTAGTTGGCTTCTGGCATTCTTGGTGATAATCTCTACTCCTTCCTTAACTTTGTGTTTGGAGATCTCTTTTTTCCATGAATGTTTTAAGTTCTAGCTTCTTTATTCCTATTACCACTCCTATAACCAACTAGAATCCTTGATATCACTGAATACTTCACAGCAGGCTTTTAGTCAGAAATTCAAAGTAGTGTGTCCACTTTTCGTTTCCATGGCAAATCCTAACTCAAACTGTTGTTGGAAGGGGGACTTGTACAATATATATATATATTATATATATATATACATCATCCATTTTATTTTTGGGCTCTGCACATTAGTCTCAGCCTGTCCATTTGGACGGCTGGCAGGCTAAAACACTACTTCACAGTTTGATTTTTGCTGAAAGTAGACAAATTCAGGCGAGATGTTCCATTATTCATCACATTAGATATCATGCTGAAGCTCCCTGATATCTAAGGGGCAAGAAAGCAGTTCATGAGTGCAAACACCATTTTGAAGAGGGTAGCATATTTATGAGGTGCCGACATAAAAGCCCATCAGATGTTTAGCCCAGTGGTATTGGTTGCCTCTGCCAGATCATTGTCTGTATATAAAAGAAGGACTTCGATGTCATAAGCTACTTCCTTATCTTCGGTTGAAATGTTGATGGCAAGATAGAATAATGCAAGCACATACTGCACGCACACCCAGATCCTTTTATGACAGGGTCATGGGAAGATACACACTTAAGAATTTTGTTTGTCACAGGCATCTTCAACCGTAGGTAGCATCACATGCCACAGATACTATTTCTAACTTCTTTCTTGGGTCACAATAATTATATCAGACTGCTCATAACTTTGTAACACAAGAGTCAACATACACAGTTTTTGTTAGGCAGCCAGCGGGATGGTGCATCAATATCAAACTGAATGATTTAACTCACTGACGTGCCTATCAGTGTATTTAGCCAAAAGAGGAACATACTGAACTTCTTCATCAGTCTCGCGTGCTCATTATTTGCTGTGCACAGCATTTATTCCTTGGCTTGGAATATGACTGTGTACCTCTTAAAAAAGCATTTCCCTATCTTGATGGCCCATAGCCATATGTTGTTGTCGCAGGTGTGACCAGTGCTGAGACAACTCAACTCAAACCAACTGCTCAAAAGAGGTAGGATGCTTACATAGAAGTGTAACATCAGCAGTTAACGCTTTCTCTTATGAAACAGACCTTGCACGATCATCCCTTTTTATTTATTTCTATCCATCAACATCGTCTTTTGTCTTCAGCTGGTTCTGGATGGCACATATTTTGACTTGTACTTCTTGGCTAAGACTTGACCATACATAAATCTCAACACAGAGCCACATAAATGGAATGTGCTCATCTCCACTTATGAAGGGGCAGAAGGTTGTCTAGGCACCCATGAGTAAGAGTGCACCAGAAGAAACACAACACACAGTATAGCCACTTCACAGGAACATACTACTCAAGCATGGTGTATCTGATTGATAAAAAGAAACTTATCACTTGTAGAGCATCCTTCAAATCAGAAGTCCGGTAGAAGTTCCAGAACATTACTTTCAAAGGATAATACCCATGCCATGCTTTATTTTGTATGCTTTATTTTCCTATTCATGTTGGCTGATGTTGGGATACTATGCGGACGGGAGTCCAGTTTCTTTCAAGTAATTTTATTGTTGGATACTGGTAGCTGAAACATGGCCATATATATTCAATCACAGTGACTGTATTAAGTGTATTAAAACAATTGGGTCAATATTTCTTTTTGTTGTCAAAAGCAAGTAGACATGGTGGAGTAGTCCAGATAAAGATACGAATCATGAATGAAATATAGAAATGTACCCATTGATTTTTACACTGAATTTACCTAAAACACAAACATTTTAGTTTTGGCTCTGGAAAAAACAGAAATATAAATGAAGACTAAATATCATTTAGACATAGCAAGCTCTGCGGACAAAAGCCAGAAGAGACTACATTATAATGTACATACTGAAACAAATATTATAATTCAATATATGCAGAAGGTGAAAAATTGATGTAAAACATCAGGCAGATTATATCACTGAGTACAATTTTAAACACATGTTGGTAAATTCAGAATATTCTCATTAATAGGCTTGCTCATAGTCATACAGACCATTCAACTAGTCCACAATGCCCTATGCTGTATTAACTTTAAATTTAATAACTGGCTCAAAAACACCTTTAACAAATCAAAACTGCAATTGAATATGCTTACTAACTATCATACTGGGTAAATACAATGATGCATGCATAATTGTTGTATATTAAAAATTAGTTTCACAAACAATACTGTCTTTTTCCTGATAGTAAAACAAATCTTGAACTAATGGAACTTTGGGAAAGTTTGCTTAACCTCAGACTTTGCATAAAAAGTAATTTCTAAATTTTGCTTATTACTAAGTTGAATGCCATCCATGCCATTTGAAGCAGACAAGAATGCATGTAAATCAGAAAGTTTCTGGAATTGTTTTATTCACTTACTATAGGCATTAAATTACGAATCCCACAACTTACTATTCTGGTTTGTACAATTTGTATCAAGAAAAAAAAAACCCAGCCAATTAACCCACACAGTGCTCTACAAAATATATATACATAATGGATACAACTAACTGTATTGCAGTAGCTCTCACACATCATAGTCAATGGCAAGTCATAACATCCCAGAAATCATGCCCATGTAGGACTTGAACTTTCAGCTAAATTTAGTCATTCAAAGTCACATATAAAAGTAATTTTTGTGTGAAACAAAACTGCCAAAAAGATGATGAGTAAAATCCCAAATTCCTTATGATAATTAAAACAATATTCTAAATTGTTCAAGATGTACTTGAACTATATATATATATATATATATATATATATACGTGCGTGAGAGAATAATATTTATTTTTGAGCTATACTGGTTTCATATTTTACTTGTCCCAATAAATCTGAACAACTTTTTAAATTAAATAATCCTTTAATTTAGAAAGTAGGAACTTAAGAATAATTTTGTCTGCTGTATTTCTAATTTGTTATTAATATATTTACGATGGCTTGAGAAAGAAATAGATGTACCACTACCAGTGCAGTAAATGTTTTTAACACCTGACAATATATTGTTTTCTGAAATATAAAAGAAGAGTTTGCTATCTCCACACTTGCACTTATGGTCTCAGACAAAATAGTAATATGAAGAACTCAATAAATGTTGTGGTAACTTAAATATTACTTAATTGCACCTCTTTTGTCATCATTGTGCTTCCACAAAACCTTCTCTATGCTATATTTCTTGGATGTGATGTTACTTGAGATGGTAACTGACTCCTATAATACGCCTCTATTTCCAGCACATTATCATCTGCTTGTCAAGTTCTGTATCTACAACGTGTATACAAGGGACATCTCTATGGCCTAACTGGTAGCTCAGTTGCCCACCTGAGTTCAAAACCTGGGCATATCTGAAGGGTGCTTCATCTTTCTCCTCACCTCCTTACTTTTGGAGGATATTTGTCCAAACGTGACCATAAAAATACAACATCCAAAACATGTTTACAAGTATCAAGACCCTAAATGATAAACATTGAAGATTTACTCACACAATGAGTAAGTGATTGGTTTAACCTTGACAGGCCACTCCCCCAGGAAACATCGCACAACCACAAGTATGAGTCAGATTTGAACACACACCTAGAATGTTTGCATCACAATGCTCCAGGCATGAATGGCCTTTGAAGAAAAAAAACCCGAAAAGCAGGAAAGGAAATCACAGAGCGAAGTGAGCAATATGCAGCTGAGTGTTTGGGAGTGGGGGCAGTGTAAGCCCCCTGAGAAAAATTTGGGTTTTGTGCATTATTTAAACCACCAGCTTAACCTACTCCCAATTTTCAGCTCCGAGAGTTTGGCATATATTGATTGTCCTGGAAGATTGCAATTTTTGTGTACACATGGGCAGAGTTGTCCATCAAAACTAACTGTTGTGCAATCAGAATAGGATGGCTTCTTGATGCTTAAAAGTATGTTTTGTTGGAAATCTGTAACATCACCCATAATTTGGTCACAGTAATAGTAGTGTGAATTTCTCCAAAACCGTGCTGCAAACTATCTGGATGATTATGTTTTAGATATTTATGTGAATTTTATGATTCAGGTGATGACACTTGAAGTACTGAATGCATAGGTGCAGCATGTATAAAACACACACACATAACTACACCTCTTCACAAAATCAACCCTAGAAACCAGGGTTGGGTTTATGACAGCCGTAAACCTGTTCATGACACGACAGTGTCATAAACCCGTTGTAAACTGTCATAAACCTTTTTATTCACTATATTTCGTGATTTTTATTTTTTTCATCTTTCAGTTTTGATTTATTTTGGTTAGAACTAGCTGTGGATTCTTATTATATCAGAATTAGTATATTTATATATTACAAACGTGAATGTAAAATAATATTTTATGTTGGTCTTTCTTACATTTGTTTTCCAATTCAGTAATAACAGGAATAATTTGGAGATATAGTTTATTCAGTAACCATAACAGACTCGCATCTTTCACACATGTATAATTACACATCAGTCCATTTGATACATCAGCCATCAATAATCCAAATCACAATCATGTGACAAAATACAAGCTTAGCTGTTTAATATTTAATATGAAAGGTATAAGATGAATTAATGGAATGAAAGTAGCAGACAGAGATGGGGTCAATTCTATTTTGTCAATTACAATTTCACTCAATTTCACTTGGTCAATTCCACATCAAATTTATTAATTCCAATTGTATCAATTGCAATTCCATTTCTAACCTACTCTTTTTTAACATACTACTTTTTATTATGAGTAGGTACTCTGAGTCCCTACTTGGAATACCTAGTCCGAGTAGTTTATATTCCAAGTAGGATTGTCATGGAAGAAATATTTCTGAATGAAAAAATTAAATGGTATAATAATTTGTGGATTTACTTTTTTTGTAGCAAATTCAATTCCAAGTTTATAATTCCATTAAAAAAAACAATTCCAATTCCGGATTTGAATTGACTCCATGTCTTGGTAGCAGATATATTTCGCTCTTGTCACATGGAGGATCATTAAGTGAAGTCACTGTCAATGCATGGTCAGCCACAGATAAACACTAGCATCAACCCAAGAGGGTAGTGTCTTGCTTGTCATTCAATAAGCCTGAAGCATGATGACGTCAAAAACCAAAACAAACCAGCCACGCTTTGCATTGTGGGATTTATAGGGTGTCCGCTAAGCGATAATCCCACCATTTTAACCTTAAACGTCAATGTTCCAGATCTGTTATAACCATGCCAAAATATTACTTCTGTGAAATTATTGTCTGTTTGTAGGCCTGATGCGATGACTGACTGCCATCCAGGAGGCAACACCAGAGGGTGGCAGTCACTGCATGTTCCTTGTGTATTTAATTCTCATATTTTGTGCTACAATAAATTTTATCATCTACTTTTGTTTACTTTTAGAAAGTAGGTTTTAATTTTGTATTCAAGTAGTTTTACAATTTTACTTTTACTCAAGTAGTTTTTAATAGGCTTATTTATATTTATACTCAAGTACAAAATAAAAGTAGTACAGTCACCCCTGACTGCACAAGCATATCAAATAGTTTGAATTCTGCCAAAAATAAGCAATAGAAATGTTGATCACCATACAACTAATAAAGTTAGAGTTGTTTGAAAATATTACGGTTGCCAAAAACTCTTGCCAAGTTGGTATTATTCAAAGTATACACAAGGCTGTATTATCTATAATGCTGGAGCCTAGTGGGCTTGCAGGGAATAGGAGCCTGTCAATTATTTTTGCTGAAGTACTGTTACCAGCACCTTAGAGCTCCAATGGCTAAAGGGATTTTGTACTCTGTGGTTAAAGGGACTCTGTACTCTGTGCCATTGCAATACATGTACACATATATTTATCCATATATATATACTCTCATAAGTATACTATTATATATGGAAACATGTCAACCTTGGCCCATGTCATTTCATTGCAGATATTTTTTGTTGTAGTGAGTAATTAAACCAAAGAAAATTACCAGTTTTAGTGGAAACAAATACTTGTATTCATCATTCTTTGAATAGGTAATTAATAACTTCTTTTAACATCAATCAATATTTGATATTTCAATTAAAGGCCTCAGATTTGCTTCAGAATAATCCAAACAAAGTACATTTTATAAGTATATCAAATAAACAAAAGAAACACACAAACTGTAAATTGTTTTTCAAATTCTGTATAAAAGGTTGTGAGCAAGTAAGAGGTTGAAACTTTTCCAGGGATTAATTTCTCGGCCCACTACATCGTGGGTGGCTGACCACGTTAAATGGCGCTGCCGTCTCCACTGAATTATTTAAAATAAAGGGGGACGTTAAAAAACCCCTGAGGACGTAAAACACTCTGGCAGTGACCACCCTCAGGGTATTTCGGCTCCATCTTTCCGTACTGCTCCCCTGTGAGTGGTGGGGGATGAAGGAGGTTTCTCAACCACTCCAACATAGAGGCTGTGCTGATTAAGCGACAGCCTGGGGATTCTCCCCGAACAACAAAACCAACCCAAACCAGCTATCAATTAATAGACTTCTCTCTGCATTTGATAAAGCCATACATTGTGAATCATGGCACAGAGAAGAACTCTATATCCTTGTGTTGTCTGTTATAGAGAAGTTAGAACATTGTATTGCTGATATTTGGCTATGGATGACTCAAAATCGTCTAAAACTAAATGATAATAAAACAAATATTATATATTTGGCATTACCACATTGTGTTAAATCCCTAACGACACCAGGATTATAGATGGGTGCATCTTCAATTATCCCTAATGGGTCAGTAAAAAATCTAGGGGTTATTTTTGACCAATGTATTAACATGTATGAACATGTCACATCAGTATGCCAAGCTGCCTACTACCATCTTAAGAACATCCACTGTTTAAAAGCATTCTTGACACAAGAATCACTTGTAACTGTAGTTCATGCCTTTGTTACATCTCGTATAGACTATTGTAACTCCCTGTTATATGGCGTATAACATTAATTGCCTTCACCGAATTCAGAAGAGTGCAGCTCGCATAGTGACAAATACTTGAAAATATGATCACATCACCCCAATTCTTCAAAAACTATTTTGGCTACCTGTTAGACAGCATATCCATTTCAAGATTTTATTAATAACTCATAAATCTATTAATGACATGGCACATAATACCTGTGTGAACTGGTGTTCATTAGAAAGTCATCCTGAAAACTCAGGTGGTTCAGTCAGATACTGTTGCAGGTGCCAGTGTCTCGGCTCAAGTCATATGGTGATAGTGCGTTTAGTGTTGCAGCCCCCACTTTGTGGAATAGGTTGCCAGCAGATATTAGAAATGCGTCTTCTTTTGAAATTTTTCAATCTGTTCTAAAAACACACCTGTTCAAGGTCGCTTTCACAGATAAAGAATTGTTATCTTTTAAATCACTTATAGGTTTTTTTTACAGACATATTATTTGGGATATTATTATAGTTCAATTATTTGTACAGTGCCTATGAAAGGCTCCTGCTAGTAAGGGCAGTTTATTAAATATAAATTATTATTATTAGAAGTACGTCCCTCCCAAGAGGCTTGTGACAACTGCAATGGATGGCAGCATTGTGTGTACAATACTGGAATCTCCAGGCCAGTTTACCATCAGCTGGTTAAAAGGAAGACTGAACTCTTGAACTGGCAGTGCACAATTGCAATTGCACAGGTCCATTCACACAATGCAGAGTGAGAGACTTTTGATGGTGTCGAAAATTTAAGTACTGGAGAGAGGCCTGAAGTACAAGTCTAGGGTCTCAGACATGATTATGCTTGCGCTGCTGGCCAGTAAAGACTGTGAGTTTATGTCATACTCTGATACTGCCTGGATTACTCTGTTAGTATATGTCATGGCCTAATCACTTGGTTACCAAGTAAGTTGGTAGTGAAGTCTTACAGGTTGAATAAAATAGGACTAAACTAAAGCCAGAAAAGCATAACTGTGACAATCACAATGAGAACTGTAATACGAGAAAAGTTCAAAAATGTTTATAGATCTATCTGTAACTATATGATATATTATTATTTATATAGATATACTAGTATATACTAATATATTATTATATATACTAATACAGACTAATAGATCTATATCTACACAACTGGATTATGACGAGATAACTCTCACCTCTGTAGATCAAGACCTCTAATACAGAGAAAGAGAAATAGCGATACTCCATGTCCAGTAGAGCAATTACAGATATTTTTGCGTGTTCTTAATTTTGCGAATCCCCATCAAGTTTATATTTGCGTATGGCAAACTTAGTTCATTAACCACATACACAAAACTTATAGTTATACTTATAGATCTTTTTTTGCGGGTAATATTTTCGGACTGCCAGATGTTTCACCATCTTAGACGATTTACTGCTGTAAATATCTAGAAGATTCACTGCCATAAGCTGATTTTTGCCTAGACGATTCACTGCCATCCTAGATGGTTCACCACCCGAAAATTATTGTATGAATAAATTTGTGGGGAAACATGAAACAACTGGTAGCGATATAGTAATACATAACACAAATGTGTCAAAATATAATCAGTGTTTTATCATAGAATTAAATTTTGAAAATAACCCCCCCCCACCAACATAGACATACACACACAAAAATCCACAAATCGTAGAATGTTGAATCTTTATTCATTAATAGCCTACCTAAATATAATATGTTGATGTAATCCATTATAAGATTCAAAAGTATAATTCATTGTATGATTTGATATTAGAGTCATTGGCATGTGTGCATACAATGCTACTCAGCAACTGGCTCGCCATTCACAGTGATGGTTGAGGCATTCAATTTAGAACGCAGCTTTAGGAGTTGTTTGGCTGAGATCTCACCATCAACTAGTCTAGGTTTTGCCAGGCTTTGAAGATTATCATGGCTTGCATCTTGTGATATTTGGCTCGCTGGTATCGCAATACCGTACCATTTGACATAAACTGTATTTGCACACTAGCATTTTGAGATTCTTTGTGAAGTGTGTCAATTAGTAAGTACATATTGAGTGATTTTTGAGGGTGAGCTTAGCTGTTAGTGTTACTGAGCTTGTGCCACCCTTCAGCGTCATTCGACTCATTGGTTGTTTGTCCTGATTGGGCGACCAAACACGTTCCATTCTAATATTTAAAATTAAATAAACTTGGAGGTGAATCGTCCAAGGTGGAAGTGAACTGTCTAGAAATTGGAAACATGCCAGGTGGTGAACCGTCCATTGGCACGGCGGTGAAACGTCCAGCAACCTATTCTGAGTATTTTCGCGTGATCAGTGACAGTGACCGAGCGAATATCGCGAAAATAAGATTATCGCAAAAATATCTGTAATTACAGTAGCATTACCTTTGCAATTATGAAAATACAATAGGCATGTCAGTGCTGCAAATAACAATATCATGGTTTAGTCTACAATTCCGTGGTACGAAAATCAATCAGAAGTCAACTTTCGGGCTTGGAAATTTGTTAGGGAAATTTTGTAACAGGTGATTACGACTACAGTAAAGTTCGTACCCAATATCTATGGCGCAACATTGGAGACTTCGACCCATTATACTAGCTAGTATCGTAATTCACGTTATTGCTACGTCTATTTTAATTTTGTTTACAAGACAGGGGACTTAGAACATAAATAATGTCTTGCATGTTTAACATTTATTTTATTTGGTAAATTATTGCCGCTGCTCAAGCAGACTAATAAAATATTTATTCATTGTTTCCCCCAATATCACCGAATGTGTTTGGGGTGGGTGTAGGACAGTTGCTCACCCGGACAGTTGCTCACCGGACAACTGCTCACCGGACACTTGCTCACCAAGCAAATGAAAAAGTGGACATTTGCTCACCAGTGAATTTTTAATGAGAGATAATGCATACAATTAAATTAATAAAATAAAATAATATCTGAACTTTAATTCCCTAATAATTTGTAATATTCATCCGAATAATTATATAGGTAATAGGATACTAAGAAATATATTTCTGAATTAAAAATCGTTTAATTTTTAAATTTGTTCTCATTAAAAATTCACTGGTGAGCAAGTGTCCACCTAGAGCACGTCCCAACTGTAAG